>JAWNNV010000036.1:0-155125 GCA_035044485.1 Scaptomyza reducta
TTATGTGCCTGTACTCGACTTTTCAGTTACGTATTGCTCAAGACACTTATCGCAGAGCAAACAATAGATAAACCTAAACCGCCTGCATTAAAAGTATGTACATGTATATGTACATGTATACATATACATATATCAATATACATATGTATAATGACCCACGCACCTGATAAAAAGTTGAATGTTATTTGCCTGTAATTAACGAAATTGCGACAGTTCAGATTTTGCGTGCATGATGTCATATTTTGATGTTTGTGTTTGATATCAAATGTCGAGATGTCGTCAAAAGTCGAAAAAGCCTTTAAACAAAAAATAAATACACTTGCGTGTATGTCGTGTGGGCAGCAGCAGCCGCAGCCGCAGCCGCAGCAGTATATTCAGATAGCAAAACAAAACATATTCAAGGTGGAGTCGAGAAGAAAATGTTTTGACATCACAGTGATACACATATCCAAGACTAAACATAGTGAATGGCTTGTGAATAGTTTAGTATTTGTGACGTCACGTGCGAGTTGAGAGCGCAAATGTTATGCACCCTTTTTGGTTTAACCTGTAGATCAGAGAATCTTGAGCATTGACTAGCACTGGGCCGGCCGGCCATAAACGGGCAAAAACACAACTAGTTTTTATGATGCATACTTATATGTGTGTGTGTTTTATTTATGTGTGTGTTTTGTATACGACATACATACATTGTACGAAGTACTTCCCCATCCATTTTATTGCAAACTTCAAGTATTCAATTTGAGTGTACATATGAGTAATCAACACGCGGGCCACAAAATGACAATGAAAAAAGCAAAATGACAGCCACACACATGCATACACTTGTCTTGAAACTAGACGTTGACGTTGCAATTTAAGTTTCTGTCGTGTGTGTGCTTTGTATACTAATTGCACAGTATTATTATTATTATTATTATTATTATTATGAAGTGCATATTAATGAAGTGTACATAATTTTTGTTTACTTTTGTTTTGCATTCTGTTTTTCATTGAGGCTGACTCGATCTATGTTAGCAAACATGACAGCGCGCTGTTATTGTTTTGAGCTAGTCTCACTCTCTCAATCTTGCATTCACGCCGTGTCCCCCACTCACAAGAGCACACACACACACCCATGTATACACTCAGAGCGGCTTAAAAACAACAACAATGCATGCGATTGTCAGAGCCAAACAACAGCAGGGAGGAGCAGCAGCAGCAATACAAACAAGTTATTGTTTTTGGTTGGCATGCAACATTTGCTCGTTGATTTATTAGCATCTGCTTTAAACTTTCATTCATCGTTTGTTTTCACTACTTCGACATCTTTGCTTGCATTGCAAATGTATTTTGCTGAAACTGAACTTTCTTCTCTTGCACATTAACTGTTAATGATTTCGCGCGCACACTCAAACAACCACACACACAACAACAACAACAAATTGAGCAGAGTGTTAAAACTGACATACAATTTGTGATATTAGCATAAACGGCGATAACGATTAATTTTAAGAACGATTCACGCGATCAAAACGAACGACGACGTTGCAATTTTTAACAACGATAAAAAAAAATATAAAAAAATTAAAATTAAATAACAATAACAAACAAAATCAAAAGTTAATGATTTACGTTTTGCAACAATCAACCAACACACGAACAACAGCAACAACAAAGTTTATATAAAAATATCCAAAATGATTAAACTAAAATCATTATTCCGCAGAGGACAAGGAACTTCGAGTTCTGCCTCCTCCAACAATTCATCGCATAAGCAACAGCAGCAGCAGCAACAACAGAACTCCAACAACAACCGACAAAAAACGCAGTCCAGCACATCTCTCAATACGGCGCATGAGCAACCGCTTCAAGCACAACAGCAGCAACAACAACAGCAGCAGCAGCAGCTTAACAATCCTGCAACAACAACAACAACAAAATTTTATTCAAATAACGACGCAACCTACGAACGTGGCGTCGATGTGGGCGACGAGGCTGCGTTGCTGCTGACAACACAACAGCAGCAGCAATTGCAGCAGTTGCAGCAGCAGCGACGCCAACAGCAGCTAAGCAATACGTTGCCGCAAAAGAAATCAAAATTTAAAGGACAAAAACAGCCAAAGCAATTACCACAACAATTACAACAGCAGCAGCAGCAAATTGAACAGCAGCAGCAGCAGCAGCAACTGATGACGTCGATTGCAGCAGCACCAACACCAACAACAACAAACAACAGCAGCAACAGTCATAGCAACAATAATAACAATAGCGCATTGGCCGCACTGCAAGATGGCGGCGTTGCTGCCGCTGCCGCTGCTGATTTTTACCAGCAATTGGCAGCAGCAGCAACAACAACAACAACGACAACATCATCATCATCGAACGTAACCGGTAACGGCGGCAATAGTAGCAACAACAGCTCTGCAGCAGCCGCAGCAGCAGCCGTTGCCGTTGCAGCTGTTGCTGCAAGCAGCTATCAACAGCAACAGCAGCAGATCATCAACAACGAACAACAGCAGCAGCAACTGTTTGAGGTGCGTAACTATTAACGAAACATCATTTCAAACACTCACTAATCTCTCACGCAATTCCAAACCGCAGGCTAACAACAAAATGCAGGAGCTGCACAAACAACTGGAGCGATTAGGATGCGAACAATTGCAGCTGGAGACGCGCATCTCGGAGCTGCTGCCATACCAAAGCGAGGTGACCAAACTGAAGGGCGATCTGCTCAAGATGCAGGTATAAAACAACATTCTATCAAATTCAACTTAACCAGACAGCAAGTCGTCGTCGTCAGTCCATCAACTAACCACAAAGCAAAACTGTCAGCTATTGTGTGGAATAATCTTATTGTTCACGCTTTATCGTTGTAGCTGTAGCTGTTGGTGTTGTTGTTTTTGTTGCTGTTGCTGTTGCTGTTGTTGCTAGTATCGAACTGGGGGGCGTTGCGCTTCGTTACTTTAACCAATTTATTGATATTCAATATGTTTCTATATGCTATATGCAAAATAGCGCTCCTTTGATTGAGGAAATTATCGCTGACAGTCAGTGAGAAAAGTATGCTAGCCAAAATTTCTTTGATTTATCAGATTTATGACAAAAAAAAAAACAAAAAACATATTTTAAACATATATATATATATATTGAAGAATTGGTTAAAATATGTTGCTAAATAATTATAATTATTTATTTCTTTTGGGATAACTTAATTGATAGACAGTGTCGCTAACGACGACAACAACAATAACAACAACAAAATGTAATAATAATAATGCTCACCACCTGACTCTCTCTCTTTCTATCTCTCTCTGTCTCTATGTGCGCACTGGCCTTAGAATCAACAGGAGAAAACACAAATGGAAATAGGCAATTTGAAATATGAAAATGAATCTTTGCGCAATCGTTTGCGGGACGTTGTCAACTCGCCACTGTCGGATGCGGAGAAGCATCAGATTATACAAGACTCACAGCGTTTGCATAGCTCAGCGCCCGCCTCCATAGCACTGCCAAATGTAAGTAAACAAATACAAATACAAATAGCAATAATGACACCAAAAACCATAGCGTAATTGATACAAAACAAATTCCATATAGACTTATGAATCGGCGCATGATGGAACGCCGTGCCTTACACCGGATTGGGACAAGCAGTCGTCATCAAGTGAGATTTCAGTAGCCTGCCTCCAAGATAAGATCAATCAAATGGAAGAGACGCATTACTCCACAAATGAGGAGCTGCAGGCAACACTACAAGAGCTCGCCGATCTCCAAACGCAATTGAGCGACACTCAAACCGAAAACGAACGTCTCGCCGAGGAGAAGGATGTGCTGTTTCAGTCGCTGTGTCGCCAAACCGAGAAGCTTAACGAGTCACGTACACAGATCGGCACATTGCAGGAGCTGATGTTGCGCGACACTAAGCAGGCGGCCGAGGTGTCCACATCGGAGCGTGAAAAGAAGCTGCTCGACCTAATCCAGACATCGCAAGAGGAGCGCGAAGCGTTAATGCTCAAACAGGAGGAGCTCAACGCTGAACTGGCTGAACTGCGACAGTCGCGCGATGCCGTTCAGCTGGAGCAGCAGCGTCAGCGTGAACGGAACGCATTGCTCGACTTGCAGCTAGACACAGCCAATGCGGAGCGCAAGCAATGCGACGCACAACTCTCCTTGGCCAAGGAGGAGATCTCACAGCGAGCCATTGAGATAAGTAGGCTTAGCACACTGTTGGAGAATGCGCGCTCCAAAATTGAGGAGCTTGATGCGGATTTGGCGCGTGGCGATAAGACAGATTTGAGCGATGTGCTCGATGCGTCGCGTCGCGAAAAGGATGCGCTCGAAGAGCGACTGGCTGAGCTGCAGGATCAATGGTCACGCAGCCAGGCCGAATTGCGGCGTTTGCGCGAACAAGTTGCCGGCCTGACTGAGGAATGTAAGGTCGCCAAAAACAATGCCAAATGCGCTGTCTCCCATCTGGAATATCGGCTGGAGCAGCTGCAGTGTGACAAGGACAAATTGGCCGGCGATTGTCAGACGTTGGAGGAACGGGTCTCTGAATTGCAGGTGCAGTGCAAATGTCATCAGGAGGACAAGTTGCAATTGCAACAGCTGCTCAGTGAGACCCAGCGACATTTGAGCGATGTGCAGCTACAGCTAAGCGACAGTGAATCCCGCTTGGACAAGGAGACACAGTTGCGTAAACGCGACGCGGACGAATGGCAACAGTTTCAGGCGGATCTCTTAATGACTGTACGTGTTGCCAATGATTTCAAGACTGAGGCGCTCAGCGCACGCGAGCAGCTGGTGCTCGATAATAAGACGCAAAAGGATAAAATTCGGCTGCTCGAACAGCAGCTAGACAAGTTAACTAAACAGCGTAAGTGTTTATTTCGTATCAAACTATCCCAAATGTGCATCATTCCAAATATTTTCGTATTGAACTTACAGAAGTGCAGCAGACGGAGACACAGCAATCGGTTATGTCCACAGTCCAGCAGGAGATATCGTCCAGGCGCAAGCTTAGCTTTAATCGACAGGACTCTCGGCTATCGGTCAAAACACTTATCGAGAGCATTGAAACCAACAACAAGCCGGTAAACTAAGAAAATACAAAACAAAAAAAAGAAGCCAACAACATTTTTGCTTATATTCGCTTCTATAGCAGGGCAAATCGGATGAGACGGAATCCCATTATAGTTCCACATCCAGCTTGAACAGCGGCACACCCGAAACTGGCAATACACCTATTATATTGCCAGTATCCGGTGATTGGCATGAGAGCGTAAGTTTGTAGCCACAACTTAGTTAATCCACGCAACTAATACGAAATTCTCTATGTAACAGCTACGCTTGCCTGTGCTGCAGAGCAGCAATCTACATGTGAATGTTACCAGTGCAGCAGGAGCTGGCGCCGGAGCAACAACACCCACAACAACCACAACAGCAGCTAACACTACCAAAGTAATACAACAACAAGAAGAACAACAGCCACAGCCACCACTGCAACTGCAGCAACAATTGTCGCAGCAGTCATCGACAAGTGCGGCATCAACGCAACCCTCCACACCAAACACGCCCAGCAGCAGCTTGCAACAGCAGCAGCAGCCCAATCTAACAACGCCGGTTCAAACACCGAACAGAGCTTTAGTGACCAGCCTCAGTTTTGGCAACGTCTCAAAATCCTTTATAAGCGGTAATTGACACTGACTTTATATACCCTTTAAAAATTATAAGTGTCGAATGGCTAAAGTTGGTTTTTGAATTGCAGGTGAACGCAAAGATCCGCTCAATATGCTGGCCAAAAATGGTGGCTCCAAGCGTAATGCGCTGCTCAAGTGGTGCCAAAACAAAACCGTTGGCTATCGCAACATAGACATCACGAACTTTAGCTCATCGTGGAACGATGGGCTGGCATTCTGTGCCATTCTACATTCCTATCTGCCGGATTGCATACCCTATGACACACTCAGTCCGGCCAATAAGCGGCGCAATTTTTCTCTTGCATTTGCTGCCGCCGAATCCGTTGGCATTGGCACCACCCTGGTGAGTGTTTTGTGCCACATATTGAATCATATCCGAATTTCTTTACTAATAGAGCTCGTATCTTGATTGCAGAACATCAATGACATGTGTCAAATTGAGCGACCCGACTGGACGCAAGTCATGTCCTACGTAACGGCTATCTACAAGTACTTTGAGACGTAAGACACAATGGAATCTTATCAAGCTGCAGCTGAAGAACTGAATCTAGAGCGGATGTGCACACCTTATGTATATGTATTATCTATCTATAACCGCTTCCTTTGACACATTCATATCCTATCAAACAATTTAATGTTTCGGCCAACTGGTCGTCAAGTATTTATTACCAATTATTATTAAAGCATACGACGGCCCAGCAATAATATGCCACCAGTCAATGAGGATTCTTAACCATAGTTTTTATCACACTTTTGCTTTTCTTGATTATTTTTTTGTTTTTTTTTTTCGTGCAACTACTCATATATATTTATAATATAGTTATAGTATGTATTGTCATGATTTTAGAGTTGAGGCAAATTGTAATATCATTTTTGTCAAGTTTTAACACTGATTTCAGAGTTTATTTTATATACAATAGCTTGTTTATTATAGTATTTATTATTAAAAATATATATGTATAATAAGTTTTTTCTTAAATATCTAAAGTTTAACTTTAAGTCAATTGATGAAAACAATTAACTATTTTTGTGCATCTGCTTGTTGCGAGCAGATCATTTAAACTTGAAAAAAATAAAGAACAACTTAAAATTAGTTGTATTTTTTCTTCCTGGAAGTGTCTTGGTACCGGATTTGTTTAAATTGCAATGCCCGAAAAGAGTTTGTAAGTTTGTATAAGAATGTATGGGAAGAAGAAGCGCATCTTATTTGGACCAAAAAAAACCGTTATTCCTCTGGTAACATTTGTATACGAATTCAAACTGGACCTAACAAAATATGTTCACTTAACAGGTTTACTCACTCAACGAAATGTTAATACAGTTGCATAAATTGAGGAGTTAAAATGTTAAGTGTGGAGTAGTGGTATTTCTGTTAGATTTCTTTGTTTTCGTTTCGATAGGTCTTATTTCGATAGTTTGTATGCAGTTCTAGTAGGATATGAAAGTTCTTAAATAAATTTTTAAACAAGGCAATGTCTGAGCTATAGTAATCAATAACAACCAAAGAGGCCAGCAATGGAAGCAACTGAAGATCAGCTAATATTGGCCACGGGTGGCTATGATCACACAATCAAAGTGTGGCAGGCGCACACCGGCAACTGCATTAAAACCATGCGCTTTGTAGAGACCTCGGTAAGTGAAGTCATAAGTGACTGCGTTCCTTTTCATATAAGTATTTCTATAGCAAGTGAATGCGCTGGATCGTACGCCGGACAAAACGCGCCTCGCTGCGTGTGGCTATCAGTGCATTAGGCTGTATGATTTGGAATCAAGTTGCATGACGCCGGTAATTAACTTCGATGCTGTACAAAAAAATGTGACGCGTTTGGGCTTCGAGGAGGATGGCAAATGGATGTTTACGGCCGGCGAAGATCATCGTGTGCGCATCTGGGACATGATTTCGGCGCCGCCGCATTGTTCGCGTGTCTTTGATTGCCAGGCGCCGGTGAATGCCGCCTGCCTGCATCCCAATCAAGTGGAAATTGCGATGGGAGCACAAAATGGTGGCGTCTATCTGTGGGACGTAAAGTCGGTAATGCACGAACAGTTGGTACCCGAAATGGATGCCTCTATTCAGGATGTGGCCATCTCTCCTGATGGCCATTACATGGCCGCAGCCAATAACAAAGGCAATTGCTATATTTGGGAGCTGAGTATCAGTCCCGGCCAGATGCTAAGTACGATAAGTCCAAAAAAGAAAATCCAGGCACACAGCCGCTCCATATTGCGCTGCAAGTTTAGTCCCGATTCGCGTCTTCTGGTGACCACATCGGGCGATGGCAGCGCCTGCATTTGGAAAACGGATGACTTTAGCAAGTGGCGGGAGCTAACCATTAAGAATTACTGGGTCTGGGATGCCGCATTCAGTGCCGATTCCAAATGGCTATTTACAGCCTCCTCCGATGGCGTTGCACGGCTGTGGAAACTGCAGACCAAGACCTGCGTACGCGACTACACGGGTCACACCAAGGCAATTACGGCACTGTCCTTCAAGGACGAAATTGTTGACTAACCCAAGCATAGCCTTAGCTTTAGGTCTAGCTGTAATCGTACTATACAACTATGTAAATGCTGTCATTTGCATTATCCACACTGGGTGGAAACTTGGAGGAAAATGAATAACCAATTTTTTACTATTAGCTTGCTTCCTGCCCAATAGTCAATCAATTGATCCGGATGTGAACAATAACTTCGGAACTTTGTCCGAAACCGGGGCCAGACATGATAATTAGCTATAACTACAGAACTGATTGGGTTCTACCTCGGGGAAAATGCGCGATTTGCTTTTGTAGCGACATTTTTTCATAAAAGTTTTTTTTATATATTATATATATATATTGCTAAATATACATAAACAAATAGTACATACATATGTGTTGTACATGAGGGAATGCAATTTAATGAAAAAAAACCTTATAGGCATACAATACAATAAATGATTAGTACATAATACAAACAATAATTTATAAATTTTAACCAGGACTTGAATGGAAGCGACAGTTTCAATCAATCATGACTGTAAAAATCTGACAAGATTTATGTTTTGGGTTGTTTAAAAAAACGATAAATGGACATTCAATATTTGATGCTGACTCTATGTCACGTAGGGAATGCCCTTAGCCACAATTGACACCTTGAAGGGATCGGGATCATCGCCCAGCCGATAGCCAACAATGCAGGTTATATCCACCGCATTGCCTGTAGGATTTAACAGCAGCATCACCTGATTAATTGGCGTTGCCGGTCGAAATGGCTTCTGTGGATCCATAGCATTATCCGTTGCTGGCAAAAGGCGCACCTTGCAGGGCTAAAAAAAAAACAAAAAATATAAGAAGTATAATGAAAAATATATTGAGAGGATGAGGGATGAGTTAGGGGTTAGTTGAACTCACCTTTTTTACGCTTGCCTCGAACTGGAAGTCTTTGACTGTCTGGCGGCTTTTGTTTAGCGCCGATATCACAATAACGGCCACATGGCGACAGGGACGATCCATGGTAAAGTTGAGGCACAAATGCATATCATCATCGTCCAGCACGACACGTTCCTCACCCGTTGCCTGAATATTATCCAGTTCAATGTAAATATCGCTCAAATGTTTCGTTTCTAGTGGCGGCACAGATTCTTTTGTCTCTTCCTTCATCTCCATGTCCTCCTCCACTTCCTCTTGCTTTACAGACACCAACGCTGTAGCCGGCGGCGGAGCAGAGCTCAGCAAAGGCACATCATCGAAGGCATCCGAGGCTGGCTGCTCAAAGGGCTTTACGTGCATGCGCTCGCGTGCCAAATCATTAAGTGTTACCTTCTCCGGATCGCGCTTAAAGCTGCTCATCCGCTCCTGTGCGGGCAGTACCTGTTGAAACAGCTCCTCACTGAGCATATCGATTTCGGGCATTTTGCGTACAGCACCCGACTTCTTGGCATCCTCCATGCCACTGCCATTGATGCCAAGATCATCACCGCTAGCCCCATTGCTATTGCCCCTCTTCGGGCTAAGTACCTGTGGCTCAAGCAGTTCACTGCTGTCGGCATGCTGGAAATGCTCCAAACTTACTTTCCGCTCGACTTCTTCACTCTCGGCCAGAGCATGGCTGAAAATGTCGCTCAGTTCCGCCAAAGTATTGGCCTTGGTAGCGTTATTATTACTACTATTTGTTGCATTTGTTGATACAACAGCGTTCGTGGCTGCTGCAGCAGGTGCATCCTCGCCCAACAGCAGATCGCCCAGCAGCTCATTCAGCAGCATTGCATTATTGCTAGAGCCAGCTGTTTTGGCTGGTATTGCTGCTGCAGTTGTTATCGTTCCTACTGGTGCTGGTGTTGAATCCGCTTCTGATGTTGTTGTAGCTGCGAGAGGCGAAGCTGGTTTGTTGCTTCTGATGGGCGAGGGTACCAGTTGCTTGTAACGCGATATAATCTTTAACAGGTCGGTATTTGTCTCCAGCGTATCCTCTGTAAAGTTAAATAAGCATAAGCATACGAATAAAAGAATCATGTGGAGCTAGATCCACGCCTGCTTCAGTTCCATACAAACCGTTCAGAGGTGTTAAGGCAACTAACCTATTAGCTGAGCATCGGAATCGCCCAGCAGCTCGGGCAGATGCTGAAAAATGGGCTTGTGTTTCTTACAGCTTGTATAGAGATCATGTATTGTCTCGTGGACATCGCGGTCGCTGGGATTATATGTGTCCAGCATCTGATTGAGCAGCTTCATCGTCTCCTTAACCTCCAGCAGCACAAGACGATGCTGGGCAAGTAGATCGTTGCGTCGACCCTCTTGCGCCATGCGATACTGCAATAGCAGATTGGCGCGCTTAAAATTCTCCGGATCCTTGCTGCGAATTAACTTGGCAAACATCGCCTCATCAATGGTGTTCAGTACACTCTCGCGTTTGGCCAACGCAGCCGCCGTTTGGTCATGATCAATGTCGCCCTCCTTTCGCAGCATTTCGTAGGCATCGCGAATTTTGAGACGATAGGGAAATTCGGTGGTCCATAGCAGTAGACATTCCATGATCCGTTGCTTCACCACCAGCGGCGTGTCGGCGCCCTGATATTTCTTTGATACTAGGCGTATCAGCTCGTTGAGGAAACGAAATTTGCCGACCTCATCCTGAAAATCGTTGCCGCATTGTGTCATACATTCCTCCAGAAGCTATAATTAAAAACATATGCGTTGTTAATAGGCATGACAAAGAAATGTAGTGAAAAAAATAAAAACAGAAATATTGGTTAACAAAAAAAAAAAACGATAACGTTAACGGCATAATCAAACAAACCACAATATTTTCAATGTGAGTGTGTCTTGTCTGTGTGTGTGTTTGTATGCGGCGTCACTCACACTCACTTACCGCAATTGCTCGAATGGCTTCGGTTACATTGGTCGAACGCACTTTGGCCACAATCATCTCCTGTGCCTTGTGCACCAATTGGATATTGCTGCGCACCACAATGCAAAACATCTGAACGCCAAGTTCATCGACTTGCTCTTTGATCGGATTCGTTGCACGATCTATGTGAATGGTAAACAATTGCAGATGCGGGTGGGGTTGTCAAAAAAAAATATATATATATATATATTAGCTGTAGCCTCGTACGTTGGAAAACTTACCCAGCATTTCGGTCATAATGCTCTCGTCGGTTGTCATTATTCACATTAAATGCACATTAAATGGTTTACTTTTAAATAATAGACAAAATAGTGGAGCGTATGTATTGAGGTGACTTTGAACAACAATCATATTGTTGTTGTTGCTTAAATACCAGAGTTGTGTAGTCGGTTCAAAAAACTATCGATAGGAATGCTTTTAGGGCAGGTACGCAGATAGATAAATTGCAGAAACTAACAGATATATAAATTGTAACAGTCGTTATCAATATTCCACGATATCAATAAGAGCTATACTTTTTATTTTACTAGTACGATCCATGTAATCGTTCAACTAAGATGCATGTTTATATTTATATATATGCACGCTAAACTTATTTAACATCGATTACATATATCGAAACCAACCTCGGAAATATTAAAAATAAATAAAACTAATCAATTTTGTTGCAACTTTGTTGCGTCTTTATTTTTTAATCCGCAAATACTTGGCAATCAATTTTACAATTATCCGAAAAACATATTCGATGTATGTTCGATTTGTTGTGAATTGCAGCCCTGTAGCTTAAACACAACACTGCGCTATGGCCGGAAACCAAATTTTGTGCCATTGACGCACACTGCTTCAACATGTTCTTTTTCAGGCGTACGCCTTTGCGCATACATCGTACACCGATTTCTTCCGTGAAAAATGTAAGATTTTTTTTGTCAAAATAAAAGTGTATAAACATAAAAGCTAATGCAAATGCATATTAAACATAGCGGCTATCTGCTGCCCTCAAAAGCTACGTAAAATGCATTGAGCTTATCTAAAAATCACAGTGTTTTCTTTTGGCCACGCACAATGAGGTTAAATACGGAGCCAGTTTAATTTTTTTTTTGTGTGTGTGCGTGTACTGTGTATGTGTTATGTGCGCTGACAGCCGTCTCCACACGTGTTTGCATTCAAAGTGTAGGCGATTTGGATTATTATTTTTTTTACGTCCATAACTAAAACCGCAGCAGTGAAACAAACGTTGTTGTGGTATTCAACTGGACCATATTAGACCCCATGGTTTACTATTCCTCTTAAGGGTATCGGCTAGAAGATATTTACCTTAATAAAGTCTAAAATCAACAACAATAATAAGTGCAAATCTTACATAGATACCTATTATACAAATTATGCTTGACTAAACTGGCCTTTGCTCTTAAATTGCAGCATGGCCGAAGTAGCTGAAACAGTAGCTGTCGAGACCTTCGAGGAGCCGGCGGCGCCAATGGAGTCTGATGTTGCCGAAGTTGTGCTCGATACAAATGTGGCTGCCACCAGCGAGCTGCCAGAGATCAAGCTGTTCGGACGCTGGTCTTGCGATGATGTCACTGTCAACGACATTTCTCTGCAGGACTACATCTCCGTGAAGGAGAAGTTCGCACGCTATCTGCCCCATTCGGCTGGTCGCTATGCCGCCAAGCGCTTCCGCAAGGCCCAGTGCCCCATTGTGGAGCGTCTGACTTGCTCCCTGATGATGAAGGGTCGCAACAACGGCAAGAAGCTGTTGGCCTGCCGCATCGTCAAACACTCCTTCGAGATCATCCACTTGCTAACTGGCGAGAACCCTCTGCAGGTATGCACAGATCCACTCCTTCTCCATCTAATTCATATATGTTGACACCACCGTGCCATGCTAAACTGCGCCCATGCTAAAAACAACCCACGCGGGCGACAGGTAGAATGTGCACGCAGAGCAAAGAATATTTCAATATCCTAGTGTTTGAAGCGTTACTTTCTTCCTACTCTCTTGGAACTTGAAACTACAATTGCATATTATTAGTAATAATTGATCACCATATCCTAGTCTACCTCAATGCCAGGCGGCGACAATACTTACAGACTGCACTGCGTATATTTTTTAAATAGACTGATAGTAAATAATGTTTTAATATCCTAGTGCCCAAAGATTTCACTCTCTTTTTGCTCTCTTGGAACTTAAAACAACAACTGTTAACAGTCGTCTCAATCCTCAGTCCTCCTCAATGCCACTCATCTAGAACTTTGTGTTGTGCTGAGCATATTTTTACAATGGACTAATATCAATAAAAGTTTTAATATCCTAGTGCCTGAGGATTTCACTCTCCGCTTGCTCTCTTGGAACTTAAAACTACACTTAAGCCTTCTCCTTTTCATAGAACCTATTCAGTATGTCCACAACTAAAACCGCATCAGTGATTCACACGTTGGTGTGGTATTCAATTGGACTACATGAAAGCCCATGATTAACTATTCCTCTTAAGGGCATTGTCTTGAAGATGTTTACCTTAATAAAGTCTAAATCAACAGCACCAAATGATCAGTAGGAAAGGTTGTGTTTTACACTAACACTATTATGATATCCGTAGTCCACCTCAATGCCAGGCATCTTGAACTTTGTGTTGTGCTGAGCATCTTTTAACAATGGACTGACATCAATAAAAGTTTTAATATCCTAGTGCCTGAGGATTTAAATCTCCGCTTGCTCTCTTGGAACTTAAAACTACACTTAAGCCTTTTCATAGAACCTTTGTAGTATGTCCACAACTAAAACCGCATCAGTGATTCACACGTTGGTGTGGTATTCAATTGGACTACATCAAAGCCCATGATTAACTATTCCTCTTAAGGGCATTGTCTTGAAGATGTTTACCTTAATAAAGTCTAAATCAACATTATAAATATAGATTTCAGAGTCTATAATTCAATGCAGTCCACCTCAATGCTAGGCAGCTAAAAAATCGTGCTGTACTGAGCATCCATTTATAATGGACTTATATAAAATGATGTTTTAATATCCTAGTGCCTGAAGATAAAGACCTCTTCTTGCTCTCTTGGAACTTAAAACTACATGTAATTTAAATACCTGTTAAGCCGATTCTTTATTTATATTTGCGAACAGCACATTAATGTCTTTGACGTTTGTTTAATGTTCTTGTAGGTCTTGGTGAGCGCAATCATCAACTCCGGACCACGTGAGGACTCTACACGTATTGGTCGTGCCGGTACAGTGCGTCGTCAGGCTGTGGATGTGTCGCCCTTGCGTCGCGTCAACCAGGTGGGTGTAACAAAGATTGGCTTCGATGGCCAGCAACGATGGCGCGCAGTTCGAGCAGCGACTGCGTTCTTATAACACTTGGCTATAACAAAATATCTATCATATCCGTAGCGTCATAATGTGTAATTAGCCGACATTTGGCGTATGAATTGAAGAGACATACCTACCTAACAGTTTCAACCTTCTGTCGTATATTTTCATTCATCACTTTAACTTTTCATTTTGCAGGCTATCTGGCTGCTGTGCACTGGTGCCCGTGAGGCTGCCTTCAGGAACATCAAGACCATTGCCGAGTGCCTGGCTGATGAGCTCATCAACGCTGCTAAGGTAAGCAAGCTATGAAGAACCGAGTCCATCTTTTGTGGTGTGCTGTGTACTTAACCGATGGTCCAGTCTAATTCTGCATCATGTCACTTGGATATTGATGGAGACTCGCTTTTGGACGATAACAATTGAATGTCTTTTATTATCCTTGTGCTTGTAGCAACACTCAGCTCAAAGCACACGAGAAACGTAGAAGAACAATTAGCTATATTTATTCCTCTGAACATTTAATGTATCCTTCATTATGTCCAGTCTAATTCTGCATCATGTCACTTGGATATTGATGAAGACTCGCTTTTGGACGATAACAATTGAATGTCTTTTATTATCCTTGTGCTTGTGGCAACACTCAGCTCAATGCACACGAGAAACGTAGAAGAACAATTAGCTATATTTATTCCTCTGAACATTTAATGTATCCTTCATTATGTCCAGTCTAATTCTGCATCATGTCACTTGGATATTGATGAAGACTCGCTTTTGGACGATAACAATTGAATGTCTTTTATTATCCTTGTGCTTGTGGCAACACTCAGCTCAATGCACACGAGAAACGTAGAAGAACAATTAGCTATATTTATTCCTCTGAACATTTAATGTATCCTTCATTATGTCCAGTCTAATTCTGCATCATGTCACTTGGATATTGATGGAGACTCGCTTTTGGACGATAACAATTGAATGTCTTTTATTATCCTTGTGCTTGTGGCAACACTCAGCTCAATGCACACGAGAAACGTAGAAGAACAATTAAATGAACTTAACAACAGCATTAATAGTGAAATAATACTGATTTTAATAACTTGACTAAAATTTTTTTTTTTCATTGCTTTGTTTTTTTAGGGTTCATCCAACTCGTACGCCATCAAGAAGAAAGACGAATTGGAGCGTGTTGCCAAGTCTAACCGTTAAGAAGCAACTACAACACTATATAATAACAAATACAGTTTGTTTTTAATGTTCGATTAAAACTTGATACTTTACGTTTGGTGTAAATTTTGTATGTAACAAAAGCGTTTTGTTCAATTTGAAGCGTCCATTAAATGAACATGGGGTGGCCAGAAGCTAAAGATACACATGAAATGTCCAACAAATAAATCTGTGTAAAAAAAAATAATATAGGACACGATGCTTTTTTTTTAATAGCTATAAAGTTTATGACTTAATAAATTGTATAATTTTTGTACCTACCACACATACGCATACATGTGTACGTCATGGGCTACAATATTTTTTGCCGGCTTCAAAAGTTGCTGTTTTCAGCAATAGGGAAATATCGGATTTGAATATGTTATGCGCACGCACAATACATTTTAATATCGATAACGATCGCGATTGCTTTTGATGGCTGCCTGATCAACACTGTAATCAAGTGGCAACGCTTGCTGTCGTAATAGTGCTGCCACACTTTAAAACAGTTTTGCGAAAATATTTTAGTTTGAATTTGCACATTATCTGCATAGCGTACGCCTCCTTGTTGCATAAAATGTTTAATGTGAATACAGATTTACGAACTCAAGAGCTTGGTACAAATTTAAGTTCAAACAACAGGCATCCGCGTCAACAGCACAGTCAGTAAGTAAAGAGCAAATAAGTTTAAGCGCAAAGGGAGTAAACATAAAACATAATACATATGTACATACTGTAGATTTCACGAGCAGAAATTAATTGAAGAATACTGCCGCAAGACACAACTAACACAACTAATCGAAGAGTCCGTTAAAAGCCTGCTGGCCAACTACAGGCGCACGCGCAAGCCAGAGGACGCGCTGGCGCCACTGCACCTGGTCTTGGACTTTAACTATACAGAGCTGGTGAAGCATTCACCGCAGCTGCTACACCTGGCCGTTGAGGAGCCTCTGCAGTTTGCCGAGGCGGTCAAGTACAGTGTGTACGGGCAGGTGCGCAATCTGCTTAAAGCCAATACCAACGTCCAGGATACCGGACTCAAATCGTTTGACATCGCTCAGCTGCACACACAGTGGCGAGTGCTGGAGTTGCCGCTACAACCCGATCTTATTTATAATCCAACAGAACATTTGTGTCCCCTTGGCCTGTCATTGGTGAATGGCATTCTGGCCGCATATACCCTGCCGGAGACATTAGTGTAAGTCGCGGTTAAGCTGTTCTTAAACTTATTCTTAAAATGATTATTTTTCTTTCTTTTTTAATGTCCTTCAACAAAACAGACTGCAATCGATTTGGTATTGTGGCAGTGGTTGTATGCGTAATGCCATTCAGACAAGCTCAACGGATGGTATGTCATCTCTCGATTACAAATACACTTCCCAGGCATATATATATATATATAGTATATAGTACCCAAAGCCCAGATCAAAGTAATCCGTTTACTATCAACTAACAAACTTTATTATACTTTCTGCATATATTTAGTTTCATTAAGTGTTTTGCTACGAATTCTATCAAATTTGGATTTGAACTTTAAAAAATAGTTTCCGTTTCTGTTCTGCCCTGTCGCTCGTTTTGTGCAGCTCCGTTGTGTCCCAACTGCTCGCGTCCCATGAGTGAATACCAAAAGCTGCGTGTTATTGAAAATTATCGTGTTATTGGCATCTTGCCAAGCGACTGCGTACTGACGCCACGTACCATAAATTGCGTCTATCGACCAATTCTCGTCCGTTTGCGTGGTAAGTCGTAGCCAACACCAACCACAACTTGTTCACATATCACATCTTCCGCTAATGCCAGCACATACATACGACTGCGATTTGAAATTGGGCGCCAATTATTTAATCACTGGTTATTACTGCGGCACGGCCAACACTTATCAATTTGAGGCATGTCATTTAAAAAGAATGTAAAGGGCGGCAGGGTTCGTCGTACGCCCGTTCAGCTGTTTGACTTCTTGCGCTCCGATTTCGAGGCGTTAAAGGCATCATCATCAAAGCCATCAAGCAGCGGCGCATCGGCATCGTAAGTCTTAGGTCTAACACTCAAAGATCATGTCCTTAATAGTGTTCACTTAACTTTCAGGTCAGATGTTAGCCCAGTGGTGAGTGGAAGCACCAGTGCCAGCAAAGCAGCTGCACCTAAGAACGTCTGGCACATAACACCCAATGAACCAAATTTAAATATGAATCAGGATTCAATACTGGCACAGAATGATGAATATCCCGCTGTGGGCACCATACGCAACAAGAAAGCTAAAAACAGTCGTGCAGCAGCAACAGCAGTTACTGCCACAACACAACCAACACCAGCAGTCGGAGCACGGGCACGGGCACGGGCACTAGAACATGCACCAGCATCAGCACCGCTCCCAGCACCACCGGCAGTAGCACCTATGCCATCGACAGACCCAGCACCACAAGCACAGCCATCGATTGCTGTAGAGTGTAGAGGCCAGGATGTGTCATCATCAACAGGCAATTGCGTTGACAAGCAAGAAGTGGTCACTAAATGGCTACAATCAGTGGAATCAGTGGATCAGTTCGAGACAGAGCCAGAGCCAGAGCCACCAACGACAACTGTTCAGTTAGCAACGGAGCTAAACGATTCAGAGGCAAGCATTAGTGCAAGAGCAGATGTTGCGCCTCCACAGCTAGAGTCACAAGTGATTGAAGAAAGTCCAGAATTGTCGGAAATTGCTTCTGGCAGCCAGATGATCGAAGAGCCATCAGACGAAAGTCTAGAAAACTCACTGTCCGTTGGCTTTGGAGCTGCTGGTCATGTTCCCTTAGAGAATGAGCAGGTCAACAATAATTGGCGTCGCATTGATTGGCATAATCCAGAAAATAATGAACAAATATTTAAGAAACCAGATTCCTGGCAATCATATCGACGACGCAACGATGCCGCAAGCTTTGACAACGTTCCGAGTGAGCACGATGAGTATGCGCCAATGGCGACGTCAAGAGCGCCGAACACAACGCGATCAAATATGGCTGACTGAAAGTCAGTCAAGGCCGCACGACGAGATGAATTGGTCAAGTCCTGGCCAAAGTGCCAATGACCTCAATCAGCCACAGCCAAATAATTCTTTCTCCTTTTCAATGTCACAATCTCAAACACAGTCTCGGATGTCCGAAATCGCAGCACGTAGCACATTAAATTTGAATGCCAACGAGTTTTATCCGAATCAACGCTCGCCAGTGGTCTATGAGCGCCGGAATAGGATAACCGTAAGCTACTCAATCAACGTATTAATAATTGTATGCAAATTGATTTATTGTCTGTGTTTTTCTTGTTGCATTCGCAGAGTCGTCGACGCCGCCAGCGCTTTTATCGCACACTTAAACCAAACACGCTCTTTGAGCTGGTGCCGCTAACACAACAACAGCTGTTGCCACAGTCATTTGCCACCAACTGGGAACCGGAACCCACTTACAATATATCGCAGAACAACAACTACAATACGAACCTATCGCAGAACAATTACTTAACTTACAATACCAATAACAACAATGATACCCAGTCGGTTTTTCGGCTTCCCAGCCTCCGCAGTGGTATTGGAACGGGCAGGGCGGGCCCATCTACTGTTTACAACGCCTCGGGGAGCTCAGTCAACACTGAGTATGTGGACGGTGCGACTTTGTCAGGCAGCCAACCCTTGTTGAATATGGATTCGCAGGAGTTGCAACCCGAAACAACCAATTTCTTCGAGCCTGACGACAACAACACAGACATCAGCGTCCACTTCGATGATGTGAATCCAGAGAGAGCCGTCTCGTTGGATAAGCGTGGTAACGCTTTGCCACGCCATATGATTTTTGTAGCTGTCGACAGTGAGCGTCAGCAACGATCCACAATCGCTGTCGACTTAAACTTCATGCCACCCAGCATTAAGCAACTGCATCGCCTAATTTGCGCTAAGTATTCGGACTATGCATTCGTCTATGCACTGAGCGCACAGCTTAGCCAGACGTGTGCGCCCATGGAGTGTTATGTGTATCTAAAGATGGCTTTGCTGGTCAGCCTAGCCAGCATTGAGCTGGACGAGCTGCGTCCGCCAATTTCATTGTGCGTCATTTGCAGCGACAGTTGTGTGGCCCATAAGCTACTGGACAACGTTGGCCAGCTGGCGCCGCGTTTTATTGGTCCACAAGAGGGTGGGCAACAGATGGGACATACGTCGCTGAACACAGGTCACACTTGGACGGTGGCCAGTCCACTGCTGCTGGCACAGCAGGGCGTTTATTATGTGGGCGATTGGAATCGCTTGTCGCGCGACCAATGCGAAGAAATTGAGAAGTGTATCGAGAATGGCAGCGTGCCACTGCCACAGTGGCAGAGTCAACAGGCACTTGAGGCGGCCATTTGGACATATTGGCAGCCAGAGAATGCGGCCAATCAAACCACAGCCTTTGCCAAGCTTTGTCCGTAAGTTGCCAAAATCAGCTCAAATCATAGAACTTAAAACATACATTTTTTGTTTGTTTGTATATAGTATTTTTGGCCTGCCTGTGTACATGGATGGGCAGGTGAAGGATGTTCTTTGGGATCATGTGCTTCGTTTGCACGCCGAAGATGGCCAGGACATAACCCAAGATGCACTTAACATATCCAGTGAGGATATGCGTACAATGCTTGGTTTGCTTTATCAGCGTCAAATTACTTTTACACAGGATGCAGAACAACTTCTACAGAAATATTATGTTGTCTCACGCCTCGAGCAGCCGAGTAAGCGAATCTATCCATTTCACTCTAATTCATGATATTCAATCGGTTGTCTACACTGTTCTCGACTTTCAGCTGCATTCAGCAGCAAGACGTATATTGTGCTTAAACAATTTGCTGAATCCATTGCTAAGTTGTCCATGCGTCTGGATGTGCTGGTAGCAGATGTCGCCGTTGCAATATTCCATTGTGAGCATTTTGTGCGTAACATCTTTGGTGCTGGCGATTATCCACCGCCGGTTGTGGCCAGCTTTAATGTCATCGCTCGGGTTGATCCCTACATGAATGAGTTTGTGCGCTGGTTGTTCCAATATCTGGATCGCTATGAGGACGAGAAGAACTCCGAAAACAGCAATCCGCCAAAGCGCCAACGTTTTGATAGTTCCTAAAAGTGACGAAAAGTTTTTGGTTCAGTTGAATACAGCACAAGGTTTTCTTTTAATTACTACGATATGATTTTTCCGTAAAACACTCATCAAATTGGAATCTGTGCAGCATTTCAAAACCGATTTAGGAACATTTGGATAGTATTGTTAAAAAATTATGTAAGTTTCGGTTATCAATCTAGGCATACACATGATTAGATAAAAAAATCCCGTAAATGTAATCAACTCGTTTTGTGCCAGTACATTGAATATGTACATGAATTACAACTCCAACCATAAATATAATTAATCAGCAGACATCTAAGCATTCGTTATTTAGTTTTAAGTATAGTAGTAGTATAGTACAGTATAGTATATGTAGATATTGAAAGAAACGAGAAGTTATTCCAAAGAAGAACACATATGAAGTAAATACAATTTTAGTATCATTTTAAAAACAATTCTTTATTTTCCTTTCTTGCCGTAGTGACTTACATTTGTTTATTTAATATTATTAATATTTCATCAGTATTTAAATATGTTAAATATTTTGATTATCATTTTCAGTTGCCTGAGCACAAATCATTTTAGTTAAGTGTTGTTTCTTTAATGGTAATACAAAGTGTGTTAAATATATATAAATATATATGTTTTTTACTCACACTCTTATAAAAATACACAAAAATGTATATATATATATATAAATTCACATCAAAACTTCAAGTGAACAATTTACATAGACATAGTTTCATTTGGTTATTAGTTATTATTAATTTTATGCTGTATATGAATAAAGTAAGCTGTTCATGAAATGGTTGCGTTATTTTGCGTTGGGCTGTCTATATGTATATGTATATAGTATATGTGGTATAAAAATGATGCTTAGCTTGCTAAAAGTAATGACAAATAAAAAATACATTCTTTACTTTGGTCCAGTACTGAAATCTCGGATTCCATTAGTTGCCAAAAATAGGTTTGCTTAGTTTCATTTTTGTTTTGTTTTGTATAAACTTAATGCTACCAATGATAATGAGCTGTCTTAAATATCTACAAGTTTACAAATTTCCGTTGAGCTACGAAAAACAATTTCAGTGTGTGAGTTGATTGTTGTTTAAATTCAATTTGCACTCAATAGTCCAAATTGCCCTGGGCGCCCGTTATTATGGCATCAATCCAAATGCGTGCCGCTGCATCCGAGGCTGCCTGTAAATTATAGCTACGTTTCTTTGTCTTCACAATGAAGGTGCAATGTGGCCGACCGCTCTTCGACGCATTCAAATGATCCAGATACACTTCGTCAATGGTCTGCAAAGTTTCGATTTAAAGTTTTTAGTACACATACACACTAAAGATGAAACTATTGGATTACTTACTGCAAAGTAGGCGCCACCGCGTGGCTTGCGCTCCGATTTATCCGAATAGTAGATGAGAGCGCTACGCTGACGATCCAGCACAAACCAGCGCCTTGACCACGCATGAAATGTTGCACCCAACTTGTGCAGGTAACTGAATGGTTATAACAAACAACTTCGTTATGAAATGGAATGGCTAATTGTTTTAGTATTTGAGAACTTACCCTCGACAACTGTGCGCATCGACAAAGACGTGCGGACAGAGATCAATCTGATGGCCGGCCGTCTCGATATGATGCCGCAGATTCAGATCCGGCGAGAAGATGGGCAGGTAACGCGTCAGCGGACGCTGATGTTTTGGCAACGCACGCTTACGTTCACCATTGCCACTGGCACTGCTGCTGCCGGTGCCGGCGCCGCTGCTGCTGCCGCTGCCCGCCGATACCGTATCCTGTGAATTGCTATTGCAACTGGCACGCTTATTGTTGTTCTCCGTAATGACTGATGACTCGCCCCCGCCGCCTCCGCCTCCGCCATTTGCAAACTTGAGCGCCTCAATAGTTGCCTCACAGTTGTTGGCCTCCGACAATGGACGTGGACTACGCACCGTGTGCGCTCCTCCTCCACCAACGGCAGCAGCTGCAATAATTCCATGATGCTCCAGTTCCGGTTGCGAGTGACGTTGCTGTAATCAAAATGTGATTTATATAGATATTTTGTAAGTGGGTTAGGCGAATTGGCCATAGCTATAAATAGGTAAAAACAGCAAAATGCCGCCAAAGACCAAAGCAAATGATGTTATATGTATATATATATATATATATATATATATTGATATATATGTTTTTGGTGCCAATGGCAAAGTTACGCATTCCGCTGGCCAATGGCCAAAGCACTGGTTCAAAAGGCTTTGTAACAGATTCGTTCGTTTGTCGATTGGAATGGAACAGAGCTAAAAACCAATTTGAAAAGCTAAAGTTGAAGTTGGTTCAATAACTAATCAAATAAGTTTCTGCTCCTGTTTCAAATTGATTTGGTTGACAGAAACTTAATAATACAAAAGATTGAAGTTGAATGCTAAATAGGGCTATTATTTAAACGGTTTGTGGTTCGGTTTAAGGAACACATACAATGATGTACACAAGATGAACCGGTATCGAGCTGGTTAGATATTTTCAAGTTGTCTAAACATTTACAGTATTAAAGAAGCTGCATCTAAAGGGTTCGGTTTGTGGTTCAGCAGGGAACCAAATAACCGAGATGAACCGGTTTTGTTCAGGTATTCGACTTTGACACGTAAACTACTTAAGTTGTACAAGCTTTTATAGTTTAAAGGTTTATTATTTAGTGTGTTTGGGTTCATAGAGGAACTGAACAACCGATTTGAACTGGTTTTGTTCCGATTTGCGATCTTAACACGGATAGTTTAAGTTGTAAGCACATACATTTTTGCTAGGAGTTTTAATTTAGTTGGTTTAATATGTGATATGAACCAGTTTTCAAACAGTGTTAACCGATTTGAACCGGTTTTGTTCCGATTTGCGATCTTAACACGGATAGTTTAAGTTGTAAGCACATACATTTTTGCAAGGAGTTTTAATATAGTTGGTTTAATCAGTGATATGAACCGGTTTTCAAACAGTTTTAACCGATTTGAACCGGTTTTGTTCCGATTTGCGATCTTAACACGGATAGTTTAAGTTGTAAGCACATACATTTTGGCAAGGAGTTTTAATATAGTTGGTTTAATCAGTGATATGAACCGGTTTTCAAACAGTTTTAACCGATTTGAACCGGTTTTGTTCCGATTTGCGATCTTAACACGGATAGTTTAAGTTGTAAGCACATTCATTTTTGCAATGGCTTTTAATTTAGTTAGTTTAATTTGTGATATGAACCGGTTCAAACCGGTCAAACAGTTTTAAGACCTTGTTTTTGAAACAAATATTTTGAACTTATCGCTTTACAAACGTAAATATTTACAATAAGATGTACATACTTGGTGTGTACAATAAATACGCATTTGAATCTGAGAATCTATTAACACGCAGTATTATTATTTTGAAGGCAACATAATATCAAAATTCTGCCTTAGACTCACTAGATAATAGAGTTCGGTGCGTTGGCGAGCATTTGCATCCATGCGGCGATGCTGCACATAGGTCATCCAGACGGACATTATAGTGATAAGGGATGGCGACGATGTTGTTTTGGGATCCTGTCCGATTGTTGGATGCGCGCTCTTTTGAAAACTTAACGGTTGCGTTGTACGATTGTGAATGCGGCAGGCGAATAGCGGAATTTGTTTTTTTTTGGGGCGCCTATCGCCAAAAGTGAAACGAGGCGCACACGAACATTATCCAGCCGCAACAGTTTATAGGGATACGCGATAGACAGAGATTCAAGTTCGGGCCATTATAATCGTAATGGCTTGATGTTGATGATCATGTTGTTGATGTTGATGATGATGTAAACAAAATATATTTCGCACCAAGGTAAACAAGTGAAAACAATCTTAAGAAGTGCGCAGAACGAGGAACGAACGCAAACTGATGAGCGAACCGACTGGATCGGAACGAATCGGCAAGCAAATAATGGACCAAAGGAAATATTATTATTATAAACTTATTAATAAGTCTACTATATATATATATATATATATATATGTGGTTCATAGAACGGAACGGAACGGTTTGCATTTGGGCTTTTGTTGTTTGTTTTGGTGCGGGGGCTCGCGGTTTTCTTTAAAATAAACATTGGCAAAAATATAAATATATATATATGCAATATATATATTTGTACATATGGTATATATAAATAAACAAAATGTCGAGGTGGTGAATCAAACTCGTGACTAACCAGCCGACGATATATTGACGATGACGTTACAATGAATTCAAACAAGCGGGGAGCAAAGGGAAGGAATAGAGATCGAGATCGTAATAGTGTGTGTGGATATATCACCTGAATGGAATGAAGAACCGATCGGCATTACTGAACTTGGAATACCCTCACCAATGAACCAAGTTATCGGACTCTAGTATAGAAAGCTTAGCTGATGAGATAATAAATGAATAACTGAATGATTTCGAGCTTAAGTAAATTTCAATCTTCGATATCTTTGGTGTTTCTTTACCGATTCCGAAATGACTTTCATTATATATATCTATAGTGTCGAAGACAAGTGCTAAAAGTTTCATATTCAATGTTTTTTTTTTTTATAGCTATCGATAACATAAAAACCAGTAAGAGTTATCGAAGCGACAAAACAAACATGGAAGAGAGAAAATCTTTTGGTCTCTGTTATTCGATGTATATGATTAAATCGTTTCCACTCTTGTGCTGATCAAGTATATATACAGTGAAACCTGTCTTAACGGACACTCTTAGTCCGAACACTTTTTAAAAATAAAACTAAATGAAGACAACCGTCAAAATATACGGGACACTCCATGACGGTCGCCGGTCCGCTTAAGCGAGTTTTCACTGTACACATATATTTCTTATGGGTTCGGCTGTGCTTTCTTAAACTTTTAGCTATGTACATGTACACCATTCACTTGTTTTTCTTTTTACAGGGCATTGCGTTCCCATTCAAAATCGTACATAGACTTGGATGTAACGTGAACGTTAATTATTTCGGCAATGGTAAATTTATAGTCAAACATTTAACATATGGCTGAAGGCTGAAGAGTGAAGAGAGAAGACTGTGGGTTGAAGGGGTAACCGTAACGGTAATTTTGAAAATCAAATAAATCAAGTGCTTAACTGTTTGGACTTTAATGTTGTTTATGTGTGTGTGGGGGGCAATGTAAATCTTTTCAACTTGTGTCGATCTCAATGTCTAAGTGTGTGTGTTTATTTACAAAACACAACAAAATTCAATTGTTTAAACTTTACACATTTGCGTAGGGGTTGGCCGATGTGGGCGTAGAAATTCAAATAAAAAAACTTCAAAAAAAAAAACTTTTTTTGTTAACCGGAAGAAATAAATTTAAATATTTTCGCTTTGCTTTGGCCTAGGTTAACTTTGCTCTCACTCACTCACTCATTCACTCTCTCCCACTCTCTCTCGCTCTACTCACCTGTTGGCCGACGCTTGTTGTTGTTGTTGTTTGTGTTTTTGGACTGCCATCACCTGACGCATTATTTTCTTTATCGTATGTGTTTTGTTGTTGTTGCTGTTGTTGTTGCTGTTGTTGTTGCTGTTGCTGTTGCTGAGCTGTTTCATCGTTGAGCTTTTGCATTTCGGTTTTCTCAAAGAGTTTGGCATCTTTGCCACCGCTGCAAGAACAAGAAGATAATCGCGAGATAAGATAAACACACACACACAGTGATTATTTAATAGAGAAAAGTTTGTTGTTTTATGGTACCAGCATGGAATCAGGGCATTTAGCTTATCCATTACGAGATGACTAATGCACTTGAGTGGAACTGCGACGGCGACGGCGACTGCAACTCCCGAAACCAATTGTCAACTGTGGTTGAGCTCTTTGTCTGACTGACTCGACGGACTAACTGACTAAGCGACAGGCGTTGCGAATCGCAATCGGAATTGTCGAGGAATGTTAAATGCATGCAAACAAACGCGCGCACACACACAAACGAGAGAGACAGAGAGAGTAGCAGCTGATAAGCTCTTATCAGTAACAGCGCCAAGCAGCACAAATAATTATTTTTTTCACAGGTTATTCGTACTATTTGTTTGTCTTGTCGTCTTTACAGCGCCATTTCACTAACTGAGCGATCGTCCAAAAGCGAGAGAAAGAGACTCGGAATCGGAATCGGACTCGGAATTGGATTCGGGTACGCGTTTTTCAACTATCCGCGCACTAATCAAGACGCACAATATTCGAGTGACTGTCGTCGCCGTATGTTTGTTTGCTAATTCGAAAACCAGTTTCCTCACACATTTTTCGTCGATCAAATCAGCTGCTGCTGCTGTTGCTGCAGTCATCGTTGACGTCGCATTCGGTGTTGCCGCATTGTTTTTGCTATTAGCAAAATATTTGATTAATTATAGGGCCAAGGAGTTGAGTGTGGAGTAAATGCACGACACCCAAATGGTATTTACACTGCGCAGCACACTTTTGTATCCAAAGAATATTAAGATTTTGAAAAAAAAAGAAAGACTAGCAGATACCCTTGACACTTGACCCTTAAAGTAAAATCATTACCTGTACGAATGTGTGTGTGTATAAGAGAAATAAGTTCCATGACTAAGCTTGAATTTTCGATAACTTCTTTGTTCCACAACCGATTGCGAAGATATTTTTACAGATATTCATTATTTGGTCTATATTTTTTTTTAACAAGTTTTAAGTTGAAAAAATTCAAGATGTGATTGTTATCGATAACACGTGCATATCGGTAATCGGCAAGAGTCATCAATAATTTGATTTACAACAAATATTTGTAGTCTATATTTTTGAAACAAGTTTTAAGTTCAACAAATTCAAGAAAATATCGTTATCGATAACACGTGTTCATCGGTAATCGGCAAGAGTTATCGTTAATTTGATTTACAACCTATATTTTTACAGTCTATATTTTTTTGGAGCAAGTTTTAAGTTCAACAAATTCAAGATGTGATCGTTATCGACAACACGTGTACATCGCTAATCGGAAAGAGTTATCGATAATTTGATTTGCAACATATATTTTTAGTCTATATTTCTTGGAGCAAGTTGTAAGTTCAACAAATTCAAGATATGATCGTTATCGATAACACGTGTTCATCGGTAATCGGGAAAAGTTATCGATAATTTGAAGAAAAAAACTGGTCACGAGAAAAAGACTCTCCAAAAAAAATGTTCGTGTTTGTAGCACAGTGTATTGGGTGGTGTGGTGCAACAATACACACAACTTGTGTCTTTTTCTTTTTTTGTCAGCTGCACAACTAATTATAATTAAGTGCGCCAACGATATATGGATATGGTAAAGCAAGTGGAACGAAAACACCAAAACGCCCGCAAGGGGGGCCCGGGGGGGCGTTAGTCAATTTGAACTCAAATGTTCAACTGGGCCGTTGATTCAATTAGAGAAACCGTTGGATTTAAACAAGGTCCCACAGTGAATTGAAATGGAATGGAATGGAACACTTGACTCACTTGACATTCAGTGGGGCAGGCGTCGCCGTTGATTGTGATGCATCAATCGTTGAGTCTATGCTGCTGGCGTTCGTTTGTTGCATTGACATCAAGTATTGTGTACGTGCCTCGTCATGGCTCTTCTTTTTCAGATCGTACATCTTTTGGCGCTCATGCTCGATGACCTGATGACCTGTCGACCGAATCGGTTAGTAAATGAATATTCACCAAACACACACGAAACTTACCTTGCTGGGCCAGCAAAAGCTTGCGATTGCGTTCAATCTCCTTGATGCTGTCAAAGATTTTTGTGCTTGCACCCTGACTGGTGGAGATGGGCGCATCGTTGGCCACCTTACAGCTGCGATCGATGTCATCCTGTGAGGGCACACGACGCTCCAGCGGATTCACTTCGAATCTATCGCTGCGCAGCGATAAATTGAAGCTTATCTGCTCGCAGCTGCCAGTGTCGTACACCTGCAAGGGAGGTCGCTTCGGTGTGCTCGTCCCCTGTGCCCCATGTGGTGGCAAGAGTTCGATTTTGTTGTTGCTGTAGAACATGTTCTCGTTGACACTCTTCGACATCAGATCATCCTGAATGCGTCGCTTGGGGCACAGCAGTTCGGCGGATCCAAACAGCGATTGTGACATGACGCCATTGACCAGATTGCTGTTACTTCCGCTGCCGCTGCCACTGCCACTGCCACTGCCACTGTTGTCCGCCTGGGCAAGGGGTGTGCTGCGGCCACTGGTGGCGGTGGGCGTTATTGGTGGATCCTCGGCCGTCTCATCGGGTCCCAGCTGAATGCACAGCGAGGCCAACTCGGATTCCAGCACTAAACGCTGCTCCTGACGCTTCAAATCTTCGTGGCATGCATGATGCTCCGACTCTTCCTCAAAGTACTGAAACTCCAGATCCTCAAACGTTTTGCGATCACTGTCCAGAGATTCACAGACGTGTTCCAGCTCCTCCTTCAGGCAGGCATTGTTTGGCTTCTGCTTCAGCATGGCGCGCAGTCTACAAAAAAAAACCCAAAATATAAATGAACTTGCAGGAACTTCAAACTCAAATAGAGAATAATAATAATAAGAAAATAACGTCAGTAATATTCAAACTGAAACTTGTTTTGAGCAATGTGTACTTGGATTAACCAACTTTGTACCCTGTACTCATAAAAATTCATTAATAAATAGTATTATATTCTTTTCATTCATACTCTATCTCTATCTCTCGCTCTCTTCACTCTAGTATTCTTAATTTGTTTTTAATCAATATGTATTTATCAAAGCAGTTAATTGGCTATTACGTTGTCTATTTCTTGTTGTGTTTTTTATAAGATTATCTTACTGATTTTTATAACGATTGTAATTAAGTGCCTGGTATAACAGGCTAGAAATCTTGCTGGAAACCGCCGAAAGTTGGCAATCATTATGAGTTATATATATATACATATATAATTAAGCTGGATACATATAGCTATATCTAACATGATCGTAATGCTATTTATCGTTTTTGAAAACTCTTTATCGTACTCTTAATACTTTTAAGCTGCATTTTAACTTCTATATCGTACTTCTTCAATTTAATTTCTATATCGTACTCTGTATCGTTTATTTGCGAAACAATTTCTATACCGTACTATATATCGTTCGACCGGGAAAAATATTTCTGTATCGTAAATGTGCGTTAATCATTTCTGAATCGTCAAAAAATAAAATTTCTATATCGTATTCGCATTCGCATTCTCACTTATTAAGCTGATCCTGTTTCATTTCAATGGATTGCTTAAGCTATCCATCTATATATCTATATATAACATGTTCGTAATGCTATTTATCGTTTTTGAAAACTCGTTTATCGTACTCTTAATACTGTTAAGCTGCATTTTAATTTCGATATCGTACTTCTTCAATTTAATTTCTATATCGTATTCTGATCGTTTATTTGCGAAACAATTTCTATACCGTACTATATATCGTTCGACCGGGAAAAATATTTCTGTATCGTAAATGTGCGTTAATTATTTCTGAATCGTCAAAAAATAAAATTTCTATATCGTATTCGCATTCGCATTCTCACTTATTAAGCTGATCCTGTTTCATTTCAATGGATTGCGTAAGCTATCCATCTATATATCTATATATAACATGTTCGTAATGCTATTTATCGTTTTTGAAAACTCGTTTATCGTACTCTTAATACTGTTAAGCTGCATTTTAATTTCGATATCGTACTTCTTCAATTTAATTTCTATATCGTACTCTGTATCGTTTATTTGCGAAACAATTTCTATACTGTACTATATATCGTTCGACTGCTAAAAATATTTCTGTATCGTAAATGTGCGTTAATTATTTCTGAATCGTCAAAAAATAAAATTTCTATATCGTATTCGCATTCGCATTCTCACTTATTAAGCTGATCCTGTTTCATTTCAATGGATTGCTTAAGCTTTGCTTGTTGATTCTCTTCCATAACACGTGTCGCATTGCGTTGCGCCTCCAAGCGATAAATTCGATTCTGCAATGCCTGCAACTGCTGGCGAGGAGTCGCCGATCTAGTCATTGTTGTTTTCGTCAACGCGGATTGTTCACTGGGTTCCAGCTACAAAACAAAGATGCATACGATTATTTAGTGTCTTTGGTTGATACGACTTATACATACCTCGTGATTATCTGTAGCTGGTGGCAACTCTGCCAGCTCGCGTTTAAGCTGTTTACGTCGCTGCAGTAGCTCACGTCGCTGCCTCTGCTCCACATTGATGCTGCGTGGCGCTGGAGCTGGTTTGCGACTTGGCTTAGGTGATGACTGGTGGCTGCTGCTACTGCTGCTGCTGATCGATTCGTTAAGATTTAGTGTGAGATTATTGATGTTCTTATTGGAGCGCTTGGCGGGTGTTAAGGTAAGTTGTTGTTGCTGTTGTTGTTGGTGTTGTTGTTGGTGTTGTTGTTGTGCCTGGTGCTGTTCGAGTTGTTGCTTGCGCTCAAAGGATTTAAACAGCTGATCGTAGTCACGCTGCTGATTTGGCGCTGGCGGCTTTGGTGCTAGTGGTGGCTTCACCATTGCCGTTGACGGCTGCTGTTGCTGCTGATGCGCTGGCGTTGATGTTGATGTTGATGTTGATGTTGATGTTGCAAGCGCAAAGGCGCTACTGAATGACGCATCCTTTTTGGGTGACATGCAATTGGTGCGTATTTTGGTGCGCGGACTCTGTGGCACATATTTGCCAGTGACGGTGTTGCCACTGGTCGTTGTGACCAGATTCTCATGGCTAGCACTTGCCGCTGTCGCAGTCGCTGCTGACGCCGCGGACGAGGAGACATGCAGCTGACCATTGATCTCGACACGATTCGGTCCAAGCAGACGCACATTCTCATAGCCGGATGTGCTGCTGACTAGCGCCAGATTGCTGCTGCTGCCCGCATGCTGCTGGAACGGTGACTTCTTGTCCCGCGGCAACGAACCATTTGTCTTAATTCGATTCTGTACAATGGGTGAGGAGGTGATGCTGCCTGCGCTGGCATTATGCAGTCCATGATTGCTACAGTTGCTATTGTTATTCTGTTGCTGCTGCTGCTGCTGCTGTTGCTGCTGCTGCTGCTGAGTTTGTTGTTGCTGTTGCTGTCGATCGGCGTATTCAGTGCAAATCTTAAGCATATCCTCGAGCTCGGCACCGCTATTGAGTTCCGTATTGATGCCGTTCATGGCATAGATTTGTAAGCCGCCAGCAGTGTATGTTCCCGGTTTGGGATAACGGTCATATCGATCATTGTTCACCTTACCCAGCAGCTCTGGCTGTGCCAACTGTTGCTGTTGCTGTTGTTGTTGTTGTTGCTGCTTAAATACAGCTGAATTGCTGGGTATGTTGCAGTAGCCAGAATTGTGACCAATGCCATTGGCACTGCTATTGGGTAATGTTTTGGCATATTGATTGTTTAGCTGCTTCTCGCCACGGTGATTCTCGGCGAGATTGCGCGCAAAGCTTGCATATTTCTGGCCAAGGACATCGCGTGCCGGCATATTAACTGTGACAAGATCAGAGCTAAACACCTTGGGGCACTGTACACCATGCATATCAATATTGGGTCCATCCTGACGATTGTTGTTGCTTCGCTTAATCGGATTGATGATGCTCTCGTAGAAACTCTCCAGTTCGTGTGCCTGACTGCTGCTTTCGTGGCGTGTCGATTGTGTAAAATCGATGTATGGCATCGAGATGCGCTCGTTGGAGCCCATCGCTGAGCGCATCATTTGTGCCTCGTCCGGATTGTTAAAGCGCAGATAATTCGAATTGCCAATAGTGATCATGGCACCCTGTGTCAGTTTCGCCTCATCCGCCTCAGTGGGGGCGCCGTCGATGAGCAGACGGGCCTCCGGTTCCGGCACCACGGTCACCTCGTTGCTCTCGCTACGATATATGGTGCAGTGTAGTGGACGAACTCCGCTTCCGTTAAGAGAGATGCTGCAGTTTGGTGCCGAACCGATTGTTGTGTCACCTGTCAATCAAATATACAATTTTGTTCTTGTTATTGATCGATATAAAATATCAATTACAATGCCATAACTGTTGTTGTAGTTGAATTTTTGATTGTCGCATGTAATTTTTAACTGTCGTATAGTTTGTAACTGTAAAGTAATAACTGTAACTGTTGTCTCTCTCGTCTTGTTTACACATATGCGCGTACGGCTTGCGAGTGAGCCAAAAAGAGAGAGAGAGAGTGATAGGGCGTGAGTTGAGCAACAGGCTGGAGCTGAGTTGAGTTGAGTTGAGTTGAGTTTAGTTATGTTGAGTTGACCTGGCGCTCTTATCTCACCTCGTGTGGAACAACATATACACCAACAACCACAGGCCGTTCTCTGTCAAGGCATGTCACCGTAATTCAGGCCAAAGATTATGCACACTGGTGTGCATTCCATTTTTTGAGAACAACAAACATGAAAAACTCAACAAAAGGTTACTTTGAAAACTAAACAATATTTAAATAATTTGCCGCTCTGCTAATTTTAAAACTTATTTCTTGAAATTACAGAAAGAGTATCTGGAAACTAATCTGTTTACTAACAAAATATAAATTTTTTTTTTGCTATTTTAATATTGTTGTAAAACCGTTAAGTACTATTTCAGCAACTGGTTTTAAAGTTTTTTTTTATGTTTTTGTTATTTGTGTAGTTCTCAGTCTACCTCATTAAAATCACTAAGGAGTATAAGTTGAACAACTGCCACTCCCTAGCCTATTAGTATTTGAACCCGGAAACTTGTTATTCGGCTGCCCTTATTATGGCAGTCACTGAGACAACTCAATTACCAAGGTCGACTCAGTCTTAGAATTATTCAATAGACAAGAAACTGAAAAATATGCCTTTTGTTCGCGGATTACTCAGACTAATTTTGTAAAACTTTTGTTTTCGTCAATTGTTTTTTTTTTCGAGAAAAAAATATAAGTTTCGAGCAATAACATTGTGTAATGTTAAATAAATCGTTAAGGCCGTAAATGATATCATTCTTACATGCATATCTTTAATTTATTATCTTTGTGGTGGTATTTTGCTATTTAGTATATACTTAAGATCCTAAAAGCTACCGAGATATTTTTTTTTTTTTTTTTTTGAGGATTTTTAAGTCACACTGTGGGGATCTTATCGCGTAGCGCAATAAGAGGAGAACCAAAAAAAAAGTAATTTTTGTGCTTTGCTTTCGCGCGCTTTATTTAGAATCGGCTTCAAAAGTGATCTTGTTGGTGGTGAATAAAATGAGGGGTCCATATGTATGAATGTATTTGTACTCACCTATATGTATGTAGTGAATGGTGACAGCGGTGCTGAGCCGTCCGCCGCCAAGGCTAACCAAATGTGGATCAGAGGCAGCAACACGCAGCGACGGATCCTTCTTCGTCAATGACATCTGCAAGCGAGACCAAAGAGAAGAACGAAAATAGAGAGAGAGAGAGAGAGAGAGAGAGAGAGCGTGAGTACAAATACGAGGAATAGTACGCAAAAAAAAAAACATAACACACACACTAACAGAGCGCGTCCATTTGGCAAGGCGTGAAATTGTCAACTGAGAGCCGAGCGGCTCTCAGTGCAGTGACAAATACACACGCATACAAAAACAAGTGATGCACATGCACACACACACACACACACACACACACCGACAAAAACACACGCATGCGCAGCGAGTGCAGCTGCTATATATTGCTTTTGTTTGGTTTTTGTTTTCATTTTAATGACTTGGACATTGTCTGTGTTCATTTAACACAACATAAAGAAGGGAAGATGCACGTGACGCATAAAGAGAGAGAGAGAGAGAGAGCGCGCGCGCGCGCGATCGTTTGCACTGTTAACAGCTGTTAGCATTTTTTGATGCTGTTGACCACAGCAGCGGCGTTGTTGGTCGGTTCTCATAGGAAATGAATTGGAAAGCTAATCAATCAACGGGTAAATAAATGAAGAATGCGGCATTTGATAACACGCACACGCCGTGGCACACGAACGCGTGTGTGTGTATTGGTGATGTGGAGACATGGAGAGCAACGAAGCGAGCGACAGCAAAACAAAGTTTTCACTTTTTATTTTTGGGCGCGGAAATGGCTGCGGTGGGCCGTTTACGAAACGTTCCAAGACCCAAATTGGGTCATAAACACCAAAAGTGGCCAAGAGCGACGGAGGAAGAAGCACAGACAACATTAACAACAACAATAACAACAACAAAAAAGCAAATCTATGGCAATGCGATTAAGCTACATCATCGTCATCCTCTTCAACATTATGTATGTATGTATGAATGTATGTATATCTGAATGTATAAGTGTGTGTGTGAGAGCACACTGCGAGCCTCTTTATATGCTGATAAAGTTTTCATTGGACACGCATCATTTTCATATATGATTGTGCATATATGTACGTATGCATGTACATAAATATATACATACAGACATATTTATTTTATATGCCACAATGTGTTGTCATTGTTGTTGTTCTTATCACTGATTTCGCCTTCGCCCCACTTCTTCGAACATTATCAGCAGGCACTGTGTGTGTTTGCTTTTGTTGTTGCGCGTGTCATAATTACAGTTACAAGTGCGTATGTGCATGGATGCGCGTGTGTGTGAACGAATCACCGGCGCGGTATCGGTCAGTCTGCATTTATGATCATGCACATGACAATATGAAGTCGAGTCGTTAAGCTTCGAGCAATATGATTGTGTAACATTGTTTGTAAAATGTATTATGTGCGTGTGTGTGTGTGTGTGTGTGTGTGTGGAGCGGCTTGTGTGGTCGCTTTTAAGATAAACGCATGTGGATTGTACAAGAGTTACAGTGATTTGTGGATTGCAAGTATTACATACGATCTACTTATGGCTTGTGAGTGCTTGTTGAGTTTGGTTTCACACGAGCAATATTCTTAGCTTGCAATCCACAATTGGGAAAACAATTTCCATTTACGTAACTAACCGAATCGCCCGGCGGCATTGACAACTGTCTGCTGCATCATTCTCATTTCTATATACCCATTACCTATTATCCATCCCCTCCATTAAAATAAACATTACGAAATGCATTTTTATCGCATGCTTTTGCTTTGCAGTTGCTTTCGTTTCGTCTTTGTTTTGTTTTGATTTTTTTTTTCACGTCATTTTCGGCGTCATCGTCGCATGTGTTGTGCGTTTCGTCAGCGTCATCGTCATCATCATCGGGCACTGGGGCTTTCGGGGAAGACTGAATAGTGTGGCAGTGAGGGGCTATCATCAAGATGTGTAATACATAATCAAAGGAAATCAACAGCAAAAAAAAAAAAACAAAAAAACAATGAGCAGTCAAGTGAGTCAGAGATGAAAAGGAACAACAAAAACAACAACAGCACATGTGCACAAACATACGTTCCACAACTCAGAACAACAACTGTGCTTTTCATTTTTTGCTTCTTTTGTTGTTATGTTAATGGACCATTAAAAGTTCGTCGAATGAAGATAAGACAAAAGCAACGAAATTATATAGATTTGGTTAACTTTGCTTGAACATTAATCTTGTTGAAAGCTAAAATTTTAGCATGCAATTTGAAAACATTTTCACAAAAAATGAATATGTCACGAACATTTTAAGCGCTTGCATACAAAAACACAAATACCACACTCATAAATGTGTCAAAACCGCCAGATGAGAATCCGCGAAACCAAACAAACAAACTAACTACCAAAGAATGAGACAACAGTCAACGAAAGCGTCAACGCAATTAACATTTCATTTGCGCCATGGCCAAACAGTATCCCAAAAGTACAAACCAAAAATGTTCACCCATTCATTCATGCATTACTATTCCATTACTATTCCCATTCCCAACCAGCTTCCCGTAGTGTCGATAAAATGTTTGCTTTCGCTGCTGCCGCCGCAGTTTCCGCTATATGCCCCTCTCTCTCACTCTCTGTCTAGCTCTTTCTCTCGATGGCAGGTCGTAAAACATTACAGGAAAATGAATACCCATACATTGCCATTTTTAGTTGTCTTTATTTATAGAGCGCAAACACAGCTGTGTGTGTATCCAAACTTGAAAGCAAAAACACCGTTTCAATAATACGATAGTGCGGGCGACAAAGAGAAAGAGAGAGAGTGAGTGTTAGGGAGTGACGGGGTGGTGCTGCACACACACATACACATAAATACAAATACTTGACTCTATGCATTAGCGCACCAACTGTCAATACTCGTATTTTCAATTGGCAAGCACTGTTTTTGGCTGTCATATCATTTGATTTTTTTGTTGTTTTCATAGCACGCAACTTGGGAAACGGCTGGAGCAAGGGGGCGGGGTTGAAGGCGGAGCGACCTGTGGGCGAGTTTAAAGCGTTCTCTAATTGAATTTGCCTGTTTAACATAAATAAAAAAAATATCTTTGCCTTGGCTAAACCCAACAATGTGGGCAGGAAGCTAAGTGTGCGGATCGCATGCGATTTCTTTTTCTTTTGAGTAACTTGCAAACAAACAAAAAAAAAAGAAGAAAAATAAATAAAAGTATGTCAAACATTTAAAGTGGATCGTGGAATGGCGTGGGTTTTTTTTTTTTTTTTTGCATTGGACCTTACATACTATTAGCTCTCTGTTCATCTAAGAATATCAAATGATTGTTAGATTTCACCAATCAAGTGGAGCTTGACGCTTCCGCCTTCACAACAACGGACAGACTGAATTGGATCATCCTCAACAGTTGAAATGCGCTTATCCCTATGCTGCGTTAACATACACAACCAAGTGTGGATCGTATGTAAGGTAAGAGAGAGCTTGCCAGCCCATCTGTGCCAGCAGTCAAATTGTGTATGGCATTTTGGCATAGACATGCAAACTAGTTTTTTTTTTTTTGTTTTTCAGCCGCGAATAAAATGTGACACATGGGCAGCAGACATAATTACACACTATATGCGACATGTACAATGTTTGTCTAATAATTATGTACAATGAATGTATCTATGTTAATAAAAATAAACATTTACCAACCATACAAATAAAAGCGTAGCGATAAAACAGCAAAAACATGCAAATTACATTTTTTTCAAATGGTTTTTATTTATTTTGTACAGTTTATAATTTTTTTTTTATGAGGCCGCACTGGGGTCGACGACAAATCGCGCGCGAAATTATTCGTTGCCTTTTTTTTTTTTTTTGGTTGTGTCTGTTTTGATTTTTCTTGTGTGTATGGGTTGTGAAGGTCAGTCAAGCAGTGGCGCCGACATCGACACGAAGAGTGTTAAATTTATATTGCAATATCCACACACACACACACACACACACATATTACTGTATTTATGTACGTGTGTGCAATGAACAACAAGGAAAGAGCTCATAAGGGGGACAGTTTCCACTCTGTATGCACAAAATGCAATCCACAATTTGTGCATATGAGCGTGTGTGTGTTGCATTCTAATGAGCTGCTGCTGCGGCGTTCGTTGTCAAAGGGTCTCCGTGTACGTGTACGCTTTGTGACAATATGAGGGCATATGAACAGCAAATGTCGCCACACAATATTCCAAGGGGGCGCCACTTGAAAGTGTCAAAAATGAAGCTGTTTAAATGCCTGATGCCTGTGTTAAGTGGCTTGTTAATTATGATTCTATGTGTAGTCTGACTGAAAGAATTGCCCAAAATGTTAAGGAGCACACAATCACAACGCTGGCACTCGAGAAAGCCCCCACCCCCACCCCCACACACTCTTCAAGATGACGAAAATCTAATTATCACACACACATACACATTCACGCACAAACTGAATAATTCTTGCCCATTTAACGCTGCTTGAGTCAGTTTTAATGCTTCAAATTGAGTTCAATTGAAATAACTGTTAACCATTTAACACCAATAATAACAATATATGGCATCATTTACGCATCACAAACACACACACACACATACAGTTTGAGAAACAAATCCAGTCAAACAATAACAGTGCATAACAAAATGCGCAATGCTAATTTTTCAACGTTGCTGATGTCATGCCCAACAACAGCAACTGCAAACAGCAATAAGAAAAGACACTTGTACTATACTTAACAATCGTCGCATTCAAAACGGCACTTTCCAGAAAAGCGTGGGGCAAAAACTTGATTCAACTGGATGACTTCATTAAAATAGAGTAGTGTGGAACCAAACAAACATGCATACATACATACATACTTACATATGCAAATAATGAACGAATCTATTTTGTACTCAACTAACTGCACATTACAATAACAACAGCAGCGACAAAATGATGGCGTGCATGCGTGCATTTGCCATAAAACAAAACGAAAGAGCGCGCGCACGCGTACATTGTGCGCACTTTACTCAGCGTAAGTTTTGCTCTGTTTGTTGTTGTGCAGCTACGCTTGCAAAAAAAAATAAAAATAATAATAACAAAGACAATTCAATTGTGTATGTTAAGTGAAGTTTATTGATTCAATTGGTTTTCGACAGCGACTCCGACTGCGTTATTAATTAAAAGCAAGCAAGACAAACGAAGGCTGCACGAACAACAACAACCAACAACACATATACATGTATGTATGTATGTGTGTATGTGTGTCGAACAACCCCACGCCATAAAACACACAGACACATGTGCGTGAGGTTTTTGAACTTCGTAGCAATGCTGCGTCCCCCAACTCCTTTCTTTGTCTATATTGTATGTGTATATATATAAGGGCCGATGATGTTATTGTTGCCGTTTATTTTGCACACACACACACACACATATGCACAACGGCAAACCGGCAACCGGAAAACGGATGCGCCCTATTTGGTTGCTGGCATTTTTCATTCTTTCTTTTTTGTGCACACATTCTACTTGAAAATTTATGCTGCTGCTTCTACTGCTTCGACTATTGTCATTATGGAATATAGATACATTCGTACATGTATACATACATACATACATACTATATGCGTTTATGGCATATGACAAGAAGTTGACAGCAAAACGGCTGCCGTTTAATTTTCAAATTGGGCCATTTGCATTGGGAGCAGCAGCCAGAGAAAAAGGTGTCGCCATACAAACATATTCGAAATTTGGGCTGTTCAAATAGTTTGTGATCGTAATCAGTTTTAGAACTAATACCTCCACAGTTGATAAATACAATTCCAGAAAATATGTGAAATTGAAAGAATCAACTACAAATGCTAAATATTACAAAGGCAATAGAAATAAATTCAATAGAAAGTTGTCATAAACTTTTGTCACTCAACAAACTAACTGAATAACCCTCGCGGTGAATAGCCGCAGACATTCATTACGCACTCGCACACGTTGTGAGGCGCGCCATTAAATGCGATCCAGTGACGTTGCGGGTGACAAAGTGCGTCCGGTTTGTGCGCTTCGGATGCAAATGTCCAAAGCCCCCGGAGCTGTAGTTGTTGTTGTTTGTTATTATTATTATTGTTATTGCTGCTGCTGTTGCTGGTGCTAGTGGTGCCAATGAACGCAATGAAAAAGAAAAAACCGTTATGACCGCCTTCAACTATTGGCAATGTGGTGCAGTTGTTGTTAATGTTGTCGAAAAGTCTTGCTCCCCCCGCCCCTTCTATGCAGACGGCAGGCTAAAATGCGCACAGCTGCATCACCATCACCAACAACAACAACAACAACAACAACGCCAGCAAAACGTGCAGCGCATAAAAAGAAGTGTGAAATGGAGAAAATAAAGAAAGATAAAACAACAGGCCATAAACTGCCACACACACACACACAATATGTATGGAGATGTGAGCACGCACATAAAATGAGAACATTTACAGGAATTTCATTTGAATTCAGTTGGCAACGCCGTGTGACCTGCCAATTGACAACTTAGTCTCCTCCACTTTCTAACTGCTGAGACAAAAAAAAAAACAAAAAAGAAGAAAAAAAAATAGCTTCGCTTGAAACAAGAGAAAGAAAAAGTTTAAGTGCATAATAGCATTTACATATGCGCAAACACACATACATACAAACATTACGTTCTCACTGTAATGGCAATGTAAGCAAATTCCGCAAAATGTTCTTAACAGACAGCCAGACATACATACACACATACACACATATGTACATATGTACATATTATCCCATTGTGTTTTTAGCTGTAATTTGATGTGGCACAATCTCTTTTTGCATCTGCACTGAGGATTCATATTCTGTATTCTGTATTCGTATTCGTATTCGCAGAAACGAGTTAATAATAAAAAAAAAATAAATAAAAAAAAATGCTGGCGTTGACGTCTTTCTGAGGCATGCCACTTCGTATTAATAACAAAATATAAGTGGAGCAGTTACAAGCTTCAACATAATGAATATTTAATACCCTTTCATCATTCAAAAATATATTAAACTAAATATTTCATGTACTCTCTGTGCGTTAGGGTATGCAACGTGATACACTTCATCTTTTGTTGCACTCTTTGTGTGCAACCAATTGAGAATGTTCGACGAAGTTGCAAACAAGGATGCACAGTCACACTCCACGATTTGCGGTCAAAATGAAAACTGTTCAACATGGAAAAAATTGAATCAAAACCGATTCAAATCGAATCGGTTCGAATCGAATTTGTTACTATTTCTTTCCACAATTCTCTAAGCCAATTCTCAACAATAATTCATTAATCAATATGTTTGTTATTTATTATTTGCTTGATTAATTACTTGCACATTTGTTTACACGTAATTAATTATTATTAAATTAAGTAACAATATCAAAATAAAGCAAACAATAAAGCATTAGGTGACTTTTTTGATACCCTGAACCCATTGCAAATGGGTAGAAAGGGTATAATGGTTTTGTGCAAAAGTATGTAGCAGGCAGAAGGGAGAATCTCCGACCCCTTAAAGTATATATATTCTTGATCAGTCGAGTCGATATAGCCAGGTCCGTCTGTCCGTATGTATGATTTCAGAGGCTATAAGAGCTAGAGACTCCAGATTTGGAATATAAGCTCGCCTAATCCCTAGGCAGTACAAGTTTGTTTCAAATTTTCGATAACTTTTTTTGTTTCCGATAAACACATGTAATCGATAACAACAAAATATTGAATTTAGAAATCTTTTAGAAGGCGTTTGAAACATTTGACGAAATAATGGGTATCTGTGAAAATTTTTTTCACATCGGTTGAGAAACACCGGAGATATGGAGCATTAAAGTTAAGTCAAGTAGGCAATATACGCGTACGCGTTCCAGGGTATAATCTAGTCGGGATTTCTCGCCTAGAACCTTCTTACTTGTTTATTTGTTGTTCTTGTACCTTACCTAAAGTCTTAAAAGCAGTGCCAATAAGATATGTATTTAAATGCAAGCAAGGGCAGCGCAATTTGTGCCACTTAATATATATGATGCATAACTTTTAGCACGCACTGTCCCATGTTTGTGCCATTCACAGACACACAAATTGCATTTGGCTGTTTTGTTGTTTTTTGTTGTTTTTGTTTTGGCGGCTTGTTCTGATGATGTTTATATGAGCTGTTTAATGGCAATCGGATGACGCTGATGGCTGACACAGAAGCATGTGCTGCATGTGGCACATTAAAAGCACAAAAACCAAAATAAATAAAACTCAAAATGTTCACAAAAGTTCAGGTTTGGGTTTAGGCGTATTTTGCTATGTGTATTTTTGCTACCTGAACGTAACTATTTGCGAAAGCAACACAAAAATATGCTAATTTCATTTCATACATTTGTGCATAATCGAGAAATGTGTGACAACAAATCGTATAGATGATCGGGCAAACAAACGTATAGTATATCTAATTATTTATTTATATAAGGCAGGTAAGAATAGAATTGTTGAGAGTGGATACAATTGTGAGATAGCGTGTACACAAAATGAATAAGCATTATCTGCTGTTAACTAACTACAACGTATACTTTACGTTATGCAACACTGACCGTGGTATAGCATAGATGACAGCATATCCAAACGCATGAAATTTGAATAGCGCAGGCGTCGCCGACAGACAGTTGAATCGAGCCAAACCATTAGCAAGAATAAAGTCAAACCAAGCCCAACAGAATGGAAAGCTTGCGATACCAAATCGAAGCTCAATGAAGTGTCAAAAAGGGGCAAGCAAGGGGTTCAAGCTAAAAAGAGTATGACATTGCGGTGCGAAAGTCAAACGATCTTTTTGGTTGCCCTGTTTAGAATTTACTAAAGCACGTTCGCAGCTTAAAAACATAAAAATATATGTACAAAAAAGAAGAGGTGAAAAAAGCCACAAAATGCCGAACAAAGAACAAGTTCTCATGCAAATAATTGAATATGTATATATATATATATATATATATTTTTATTGTATTTTAGTCGGCTTATTATTCAATTTGAATTTTGGTATCGTTGCCTTTTTGGGCAATATATGTATATAAAATTTACATAATTTCGGGGAGTCTCGTTAGTGTGTAATTATGCATTTTTCTTTCATTACGGCATGTGGAACGTAAGTGTCAGTTGAACAAAAGTTACGGTTATAAAAGCTCAACATCAATGTTTTCGCCACCCCACCGCTAAAATACTACGAAGAGGATGCTGCGAAAGTTCATAACAAAAGCAAAAACTCAAAACAAAACTTGCGTTGCCTTTAATAACTCCTGCAGAGAGATAGAGTGAGAGAGAGAGAGAGAGATACGGTCTGCTCTTACTTGAGAATTGTATGCGGCTGCCGTCTGGCAGTTTGTCTGCTTTTTATGGAAACCGGCTGAATTCCATTTGATTTGGATGCCTGCCTTTGCCTTTTCTTTTTCTCACTGCATTTCACTATTGCGGTCGCCGTTTTGAGTTTCTGCTGACGTCGCGCAGCATCTGTCAAGGGCGTTGGGTTTTTTTCTTTTCTTTTTTTGTTTGTGGATAACAGCAGCCACTGCAGGTCGCTTTCGATACCGTTATAGTGATTGTAGTGGGCGCTTTTGCGGTAAATCTTAATAAGCACTCGCAGATTTAAGACTCACGCATGACATACATACATACATACATACAACCATAGACATGGTACATAACGTAATAATGCACACAATAATGCTTGTGGATTTGCATGCATACTTACATACCTTTTACGTTTTACTTCTTTTTTCCGCCTCAACTGTTGCTACAGTTAACTAACTGCAGTTGCTGTTGTTGTTTTTGTTGTGATTGCCAGCGTTGGCGTCCTTGTTTAGCTCTTGTAGTGCTGATGGTGGTGGTGGTGACTGTTTATTGTGCAGCGCGGCAAAAAGGAATGCATTGAATATATATGTTTGTAGTTTAGTTCTTAGTTGAAATTTTCCATTTTATTTACATCTGAATGCCGCGCGCAACAATAAGCAAGAGCAACAATGGAAATCGTAATCGCAAAAGCAATTGCAAACAAACAAACACAAACACTGTGTGTTGGTAAACGAGTTTACTTTATTTTTTTTTTTGGCGTTGTTAAACCGCAATAACAACACAACTGTATATTTATCAATAGCAACACACGTATATCTTATTTACTGACACTTAATTCAAACACTTTTTGTCTAGTTTCAATTGAAAACAAGCCTTCAACTCACAACAAAAACAAATTGTAAAAAAAAATAATAATAATAATAATAATAATTGTAAGCGCACGCAGACGCCGTTGCGCTAGTCCGTTCAATGAGTTTTTTTCGACTGAATCCGTAAAGCGGCTATTAACTTAGCAGGCTCTCCGTGAGCGCAACAGTTGGTTAACAGTTTGAAAAATTGAAGAAATAAAACATATTTTAACGCGCTTAAAACAGTATAGGTAGATTTTAATTTGGTTTTATTTTCATAAACTTGTATTATTATATTAAATTAAATATTGTGCACCATCTTTCTCAAAAGCGCGCAACTTTATAAGTAACTACAGCTCGTGTAACGTAAAATTAACAGTGTACGAATGCGCAAAATAGCTCACGTACTCCAATTTGAGCGCAAAAGGAGCCTAACAGAACGCAAAAAGACCATAATTTTGGATTTTAGCATGTTACTTAACAGCGCAATTTTTGCGCCAACTTATATGTATTTTTAATTAAAAAAAAAAAAATAAAACAATTTCATATTTGAACTGATGTCGTTACGCCATCTTCTTTTCGCCGCCACTGCTGCCCTCTAGTTTTTTCGCCTTCTTTGCTAGTTTCTTTAAGTGATCGCTCTTGTCCAGGTTGTTCTGGAAGAATGTCGTCTCCCTGCGCGCCTGCGACACCTCAGTCTGCAGACGCTGTTTATGTACAGCCTGCTCGTAATTCATACGCTCCGTCAGATGCACCCATTTGAAGCGCGGCAAATACTTCATGCTCCACAGGGAGTCGTAAAACTGGGATTTCTTGCGCGTCGAGATTTGCTTGTTGTTCAGCAGTGGCACAATCTGCTTGGCCACACGTTTCGACTCGAATTCCACCCAACCTTCGGTGAAATGAATATTATACTTTTTGCGCTTCTTTTTCCTTGCTGCCTGTTGCTCTGGAGTACCTACAAACACATCGATAGAAAGACGTTAAACTATTTGTTTACATGATTGGGACGCACGTGTTGTTGTTTATTACCTCGCTGTTTCTCGGGCTGCAAGTAGACACGTCCCAGTTTGCCACATTCAGAAAGAATTTCACGTAAACGGGTCACATTCATATGTTTTGGTATGTTTGATATGTAAATAATGCCCTTCTTGCGTTTCTTTCGCTTGACGGCTTCGTCACCGTCTTCATTGGCGTTGGCATTGAAGTTGTCCAACTCCATTTCGTCATCGTCGTCGTCTTCGTCATTGTTGACAACGGTATTTGCCGCAATGTTGTTGATACCTGTGCTGCCATTGAGTTCAGATGACTCTACCTCTTGCTCCACCTCCCCATCGCTATCCACGTGCAGTGGCAGCTTTGCGGATTTTGTTTTTACTTTCTTCTTCATTTGTTTAATGCGAAACGTGCGCGCCGTGTGACCGTACGCAGATATCAAGAATATTACCTCTTACTGAATGTGCTCTTTTTCTGCTAAGCGACAATTGAGCATAACATCATCTGTTAAGTTCTCGGGCAACGTTACGTTACTACGTTCTGGAAATTCGATAACATTGTATTTCGATTTTACCAGGGCAGCCACTTATTTCCCGCAATCAAACAATTACAATTGATAAACAGAAAACAATTGAATTCTTTGGGTTTCAATGTTAAAACTCAGTTGAATACAATCCCTCCAAAATGCCAGTAAGTAGTCGTACTCACCGCAGTTTCATAAAACAAGTGACTAAAGATCGATGAGTAATAACGGACATTTTTTAATTCACATATTTTGAATGTTAAATGACATATTTGTGTTTTGTTTTATCCAAAATAGGCCTATCACTCGGAAATAGAAGAATTCAACCGGCTGGTAGGAAATATGCCCATTTTGCCACTGCGTACCAAAGTACGAGGGCCAGCGCCCAGTGTTAATACTGATAACGACATCATTGATGAGTCACTTTATTATTTTAAAGCGAACGTTTTCTTTCGTACATATGAAGTGAAGGTAAGGCTTAATAATGTTTTCTATTTGTGTACATAACTATGTTTGTATACATAGGTATATGTTATGTTATGATATCTTATCAACACATTTATTTTTCCAGTCGGAAGTGGATCGTGTTATTATCTATATTACGCTCTATATAACCGAGTGCTTAAAACGGTTGGCGCGGTGTACGACCAAGGAGCAGGGCCAGCAGGATCTCTATGCCATGGCTATATCCAAATTCGATATACCTGGCGATGCTGGCTTCCCGTTAAACTCAGTATATGCGAAGCCAGATAATGCCGATCTCATGCGTGAATATATCTTGCAGTTGCGCCAGGAAACTGGCAATCGAGTGCTGGAGAAGGTTTTTGATACGACCGATGGCAAGCCAAACAAATGGTGGATATGCTTCGCCCGAAAGAAGTTCATGGAGAAGAGTCTGTCAGGACCCGGGCAGTAGAAAACATTCATAGAATCGACTGTTAAATTATTTGCAGACTGTTAAGAATTTCTTGCAGCCCTGATTTTTGAGTGTTGATAAATGCCTGTATAACTTGTTAGGCGCCAAATTGAAATCAGCCATTTGAATTTGACGATGCTTTATCATTTATTAAAATATATATATTTTTTTTTGTATCTACTTATTTCGTTTTTTTTGAAAGCTTATTTACCGTTGACAATTAAATAATAGTAGAGCCACATACAAATAGGCACGACAGGAACAACTTAAAACTAATAACAATAAATTGCGAGAAAAAAAAAGAAAAAAAAATCATTAGATCGAAATGCAACTTAAAATTACAAGGACAATAAATCGTTATAAAGTATACACATGATTAAAGACATAATTACAAAATACTTGGCAAGCCCACATAAGATATAGTACATATTACACTGAAACCTACTATTTAAACTCTTTAATAATCTCTACAATGCTCTGATATGTGCCCGTAACAATGCCCAGCACGGCAATTGCCAAAATGAGGAAGTTCTTCAGATAGAGCAAGGTGCCAAGTCCCTTGGGCACCTGGGTGCGTGTTACAAAATCAATGATCACTGGTATAACAAATGCCAGCGATGTTGAGCACAATGCGCCAATAAGTGAGATGAAAAGATTCAATTGAGGCACCACCAGGGCGACACAAACTATTCAAAAAAGAGCAAAACAAAACAACAAATTAGAACAATAATAATTTGATGGAATTTTGCACTTGATAGATACTTACAGGTCAACATGACCATGATGAAGCGCAGGATCACTTGCATGGTAATGGGATACTTTTGGGCACAGGCATTGTTACGCTTTACAGGTGGCCACAGGATTTTCATCATGACGAAAAATTGTATGGGATAGCCAAAGAAGACGCCCAATGCGGCAACCATTTTAACAACTTGCGACATCCTGCAAAACAAACAAAAGCCTTAAATGTTTACACATGCAACTTTAAATGATGATCCTAATCTTTTTGATACACTTACACATCTTCAACATTCAGATTGAGCGTAATGCTGCCAGCAACATCCTCGCCCCAACGCATATAGCTAACGAATCCGGTGAAGATATACAGTGCCGTTATACCCAACAGGGTCACATTGAGCACACCAAAGCGACTGCTAAACGACTCCGGATTACGCATCGAATTTCGCAATGGCAATATCAATGCAATGCCCTCATACGAAAACAGCGCGGTGCCAAAGAACAGCGCCAACTGTGAGGGGCCCGTAAAATAATGACGATCCGATATTGATGGCATGGGTCCATCGGAGAAGGCAATCGTAAGTGTGGCAATCAAACCGAAAAGTAATGCACAATTCGCCAACAATGACACGGGCGATATATACTTCAAATTTGTCATTAGCGATGGTATCATTGCCGGCAGAAGGGTTATTAGCATAACCATGCTCATGCTAATATCAATGCCATTCTGTTGCAGCACCTAACATAAACGTAATAAGATAAATCAGTGTTGGTAAATGCATAAGATAAATTGAACGTAAGCAACTGGCGCAACTTAGAACTCACCTGATGAAGATTTTCCGTAATGAACACAAAGTAGATGGCACAAAAACCAAATTGTGTGACACAAAGGAACATCTCCACAATTAGTTTCATGGCACGGGACATGCAACGAAGCGGCCTTGGTCCATACTCAAAGCACTTCTCCACCGTCTCCGGATAGTCTAAGAAGTTGGCGCCGGGTGTCTTTGAGACGGCCAACAGAGAGCCACGGATTAGCAGACGCTCGCAGTGGACGCACATGATTGCGATTATGGGCAGCATAATTATGGACCCGATAAGGCCGCCATTTTTAAAGCAATCGCCTGTGGCAAAGAGACCGGCACCAACGCTGCCCTTGAACAGATGTATCGCTGCCTCCAAACTGGTAGTCTCATGGCGACGCTTCACTGTGCTGCTCTCCAAATCCTTTTCACCACGCTTTTCCGATGATGGCGGCTTGGTTATTTCCAAAGTTTTGCCCATGTCGCCAGCTTCGATTGCTTTGCTGTAATTGCTCTGCTGTTTGGTTGATTTGAGCGTATGTTAAAAGAGTGTGTATGTTAATTTGTGTGTACATAGGAACTATTAATTATTTATTTGTTCATTTATTATTATGTGTTTAGATTCATTTCGTGCGCCTATCTGCCTGCTTCGAGCACAATTACGCTATTAAATCAACGAAAGTGGTGAAAACTGAAACGCGAAGGTTCAAAAGGCAGAGTCGAAGAGTTATGTTAACGGTGCTTCAGATTAGAGGATAAGTGGCGTTAACTAACTGTGTGGAATGTGTTGTTGGTTAGGGAAGGGATGGGGTGGGGGAGGAGAATGCAGAATGACAAACTAAGCAGACTGCACGTCATAATTAACCCCAGAATGACGTTGGTTTTCTTTTGTGTTTATTATTACTTGGATTAAGTGTTGAGTGAGAATGAATTGCAAACGCTAACAATTGATTATAAATTTTCAACTTGGAGTGTTAAATTAAAAATTGCGATTATATTTTATGGAATCTTCAAGTTTTTGATACTAAGTGCGGAAATCACGTTTTTTATTTCACATTTCATGCTCTTTCTCATCGCTGTTTTTTTTAAATTGTTTCTGTATTTAATTTCTCAGATTTAGAAGTTCAATCGTATTTCAGAAAAGTATTTAAGTAATCAAAGCTACAAGTTTAAGTTTAAGCAGTATTAAAAAACCGACAAAGAGAAGATCAACTTGAATTTTATATTGTATCAAATGTTTTGAAGCCGTTAATTAATATTTTTTTTAATCATATATAATACACATATATATTAATCAATCAAATGACAACATTTACTGCAGGGTTTTTCCCATCGATTTCAAGTGCTGTAGTATATACATATATATATAATTTGTACATATAGTACACAGGTAGATAACCTGATAATCCTAACTAACGCACTTTCCCAGATATGTTGAAATGCACAGATAAGCCAAATGGGTTAAACAAATAATAGTTTTATAACACTGTCTACTACTATCGATTCGCACCTCGATTTGATATGTTTTTTTTTTAATTTGTAAACACTTTGTAAGATTTTGTATAAGTTTTTGTATTTGGAAAACGCTTCAATACGCTTTGCGCGTGCGTTAAGCGATTTTTCGTTTCGTTTCGTTTTGCTTTTGCTTTTTTGGTTTTTGTACAGAAGCGTGTTGACGCGTCAAGAACTTAAACCAGACTCAATGCTCAATATTCGAATTGGCCAAATGTAGTGTAGCCTGTGAATTCTCCCTCAACACCCCCCTTCACACTCAAGTATACACACCACACCGAAAGCACAGCGAGTGCGACTGCGTCAATAGCTGTTGCTGTACTCGAATGTAACTGTTTTTTTTTGTATGTATATGTGAGCAGTATGTTGGTTAACGTTTTGCTTTGCTACCTTGCATTGGACGTCATCTATCTCTATCTCTCTCACTCTCTTGCTCACATTTTCTTTCTCTGTCTTCGATCATTTGTTTTGTTTTCATCTGAATGCAATTTTAAGTTAAGTTTTTAATTGTTCTGCTTTTGTTTTGGTTTTTATTTTTATCAACACGAAAAGCTGTTTAAATCGGTTTTTATGATTTGTATTGACCTTGATTCATTGCCAATTTGCAATGTGCACAAAAAATTCTCTTTAAGATAAATTGTTTTATGTTATCAATATTATTATTTTTTAGATTGAAACCTAATAAATAATAAACATAACATAGCTAATAACAATTGTGTCCACTTAAAAGATATAGTTATCAGTGTTCCCTGACAAAAAAAAAACAAAATCTAGGCGCCCATTCAATAAATTGGCATTAGTTTAATTTAACAGGAAATAATATTTAATAGATTAAGTACTTTCGCAGACAGGTATCACATGTTCAGTTTAATAAGTTATCAGATCAAAATTACTTAACAATTGGGTATTTTCCATTCCATTTCAATCATACAAGTGTTTCAATACAATATAATTTCTGATCATGTGCAATTGGTAATCAAGATAGTTTGTTTCAAACATAGAAACTTATAGATTTTCTAATTGAACAAGTAAGAAGGCTCTAGTCGATCAATCCGACTATACCCTGGAATCCTATACTTAACGTATAGTCAATTCTTGTGAGTATGTGTGTGTGTATGAGTATAGTGCATAGTTTCTTAACTTCAATGCTCCATATCTCCTGTGTTTCCTAATCGATTTCAATACAAATTTCGCAAATTGGCATTATTTCATCTAATGTTTCAAACTGCATCTAAAAGTTTTCCAAATTCAAGATTTTATTGTTATCGATCCCATGTATACATCGGAAACGGAAAGATTTATCGAAAATTTGAAAAAAACTTGTACTGCCTAGGGTAGAGACGAGCTTAGGTTCCAAATCTGGAGTCTCTAGCTCTTATACTCTCTGAGATCGACGCGTTCATACATACGTACAGACGGACATGGCTATATCGACTCGGCTGATCGAGAATATATATACTTTATAGGCTCGAAAATGATTCCTTCTGCCTGTTACATACTTTTGCACAAAACCATTATACCCTTTTTACCAATTTTCAATGGGTTCAGTGTATAAAAACACAAATGAAATGTTTATTTTTTTTTTAGACAAAGGTTAAGATACTAATTCAATCATTTTTCCAAAAACTGTATTAATGAAATTTTCTCAAACATCATAATCATTGGGATCATCCGCAATCGTTAAGCCAGGAAATGATTTGATAAAGGTGATTTCATATATTCAAATGTAAACAGTAATCGAACTCACGACATTGTCAAAGTCTCGGGTTCAAGGATGTGTGAGCAATATTTATGGATATATACGCACGTGCCGATCGGACAATACAAATTTGACATGACAATATTTGAAATTCTTTGCCGTTCGCCAAACCATGAACATGAATATTAAAGCGACCAAGTTCGTGATTGAGTCGCGGCGGCAAATCGTTACACCTCACTGCAGCTGGCCCGCAAAAACCAAAGAAACGAACACAACAACAAAAGCAAAACCCAACTTGGAACGCATGGAAATTTACAGTACTAAATTGGTTTGCTGTTTGTATGCATGTATGCGTGTGTGTATGTGTGTGTGTGGCGACCGTTAAATGAATTGCATGGAATTGGATGACTTGGCTCTTCTGGCATTTGGAACTTTTCTTCTTTACGTCGCATATTGACAGATATTCAACGTACAAGTTCGATTGTTGTTGTTTACGGAATTGCATAAATTTGATTATGTAAGACCCAGCAATGGAATGGTGAAACGGAAGCATCCGAAAGCAATGCGCATTCCAGTTGAGATCGTAAACAAAAACAAATTAACTGCACATCAAGTTCATCACTTTTCGATATTTATCGATAAATCGTGTAAACAATTACTGTCTTCATTCTTGTAATTTGTTTTCAATAGTTTATTATTTGTGTGAGGCCAGGCAAGCAATGTCAAAAGCGATTTCGATTAGATTGATTTAGTTTCATTCGGATTAGATTAATTTCCGAGCTGTATAAGAAAATGCCTTGAAATAGTTATTAGGCATAAAATTCCGGGTTCGTGTCTAATGAAAATTTATCAATTTGTATCTGTTTAAAATATTTTTGAATAGTATACTATTGGAAATAAATTTGTCGCGACCATTTTACTTAATATTAAAACAAAAAAAAATACCAACAAAACCTGTAAATGTTTGTATGACGCCAAAACGACGTAAAATAATTTATTTACACTTATATAATACGAAAAAAAAAAAATATTAATAATGATAATAGATGAGCACATTACGGCAAATGGGCTTTAAACACTCTTTGCGGCACATTTGGTCATAAGAAAAAACTTTTGTTTATCGATAAAAATATATATAAACTATACGATAATATACATATATGTATTGTAAAGTTGTATCAATCTCTAGGCTATTCGAGCCCGATAGTTCCCTGGCACGTAAGTAAGTAATCATGGAGTTTAGAGCAGCTCCTCCTCGCCAAAATGTTTGACGATTTGCCTAAGGCTCTCATAGGAGCCGGTAAAGAAACCCAACAATGCCAGCACCAGTATGATGAGGTTCTTCATACAAATCCAAACGCCTGGCCCCTTGCTGGGTCCACTGTGCGCTATCAGCTCAATGACCGGCGGAAAGACCAGCGCCAAGGCCGTCGAGCACAGGGCTCCAATCAGTGAGATGAATAGACCCAAAGCGGGAACCAGTTCCGCTATAGCCACTACACGACGCATAGACGAAAGTTTCAATCCAATTGTAACTGCTTGCTTTTAAGGATTATACACTTCGTGCTATTACTTACGCGTCACGAGCACGAGTAGGGAGCGAAAGATTAGCTCGCCGGTTAGCGAACGTCCCTCGATGTTGCACATCTGTTTGGCACTTGGCCACATCACTTGAACGGCGACAAAGAACTGCAGCGGATAGCCGAGCAGAACGCCCATCGAGACCATCAGTTTGACCGCTTGGGCCAGTCTGTTAGCGTGTGTGGAAAAGCAAAAGTGGATTAAGCAAAAGTCTCCTTAGTTGGTATCCTGGAGATGGGCGCGTGACACGACACGAAACAGGGGATCCCTCAACAAACTTTTCCTTTTCAGTGTTTCTTCTCTCATCATCACTTTGGAAAAGCTTAACGCATATCTATCTAAGAAATAACTAATTTCTTGAGGATTTAGGAATACTCTGATACCAGTTTAGCTGTCTAAGGACACCTGAACAGTGTAAAAGCTTGTGGAGAGAAAGTTGGGGGGACATACCGGTAACTGTTGTTATTAACACTGAGAAGAACTTTGGTATATATATAGAGGGTGGTAGTATCCGTTCCTTAATTTGTTCCTGCAACCTAAGGTCCCTACCAGTTCTTGCCTAGATCGTTGGATATATAGTAAGGATTGGCGCTTATCTCCAGGACTGAGAATGAGTGTTAATCATTGGTTTGCTCACATGGTATCGCCAAGATTAAGGGTTAGGCTGCCACCGACGTGCTCACCCCATTTCATATAGCCAACGGATCCGGCGAACATGAACATGACGGAGACGAGCAACATGCCCACATTCAGGACGCCCATTGTGCTCTCAAATTGATGCGACTTACGCATGGCATTCTTCAGCGGCATCACCAGGGCAATGCCTTCGAAGGCAAAGATGGCGGTACCGAAGAAGAGCGCCAGCTGGGAACCATTCGTCCAGTAGGCGCGTTCCCCACCTCCGGCAGGCCATCCTTAAGCGCATAATACAATGTTATCGCCAGTCCCAGGACCATGCACACATTGGCAATCAGCGAAACGGGCGTCAACCATTTAAGATTCGTTATCAGCGAGCTGAGCAGTACGGGTAACAGGGCCATCAGCATCACCAGATGCACATCCATCTCAATGTCATACGCTTGCAGGATCTTTGCAAATTTTGTGCAGTTAGTCGGAGGTCGGAGTGTGAGTGTGAGGGCTTCAGTGGAATCTGCTCACCTGCTTCACATTGGTGCTGATGAACACAAAGTAGATGCAGCAGAAACCCAGCTGGGTAACACATATAAACACATCCACCAGACGCCCCATGGTGCGTGACCAGCCCCTCAACTTGATCGGACCGTTCTCAAAGCATAGCTCGACGGTAGCCGCATAATCCGCACAGATCGCATCGCCACGCAGATCTCGCATCTTCTTCGAGCAGGTGATGAGCACGTGCTGGCAATGGACAGAGATTATGGCTATCAGTACGGTTAGCACTGGGGCCACAATCAATCCGCCATTCTTGAAGGCATCGCCCATGGCAAAGAGGCCCGGTCCAATGTTGCCCTTGAACAGATGCACAATTGTCTCCAGATAGCTGATGAATAATCATGCAAGAATTCAAAATCGATAACAGGCAGTTGTGCTATCGAATTATTCAATCGTTTTAGGGTCAGCCAGTGTTTAAAGTGCAGGGATATTGTTAAGGATGTTGGGATATCCGAGTGTATATTGTTTAGTTAGATTATAGCCACTTGTTAAAGCTGTTAGTCTTTAGCCAATTTTGTACAATTTTGCAAGAATTCAAAATCGATAACAGACAGTTGTGCTATCGAATTATTCAATCGTTTTAGGGTCAGCCAGTGTTTAAAGTGCAGGGATATTGTTAAGGATGTTGGGATATCCGAGTGCATATTGTTTAGTTAGATTATAGCCACTTGTTAAAGCTGTTAGTCTTTAGCCAATTTTGTAAGGATGGTTTTTTGTTTCTTCGGATAACTTATCTGTTAAGTATTAACTTATATTAGGGTTTAGCACAATTTTGATTTAGAAAACTTTTCTTTTATATACACACACATAAGCCAATGGAAATGGAGTTGTGTCAAGGATTAGTAGTTTAGTTGGGTTTATTGCATAGCATAACTTTAACCAAATAAACCAAAACGTTTTTTTTTGGGTTAGGTACGGAAGGGCTTAAGGGTGCTGGGTTAATCCTTATTCCATAGTTTAGTTTGGTTAAGGTTTTTGTTTGATTGCTTGGTTTGTTCTTTCACCCATTTGCCATACCTTGTCGGCGGATGATATTCCTCCACTTTGCCATTCTCCTCTGGCTTTCCAGCTGCTGCTGCTGGTGCGGCTGCGGCTGCGGCTGCGGCTGTTTCGTTAGTCTCTTGTGCGGAAGATGTTGTCATCTTTGCATTATTGTTGCTTTGGTTCTGATTCACATTGTTTGTTGGTGGTCTTGCCTGTGGAATGCTTGGCGCCTTTTTGTTTGATAAAATGATAAAAACGCTGTGCATAAGATCTCTGTTTACTTGTTGTTGTTTGCATTCAGCTCAATTGAACAAAGGCGAACGCAGTGTTAATGACTTTCAATTGCCAGATTTTTTTTTTATATACATAAAAATATATTTCCTTAAACTTTAATTGTCTCTGATAAGGAATTTTGTATGCACTACAATATAGAAAATCATTTTCTTGATTTATTTGCGATTTGTTGGTATTAAAACTAATTGTATTCATTGCTGTCTATGAACAACAATAAGGGGAAACACGCGTTTATAAATAAAATGATTTGCATTCAATAATTCAATTATATTAGACATTGGATGCAGTTCATACTATAGCAATTCCAGTGAATCGTCATAAATTCAATACGCAAACGATAAGAAATCTATTTACGATACTTAGCCATGATTTATGATTGCTTAATCGTAAGCGAATTGTATTGATCAGCTTTCATTGAGGTAGTTTCCTTATCACAAACGAATACCAGATTCATGAACAGCCAAACACAATAAAATAAAACCAATCTAAAACCTGACGAAACGCAATTCAATTTGTGAGTACGTGCTTATTAATTGAGCCAGTTGCACTTACGATATGCACATATATTTTAATATATGTATATATATACTTTATGACCCCAACAAATCAGCAACAACAATATCAACAATTAGTTAGTCAGCTATCACGTGCATGGACTAGAACGGGAAATACTAGTGTGAGAAAAAAACCCCAAACGATCTTATCAAGTTTGCATTTCAAATTCGTTGCACGATTTCGTTGTGTAAAGTGATCCCAGAAACGGGTATATTCGTACGCAGTAGGAATCATCTGTCCAATCGTTTTCAGATACTTTGAGAGCTAGAGACTTCAGCCTAAACCCTAGGCGCAACAACTTATCTATAGCTCTTTGCGTTGCCGATACACACATGTTATCGATAACAGAAAAGTGTGAATCATCTCGAAATTGTCATCGAAATCGTTTAGGAAACAGCGAAGATATTAAAGATTACAAGTATAGGATACTTGGTATTTGTGAATCTGAATCTGATTATCATTATTGATGTTTTTTCTTAGTTTTTGCTAATAAATATATATAATATATAAACTTTTGTACTTGAGATATTATATATAGTGTCTATGGAATGTTTCTATTGTGTCCGAACTTAAGAAATGTTCTTTAAAACTTTAATGAGTGTAAACGGGAAATGCTGGCGATTAATTCATCATGCGAAATCCATCCTAACTGATCCTAACTTTCAGTTTTCATTTGGGGTTTCAAGGCAATACGAATATGTTCAACATGTCGTATAATTGACGTCCAAGTTGGTGCTAAGGACCTCGCAGACACGATACGTTGAACTTGGCCAAAAGCGATATCAGTTGATAGATAACTAAGCCGGGTGGTTGGGTTGGTGGTTGGTGGTGCTAGGCAGGTAACTAACAACGGAATCTGGGTCTCTCGAGGCTTTATGAGCCAGCTTGTGTAAATGTAGACAGCATTTCCATGACGCTTATCGGCAGCTACGCACAACAACAACAACAAATATAGGGTATAAGACACTTCAAAGCTGACGGCATAATATTGCCACTCCATTAATTAGCTGTTTGTTATTTTCACATTTTTTGCACATTTATTGACATCAATAGCACACTAACACATTAAGATTAATGTTGTTTCATGCTGAATAACAAGTAATATATTCTAAAGGAAAACTACCTTAAGATAAGCATTATACTAGTTTTCAAAACAAAACCAAATCTCACGTCTGCGCCAGCCTTGTTCTTGTAGTTCTCCCACGCTATATGATTACGCGTTTATTGTGTTGTAAAAAAAAGATTTTTCGAGTGGTTCAAGGCGACCCAATAGGGCACCACCATACATACATACATACATATGTATTCATGTTTGTGGCAAGCGACCAATTCAATGTCTTTGAGTGGAAATTTTCCATGCACGATAACTTTGTTCCGCACTTAACGCAGCTTACTTACAATCTGCAACGGGCATGGCAGGCGGAATGCAAGAATCGCATAAAGACCGATCTTCAACAATAATCACAATAGTAATGAAGCCAACAATGAAGTCCATGATGAATCATGAACTTGTATTTCGGTCAAAATTTCACATCAATTTTTTTTTGTAACTTTTACGGTTTAATATTTGACAAGATGACAGATTGACGGATTATCTTTGAATAAACGAAGGTTTCTCAACAGCTCGTTCGCAATGATTAGATAATGGAATGCATCTTGATTTCTCTTTACACCCTGAACCCAAAGGGTATAATGTTTTTGTGCAAAAGTATGTAACAAGCAGAAGAAAGCATCTCCGACCGCATTAAGTACATATATATTCTTGATCAGCATCAACAGCCGAGTCGATATAGCCATGTCCGTCTGTTTGTATGTATGAAAGTGTCGATCTCGGAGACTATAAGAGCTAGAGACTCCAGATTTGGAACATAAGCTCGCCTAATGCCTAGGCAGTCTAAATGTTGATAACTCTTCCCGTTTCCGATATACACATGTGATCGATAACAACAAAATTTTAAATTTGGAAAACTTTTAAAATACGTTTGAAACATTACACGAATTATTGACAATCTGTGAAATTTTTATTGAAATCGGTTGAGAAACACCGGAGATATGGAGCAGTGAAGTTATCAACTAAGTTCAGGGTATAATCTAGTCGGGATCTCTCGACTTGAACATTCTTACTTGTTGAATGGTGCTTAAATTCAACTAATTAAGAAAAGATTGGAACATTATCATTCATTCCATTATTATTTTCGTTGACAAAATATTTGATGGCATTCTTTAACGGTAATAGCTCGCTCTTAATTAAAACTAAAATCTTAAGATATTGTTATTGTTTTGCAGATCTACCCAAGTAATATATATGTATATGTTAGTGAAGTATTTTTGTAATTTAACTGAATGTAACTGAAACTAGTTGAACCCCCCTCTCCAAACAGTGAACGACGCCACTGGCGGTGACATGGGCAACAGTAAAAGCATTGTTGTTGTTGTTGTTAGTATTACGTGCTTGCTAGTTGTTGTTGGGTCTAACTTTGCACTTGAGTTAATGTTTGACAAATGAGAAACAAATTTAACTGGTTTTAAAATACAAATAATAGTAATAATAAAAATAAAACAACCAAATATCTATGTATATGTATATATTTACAAACGAAACAAAAAGAAAGAGAAAAATAATTTTGTTTGTTTCGGCTTTTAAGGTTACAAAAAATAAATATTTCGATTTATATTTTTTATGTGACAGTACGCACAGATGTACATACATATGTCTTAATATGTTTGTATACACACATATATATATGTATGTATGTATGTATGTGTGTATGTATGTATGTATGTATGTATGTATGTATGCATTTATGTAAGTATGTATGTATGCATGTATGTACACACTCTACGCACCTCTGCATCCATTTTGGCAGCTGCTGTTTGTTGTTGTTGTTTGCGGCTGTTTGTTGTTGTTGCTGTTTTGCTTGTTGCTTGTTTGCTAAGAGAGAGAAGTCGGTCAATGCACGAGATGTACGAGCTGGCAAATAAAACGGACGCGTAATTTGGTAAATTCTTTGCGCTTTTTTTTTGTTTTCCCCTTTTGTTTTTGTTAATGATTTATTTTTATTGGCGCTCGCATTGTTCGTGTCCTAATTGTTTGTTTAATGCAATTGTAGCTATTGCTGCTGCTGATTATTCTTCACCTTGTCCTGCTGCCTTTGTTGCTGTTGGCTGCGGTTCCTGTCTAACGGATACGGATGCGTTCTTTATTGTTGTTATTGTTGTTGTTGTCTCGAGTGTAATTGGCTGAGAACGTTGTGTGGCGGCGTCGTGTGTTAATCGCTTCACGAAATCATCAAGACTGACTGACTTGGGCCGTTGCCGCTGACGCCTCTCATTGACGTTGACGCTGACGCTGACGCTGCCGTTGACGCCGCCGTTGACGCCGCCGTCGCTGCCTGGCGTCGCTGCCCACTGCCTGCTGTTTGCCTTCATCGGCATTTGACACTTTGCTCTGTTGCTGGCTGCCGGCTACTGCTGCCGTAAGCGTTGCCGTTACGCTTGTGATCGCTGCCCTCACCCTTCTCAACAATCACCCGCATCAACACTCCACCCCTCCTCCTCCACACCTTCCTCCTCTCCCTATGTCCACAAAGCTTTGCCGCATCCGTGGCTCTGCGTAATTAGAACAAGTAAGAAGGCTCTAGTCGAGAAATCCCGACTAGACTATACCCTGAACCCCATACTTTACGCATACTGTCAGTGCTTCCACTTATGTGTGAGTGTGTGTATAATGCATACCTTCTTAACTTCAATACTCCATATATCCAGTGTTTCTCAACCGATTTCAATAAAATTTTCACAGATTGTCATTATTTAGTCTAATCTTTCAAACTACATCAAAAAGTTTTCCAAATTCAAGATTTTGTTGTTATCGATTACATGTGTATATCGGAAACGGGAAGAGTTATCGAAAATTTTAAACAAATTTGTACTGCGCGGGGATTAGGCGAGCTTATGTACCAAATCTGGAGTCTCTAGCTTTTATAGTCTCTGAGATCGACGCTATATCGACTCGGCTGTTGATGCTGATCAAGAATATATATACTTTATGGGGACGGAGATGGTTTCTTCTGCCTGTTACATACTTTTGCACAAAACCATTATACCCCTTTTAACCATTTTCAATGGGTTCAGGGTATAAAAATATTTGTGACGTCGTCCGAGAACATTTCACGAATTGGATTCTAATGTCCAACCGGTTTTCCTATTGTTGTTGTTGTTGTTGCAACACCCACACACCGCCACAGTTGCCCCCCTGTAGCACAGCAGTATTGGCATTGCCACCACTCAGGCATCTTCGTGTCTAGCAACCAATTGAGCGCCTGTCCAACAGGTTGTCACTCAGCTTCTGGTGGCAAGTCTGTATCGTAGGCATTATTGTTGTTGTTGTTGTAGTCGCAATTGCCCTACAAAGCATTTAAGGTACTAGATTGAAATTTGTTCAAAAGAAGAAGAAGAACTAAACAAGCATGACTTTATAGACAATTAACAATATACATGGTTCATACTATATGGAAATATATATTTACTGCATAAATAATAATAAACAAGTAAGAAGGCTCTAGTCGAGAAATCCCGACTAGACTATACCCTGAACCCTATACTTTACGCATACTGTCAGTGCTTGCAAGTATGTGTGAGTTTGTGTATGTATACACGTATAGTGCATACCTTCTTAATTTCAACACTCCATATCTCCGGTGTTTCTCAACCGATTTCAATCAGGTTTTGACAGATTGCCATTATTTAGTCTAATCTTTCAAACTGCATCAAAAAGTTTTCCAAATTCAAGATTTTGTTGTTATCGATTACATGTGTATATCGGAAACGGGAAGAGTTATCGAAAATTTAAAACAAATTTGTACTGCCTAGGGATTAGGCGAGCTTATGCACCAAATCTGGAGTCTCTAGCTTTTATAGTCTCTGAGATCGACGCGTTCATACATACGGACGGACAGACGGACAGACGGACGGACGGACAGACGGACAGACGGACGGACGGACAGACGGACATAGCTATATCGACTCGGCTGTTGATGCTGATCAAGAATATATATGTAATGCGGTCGGAGATGCTTCCTTCTGCCTGTTACATACTTTTGCACAAAACCATTATACTCTTTTCACACATTTTCAATGGGTTCAGGGTATAAAAAAAGAGTTAAAATTGATACAGAAAGAAGAATTTTATTATTAATATTATAAAAATCGGTAGCCAGTTTTTATTTGTAGTATTTATTGTAGAAATAACTTTTTTGTAACATTTTTCTTTTATAATTACATATATCCATATGAACTTTACATATAAATAATGTATTGAAAAAAACTGGTTTCCCCACATTTTTATACCCTGTAGCCCTGACTTGTTAATAATATATCTGTTAGTGCTTGCAAGTATGTGTGTGTGTGTGTGTGTGTGTGTGTGTACGCGTATACTGCATACTTGCCTTAACTTCAATGTTCCATATCTCCGGTGTTTCTCAACCGATGTCAATAACAGATAACAGAATAACAGATTGTCATTATTTCGTCTAATGTTTCAAACGCCTTTTTAAAGTTTTCAAAATTCAAGATTTGGTTGTTATCGATCACATGTGTATATCGGAAACGGGAAGAGTTATCGAAATTTTGAAACAAACTTGTATTGGCTAGGGGTTAAGCGAGCTTATGTTTAAAACTGGAGTCTCTAGCTCTTATAGTCTCTGAGATACATACGAACGGACGGACGGACGGAGAGACGCACATGGCTATATTGCGCGCCACAAGAAAAAAAGCACTTGACAAATGAATGAATATGCGTTTTTTTTTTCTTGCAGGGTATTTCAAGTGCGTTGCGTAATTGTTTCGGACTTTACTTTCTTTGTATATAACAAAGTTGTTTGGCACAACAATAACAAAAAAACCTTTTAATGAAGCACTTTTTTTATTTGTAGTTTTATTTTTCATTTTATTTTTAAAGCAAACGCCGCCAGTGGCAGTCTTTTGAAGAATTGCTCATTCCATGGCGACACACACGCACACACACACACACACGCGCACACGTTCTTCTGTTGTTGTTTGTAGTTTGTAGTTAAGAATGTCACTTGCGACCATACAAACATAGTTTAGACTTTAATTGGAAGTGAACAGACAAATTGCGCCAACGAACCGAGCAACAGCATCATGTCTGCCCCAACATCTCCCCACCAGCTGGAGGATTGCCCACGGACCGACCACAGTCCCTGACCTTGTGTCTCCTAGACTTTCATCTGAAAAGTTGAGCAGCAGCATTTGTAATTAAATTATAATTACTTTTTGGCCATCACACAGTTGAGAGAGTTCAATAATTGTGTTAGCTATAAATAGCTAGAAATATTTCTTTTCCGAAAAGTATTTATCAACAATTTGAGGCACTTTGTTAACAGCATGAAAGTTAAAGGTTCTTTTAGTATACTCATTTAAGATCATAACTTAAATATTATAAATTTATATAAACTTTGTCTTCTATGTTTCTGGCAATCAATTATTATAGCCTGAACCCATTGAAAATGGTTAGAAAGGTTATAATGGTTTTCTACAAAAGTATGTAACAGGCGGAAGGAAGCATCTCCGACCCCATAAAGTATATATATTCTTGATCAGCATCAACAGTCGAGTCGATATAGCCATGCCAGTCCGTCCCTATGTATGAACGCGTCAATCTCAGAGTTTATAAGAGCTAGAGATTACAGAATTGGGTCATAAGCTCACCTAATCCCTAGGCACTACAATTTTGTTTCAAATTTTCGATAACTCTTCCCGTTTTCGATATACACATGTAATCGATATTAACAAAATCTTGAATTTTGAAAACTTTTAGATGGCGTTTGAAACATAAGACGAAATAATGACAGTTTGTGAAATTTCTTTTGAAATCGGTGGAGAAACACTGGAGATATGGAACTTTGAAGTTAAGTCAAGTATGCACTATGCGCTTACACACAAGCTTGCAAGCAATGTACGCGTAAAGTATAGTGTTCAGGGTATAGTCTAGTCGGGATTTCTCGGCTAGAGCCTTCTTACTTGTTTACATTGTTTACCCTAAAAAACGAAATTGGCAACAGTTTCAACATATATCACTTCATTCATAGCTGATCAAAAAGTGTCTAATTTAATTACCCTTTAGTATATATATATATAGCACAATAGATTTATATATAAATCGTTTAGTCGCCGAGTGGACATTTTAAGTGGCAGCGAAAGGCGTCTGATAAATCACGAGTATTATTTTGGTATACATATATATATATATATATATATATATATATATATATATATATAAATATAAACAAATAGTACCTGTTTAGTGCACATGGTAAAAGTTTGTTTTTTTACGATGAGTTGGCAACATGTCCCCCTTCTGTTTTGGGGCCTAAAAAAAGAAAACATGCAATTAAAATGAGTTGCTTTCTTACTATTGTTTATAAGTATTACTTCTTGTATACTGATTTACTGCAATATGTGGTAGTATTATTATTATTATTAACTGCTGCTCATCCGTATACATAAACATACATACATACATACATAGTATGCATATATGCTAGAATCATAACCCCCACCCTCGCCCCTCTACGCAAACACCATTTGCCATCTATTTTGCACTGTTTCTGTGTTTAACTTAGGCTTCGGCTTTTGCTTTTGTTCTTGCTTTGAGATGTAAGCGTGACACGATTCAAAAGCGTTGTCATATCAAGTAGCGAATTTCTTATTCAGTTCTGATAACTATTTTCTGCTTTTCTATTATGAATTTCCATAGAAATTTTTTTTTTATTCATTTGAAGAACATTTAATTTACATACAAATTTACTTATTTACTAACATTTAATTATTTTGTACAATAACTTGTGTGCTTGCCAACTAAATTACGCAATTTTTAAACGTTATTTTTATTATATTCCATACATTCACAACTGTTTTCATTGCTTTTTTTGGCGTAAGTCTTTGTAAGGGGCAAAGTTTAAAAAAAATATTGCATTTTTGGTCCTTTTATACATGTGAAACTAATATTTAAATGTTCATATTTCTTTGATTTTAGGTATCTGGCAACGAAGTTCATTAACTGCCTTAAATATGATTAGCATATCACATTTTTGGTTTTGCTCTCTTCGTGAACTCGTTTCGTATCGTGCGTGACTTTAGTGCCATCTCTAAGCACTTGCGCTGAGCCGATTACCGTTGACTTAAACGTTTTCTAGTGACGCTCGAGTTAAACTCGTTGTTGCTGCTTATTGTTATACTAGTTGTCATACTATTTATTTACTGTTGTTTTTAGTGGTTGCTGTTGTTTTTTGTTGTTGTTGTTATTGTGAAGCGTTTTCTAAACTATCCGCCTGTGCATTACTTTTTTTTTGTTTTGGGACCCGCCCGAGCTGGTGGGAGGGATTTGAAGACGTGAGGGGATTAGGTGGGGGGATGAGGGGTGCTATGGTTCTGCTGTGTCAATGGCGAAAGTCAAAGGCAATCCGCCAGCTGAGCGCGGTAATTTCAACAGTAGAATGAATGTGTAGAAAGTGAAAGATCTTCACCATTAGAAACTAGTCAAAAAACTAAATCCAAAAACGGCAAAGAAAAAAAAAAGAATCGCTTCATCAACATCATTACGATTTGCTTAAGATCTGAGCTATCCGCATTTGTGAGCATTCGGACTATAAAAGCATACAATGTATTAATGCGGGCCAGACCGAAACTGGACATGGACAAGTCCAACCTGTCTCTGAATCCTGCGCACGCCAAACAGCTTGGAAATAACTAGTACGTTGCTGGTGCTCAACACGTTAGCCATGGCTAGCTGTCAGCTGTCAGCTGTTAGCCAATTTGTTATTCGGGTCGAGTTTATAGGATGCGTATGAATTCCGGAAAGTAGAACTTGCCAGCAGTCTCAGAAAGTGCAAGCAAGGCACATCTTAACTAGTTGCACATGCGCAACAAGGTGTCTAACTGCACAGTGGTACAAAATCCATTGCAAAAATATCTTATGCTAAAGTGAATGTTGTGCCCAACATCCAAATGAAGGCAACGCCAATATACTTAACACTGATTTTTACTGATTTAACATTTTTGAAAATTCAATTTCTTGAAGGTCGACGAAGATTTGTTTTCACTTTGAATAAATAGCACTTAATATATATTGATTATAGTATTTAACATATAGGCAAAACTTTAGGTATATATACGAAATTGTGCCCCGTAATGTTCTAGGCGTTAACGCCTCTATTTATGCATGAATAATTTCACATTCACGTATTGTGACTTTTTCAACTTTCGGATTGACATTCTGATGTCGTGTCAATAATGTTGTCAAATATAAAATATTTCCACAGCTTATTATTAAGTACATCTGTTATTAAACGTTATTTGTATTGAAAAACAAATTTTATATATATTATTATTATTCGATTTCTTGTTCAGGTATTAGGAATTCAATAGAGCTTGTAAAATCGTTGTCAAATTATAACGTATAAGATTGATTTTAAGATTTTAAATTTTTTATTAATATTATGCATAATGAAAAAAAATAAATTAAAAATCTTTACACATTAAAAATATATCATCTTTTGATTTTTACAATAATGCATAATGAAAAAAAAATAAAAATCTTTACATTTTAAAAATATATTATCTTTTGATTTTTACAATAATGCATAATGAAAAAAAAAATTTAAAAATCTTTACATTTTAAAAATATATCATCTTTTGATTTTTACAATTAAAAATGTTTTTTAATTTGATCATATTTCGATTTTTACAATTAAAAATGTTTTTTAATTTTAAAAATATATCATATTTAGATTTTTACAATTAAAAATATTTTTCAATTTTAAAAAATATATCATATTTTGATTTTTACAATTAAAAATGTTTTTTAATTTGATCATATTTTGATTTTTACAATTAAAAATGTTTTTTACTTTTAAAAATATATCATATTTTGATTTTTACAATTAAAAATGTTTTTTAATTTGATCATATTTCGATTTTTACAATTAAAAATGTTTTTTAATTTTAAAAATATATCATATTTAGATTTTTACAATTAAAAATATTTTTCAATTTTAAAAAATATATCATATTTTGATTCTTACAATTAAAAATGTTTTTTAATTTGATCATATTTTGATTTTTACTATTAAAAATATTTTTCAATTTTAAAAAATATATCATATTTTGATTTTTACAATTAAAAATATTTGATTCGAATATTTTCAAATTCAAATTTAAGCTTTCTGAATCGGAGAGTAAACATTTTTAAATATTTTATTCGCTTTTATGTTTTTAAGATTTTTTTTTATTATTTTACAATATTTATTCAGAAATGATCAATATGAACATAAGCTTTTGCACCACTGTGCACTGAGCACTGTGACATCGTTGATTGTCAACTGTGATTAGATTGACAATTTGCAATGCTTCGATGATTTTTCATATATATAAATGACAACGACGAGAAGACAGCCAGAACATTCAAGACAGAGACGACAGGTGGGGGTGAAGGAGGCTTAACTTATGCCCCAAATGTATGCATGTATGTATCGGATAAGTCGTTGTGAGCGACATCTTCACTGAAACGTGCAAAACGGGCAAAAGTCAAGCAGCCGAAACCCTCTGATTCGGTCGGCAGGGGATCTCAAACAAATTTGAGTTTGAGAGTCGCTGGAGGTTAGTGAGTATTTGAGAGTTTCTCCTGACTGGCGCAATGTCTCGTAATAAGTGCTTTTTTTTTATTTTTTTGTGGCGGGTCGGTGGATTCGCTGGTTTTTTGGGTCCGTTGCTAGCTTGTTGTTTTCATTTGTTAACGAGACTCGCATTGAAGCGGTCGCACCGGTCGTATACGCGTTAATTCCAAGAATCCAGTTGAACTTAATCGGTATTTTTTTTTATTTGTTTTTTTTTTGTTGGTTTTTTGTTTGTTTTTTTTTTTGCAATGCCTGCCTTCCACATAGTCGTAAAGCTGCTAATGCTGCGCCTATTGCTGGCCAGTCTATCGGGTCTGCCATGCCCGGCCTTGGCCGACGACTTTGGCTATCATCCCAGCGCCGAGGAGTTTGACAGTCTGTTGCGCGAAACGCGCAGCTGGACACGCGATTTGCTGGCCAATGAGCGGCGGCGCGAGAGCAACTATTTTGTGCCCCGCTATAGCTATCCGGAGCCGGTCAGCAATCCTCATGCGGAGGAGCTGAACTTTCAGTTTTACGATACGGATGATCAGGAACGGGACCAGCAGCCGGAACAGACGGAGCCGTATGTTTATGAACTGCCACAGCATGTGCAATCGGATCTTATAGAGATTAACGATACGCCCACAGTTGCGGCAACAACGGATGCAACAACAACCAGCAACAGCAGCAACAACAATTTTCCCATATTCTTTAGCAATCCAGCAACGGGCATTGTCTATGCCATCAGCGAGGTGGGTCATCAAACGAAAGCACAATCCTGGCCAGGCAAACCCAGCGATAGCAATGCAATTGATATTTATGTGTCCAAGGCACAATACGATGCCGATTTGCGGGCATTGCAAGAGCGCTACGAGCAAAACTGTGCCCAATCCCAATCGCAATCGCAATCCTCTGTCCATTCGCCATCGGTGCTTTCGCCGCCAAGCTTACAGCGTCCGGTTTCGAGCACAGCTCGTCCACAGATCATCCGATTGCAGAAGCCCAAAAAGACAGGAGTTCAGCAAAATAAATTGCCAACACATCGACCACCACCCATAATGGTAGCCAGCACTTCCAGCATTAATGATCAGCTAAAGCTACCAACGACAACGGCGACGATGACGACGACGATGGCATCCAAACCGACCAAGCGACTCAAGCGCAAGAAGCCCAAAAAGAAGAAGAAGAAGACCAAAACAAAGATACCCAAACGACGACCGGGTCACAAGTTGACGGCGGCAACAACAACAGCGGGACCACAGATCGTGTTAGGCAAACGAACGACGAGTCGACCCCCGCAGGCAACATCAACGGGCCATTTGGCCACCCAACTGGAGAAGCCGCACATGCCACGGCCAACAGTTGCTCTGGACACGGAAACCATTTTTAATGATGAACCGTTTGTCGTTTCGCACGGCTACATTGAGTTGCCGGGACGCAAGCGTCAACGTCGCTCCAGTGTGAATACGGCCATGCCGGAGCCAGTTGCTGCCCGACCCATAAGCAGTGGTCGACGTCGATCTGGCGGTCGACGGCGCAGCAGCGGCGGTGGTGGTGGTGGTGGTGGCGGCGGCGGTAAGAAGCTCAAGAAAATAAACAACAAGCAACAGGCCCGGACGGCAACATTGCCACCGCCACCGGGTACGGGTGGAAACGGTTATCGTGCACCACTTGCTGTCCATCTGCTCCATAGAAAGCACAATGGCAGTGAGGAGCGACGCGAAGGATTGGGAGTGGATGGTGGCAGAAGGCATAGCTCGGAATCGGGTTTTGATTTACTTGATTTTATATCGGGTGATGATTACGACGATGATGATGATGATGATTCCGATGACTATGATGATGATGATGATGCCCTGCTGAATATTAGTATAACCAAGAAGAAGAGGAGGCATCATGGCAGTCGCGAGAAACCGGAAACGGGTGCTGGACAGGAGAATAGCAGCTCGGCGGAGGAAGGCGCCGATTTTGGTGCCATGGAGGAGCTGGAGTTGCCAAGCACAAGCACCACCATCACCACCAGCACCACTAGCACCACCAGCACCACCGAAGCAGCGTTGCTAGAAGCCAATACGGGAGAAGTGAAACAACCTGATCCGAACCAAAGCCAGGAATCGCACGAGGAATCCCAGGAAACCCAATCAAACAGCAAGAATACAATGAGCAAAAAACGTATCCGAAGGCGCCCAACTGGTGAGAACCACATCTCCAATGATTACTACGAGGATGATGAGGAGGATGCCGACGATGAGGATTCCGATTCCGATACGGGCATTGCCGGCTTCCTACGCATGATATTCTATCCGGTGCAGGTGGCAATGTCGCGCATCTATGATGGCATCACGGGCCAGTCTGACGACGAGTCCAATCCGGTGGTGAGCACATCGAAACCGAAATATCCCAGCTACACCCTGTACCACAGTGCACACAGCAACAATGCGCTGGGCGATGACGCCGGCTATGATGATAGGGATGGAGACGATGATGAGGATGGCGAAGATGGCGGGGGTGGCTGGTTTAGCTCCTGGTTTGGCCCGAGACGACGCAACAAGAAGATTGGCAGCACCACAGCAATGCCAGTGGCGCCGCCAACACCTGCACCACCAACCACAACCACTGCACCACCCGGTTGGCTGGAGTCATGGTTTGGATTCGGCAAGACAACAACGGAAGACTCAAGCGAGGAAGATTCCGCCTATGACAGTGAGTAATTAATATTAACACCAAGTGTCCAAGTGGAACTAAACAAGTGAGAATGAGGCGAGAATAATTCTTTTAGAATTGTTTTAAAAAAATATTTTTTTCAAGTGTTTTCAACTTAAGTCACAATTGTTCAGTGTCAAACCCTTCAAAGTTTTTACTGCGAATAAAAATCTAATTTCAATATTTTTGATTTTTTGTTTTAAGAAGTTTTGTTTTTTAGTCTTTCAAGCTTAGGTCAAAATCTAGTGCTCTAAACTTATTATACTTTTGACTGAGAATAAAAATCTTTATTTAAGATAATTTTTTTTTTTTTTGACCCTAAGAACCCTAAAAATCTTTTACTGTCAATAAGATTAATTCAAGATATTTTTTAAAGAAGTTTTTCTTCCTAGATTTTCAACCATTTAAGCTCATTTCAAGATTTGTCTGTCTCAAAAGAACGTTGAGATCCCAGAATATCTAGCTGATAGTTCAAATCTTTATGAAATACATTTTTGCTTTAAGCTTTTTGTGCTCTCTTTTTCGAGTGTCAAGAACGCTAAAAATCTTTTACTGTCAATAAGATTAATTCAAGATATTTTTTAAAGAAGTTTTTCTTCCTAGATTTTCAACCATTTAAGCTCATTTCAAGATTTGTCTGTCTCAAAAGAACGTTGAGATCCCAGAATATCTAGCTGATAGTTCAAATCTTTATGAAATACATTTTTGCTTTAAGCTTTTTGTGCTCTCTTTTTCGAGTGTCAAGAACGCTAAAAATCTTTTACTGTCAATAAGATTAATTCAAGGTATTTTATCAAGAAGTTTTTCTTCCTAGATTTTTCACCCATTTAAGCACATTTCAAGATTTTTCTGTTTCAAAAGTACGTTAAGGTCCCAGAATATCTAGCTGAGAGTTCAAATCTTTATGAAATACATTTTTGCTTTAAGCTTTTTGTGCTCTCTTTTAGATCGCCTATAGCTTGAAATAATGAATCTGATCTGAGCACTGACCCGCATAGTTCTCTCATACAGTTCGTTCCAACTGTGACTCTGTTGTCTAGACTCTTAGAGAGTCGGGAACTAGTGAGTTGGAGTTCCTAATACTACTACTTAGAAGTTGGTTCACGCTTTCTGCACAGTCATCTAACCATTTGCGAGTAGTCTGACCCGCTCTTGGCCTCTGCCAAATATGACTCTCTTATTCGTTCTCTCCCACTGTGGCTTACTTGTTGGCCTCGTTTGTTGTTTTATTGCAGAGTGGTTTGCCGGCTGGTTTGATACAGGGGCCAGGCCAAAGGGGCGACGTCGAACAACGACAACGACAACGTCAACAACAACGACAACATTGCCAACACCACAGGTACCCATATTGACCATTGTGGATCCATTGCGTAATCCACAAAATTGGATTGGCATATTGGCCCATCACATAGTGAATGCAACGGTTGGTGTTGGTGCTGGTGCCACCACAAGTAATCCTCTGTTGCAGGCGCTCGTTACGCGTGCCACAAGTCAAACAACGCCACCAACAACATCAACTACAACAACAACAACAGGACAGCCAGATGGACCGCGTCGTATTAGCTATGATAAGTATCAGATTTGGCGATTGAAACCACAGGACGACGTCCAGCTGAGAGCACTGGAGCAGTTCAAGAAGGGCGAGGATGGCAACAAGCTGCAGTGGCTGAAGGGACCCAGCCTAAGGTAGGTCGGAGAGTGGGAATGGGTTGCAAACTATTATATTCTGATCTCATAACGCAACTCCCACAGGGGACTCACCGATGTGCTGGTGCCGCCCAAGATGCTCGTTGACTTTCAGGGCACACTGAACTTTGAGAACATCGGCCACGAGGTGCTCATCTTTGATGTGGGCAAAGCGATCTCATTTGAGCGCAACAAAGATGGTTATCACTACCAAACGCCAGGCGTGACCAGGCGACCCACCAAGCAACCAGCGACACCACCAGCCATGACCTGGAACAAGTACTATGAGTACGATGACATACTCAAGTATCTGGAGACGATGCGCATGCGTCACTCACAGCTGGTGGAGCTCATACACATCGGACGCTCCTTTGAGGGTCGTCCGCTGATTGTCGCTAAGATTGAGTCCAAGCAAATGGCAGCGGCGGCAACAGCAGCTGCTGCTGCCAGTCATAAGCGTCTCAAGTACAAGCGTCGCTCCGGACGCGCCAATGCTGTGTTCATTGAGGCCGGTGCTCAGGGTATGGCCTGGATTGGACCTGCATCGGCCACGTGGATGATCAGTGAACTGTTGCGTCTAATGCGCACCAACAGTAAGTATCTAATAATAAATGCAAATTGTCAGTGAGCAAAACAAAGTATGGGATTCAGGGTATAGTCTAGTCGGGATTAGATCCTTTCTTCTTTTTTTTAAATAGTTTTTGGACCAATAGTAGGAGGATAACTCTAGTTTTTTGAGGAACGATTAGAAATGATGGGGAAAATGATAACCTGAAAAGTTCTGTTAACGATCTGAAGATTTATTAGTTTCCAGTTTAACCAATTGAAATTTGAATACATTGAAATCATGGCCAATGTCTATGCTCGAGTGAAGACATCGTGCAACCAGACCATCCATGCGGGTGGCTGCTTCATTTCCGTGAGTATGGAAGTGCGACGTGAAGTGTCAAAGATCTTGCGGCCCTGACGATCCGTATATCGACGCGGTGCTTTCCAGCAGGGTGCCTTACCCTTACCCCTTGCCTTTGCCTTTGCCTTTTGCTGGCAGGACGACCAAGGTAACCATGCTTTCAGTGGATTCGATTTGGATGGACTAAAAGTTGCCAACGGTTGTTTGCACTTGCTGCATCTATTGATCCCCGCTCCGATGTTGCCTCGAAGGGCACAACCTTGTTGCGAGCCACAAGGAGGGGTTGACAGCGAAATGGCAAATGCCAGCAAAAGCATTCCGAACACGGCTCCGATGGCGAGTTTGATACGACGATCGGCGCGTACCAGATTAGTAACTATCTGAACTATATGATAGCCCAACTTCAGCCAGAATACGATCGTGCAGATGGCAAAGAACCTGCAAAGTGTTTCAAAATGCATTATTAAAGTGTTAAAGTGTTAAAGTTTGTGAGGTTGTAGCCAGGGTTAAGGATTCTGGACATGCTGAATCGGTTTTGGAAAGTTCTTTACTATTAGTTCTTTCATTGTGAGTGTCATAGGATATACTATCTTAATCCAAATAGTTAATACTTACAGCAATATGCCCAACCCTTCCAAAACATAGTTGAGAAACAAATTCACTTTGTCGTTGCTGCAAATGCGATAGCCCACAGCACGGCTACGTTGGCTTCCCGTAGCCTTACCGGGTTTCGTTAATTTGCCTTTGGCCAGCGGTTTCCGATTGTTAGCTATTTGCCTTCCGTTCCGTCCGAATGACGCCTGGTTACCAAAATCGATGCCTCCGGGACCCATTGTTGGCATGCCATAACCTATTCCCATTGCGGGTCCCATTGTTTGCATGCTACAAGCTGTTCCCATTGCTTGCCCACCAAAACCTGATGGCATTGCGGGTACTTGTCCCATTAATGCTCCTTTGCCTGCTTGCCCGCCACAACCTGATCCCATTGCGGGTCCTCCTCCTTGTCCTATTGATGGTCCTCTTCCTGCTCCCCACTGATTGCCTAGTACAACCTGATCCCATTGATGGTCCTCTTCCTGCTTGCCCACTACAACCTGATCCCATTGCTGGTCCTCCACCTTGTCCCATTGATGGTCCCCTTCCTGCTTGCCCAGTACAACCTGATCCCATTCCTGGTCCTCCTCCTTGTCCCATTGATGGTCCTCTTCCTGCTTGCCCAGTACAACCTGATCCCATTGCGGGTCCTCCTCCTTGTCCCATTGATGGTCCTCTTCCTGCTTGCCCAGTACAACCTGATCCCATTCCTGGTCCTCCTCCTTGTCCCATTGATGGCCCTCTTCCTGCTTGCCCAGTACAACCTGATCCCATTCCTGGTCCTCCTCCTTGTCCCATTGATGGTCCTCTTCCTGCTTGCCCAGTACAACCTAATCCCATTGCGGGTCCTCCTCCTTGTCCCATTGATGGTCCTCTTCCTGCTCCCATTACTTGCCCACCACAACCTGATCCCATTGCGGGTCCTCCTCCTTGTCCCATTGGTTGTCCCCGTGCTGGACCTATGCTGCTTGCAGCACAGCGTCCTGCTCCGCATCCTGATTGTGCTGATGTGCTTGGTCCTTGACAAGGGCATCCCTGACCGGGCTGTGGCAGCGGCCCAGCGCCCATGCCCATGCCCATGCCATTGCTATTGCACCTGCTCCCCCCACCCATTGACTGACCCATTTGCATGCCACAAATGCCAGCTGGGTTAGAGGCAACCGCCTTAATCCGAGCCTCCCTCTGCTCAAGTGCCCGTTCCTTGCACTTTTTGCATGGACACGGCGCCTGCAGAAACTCGCACGAGGCCACATTAAGGTTCATCGATGCACAAGATTTGCTGCTCTTCGCTGGCTTGCCAACCTGGCACCCGGCCGCTGACATTGCCCCTAACTCGCAGCAAATCCAACCAAAAGCCAAAAAAAGATTTCCTTACAAAATTTTGACTGGAAACTAGCCCCGAACAAATTCGAAATGGAAACTGTAGGTCAAAGCATTCAACTTATCCAGCACATACTTGATTGGGAAACTTTTTATTATGTTTTTTTCAGTGTAGTACTTTTTAAATATTTGCCATCTCTTTGTTTTTTTTTATAGAGACAGATGAGGAACATGAGTTTATAAGGAATACGACCTGGTACATAATGCCCGTACTAAATCCGGATGGATATGCGTTCAGTCACGAATACGATCGATTTTGGAAGAAGTCACGATCACAGAATGTGGCCAAGGCGCCATCGGGTCTGTTGGATTCGGCAATGACGTGGCTGAAACAGAAGCGTCCCGGTGATAAGATATGCCATGGCGTCGATATGGATCGCAATTGGTTGTATCAGTGGGGCAAGCGTGGCAGCTCGAAGGCGCCATGCAACGATTTCTATGCGGGTCCATCGCCCTTCTCCGAACCCGAAACAAAAGCTGTGTCCGACTTTCTAATGGACTATCGTACACAGATTAAGGTGGGTCACACAACTATATAGTATCCAATTATTGATCGAAAACTATCTTCTACATAGATGTACATATCGTTGCAAGCGTACGGCCAGGTGCTCTCGTATCCGGTCAAAGCCAATTCCACATTCAATACGGAGCGCATGGATGACTTTCTCGATGTGGCGATGGTGGGGACCGATGTGTTGCGCCGAAAGGGCAGCAATACCCGCTATAAAGTGGACTCATCCAATGATTTGATTGAGCAGCGTTCGGGTAACTGCAATGTAAAGTTTTCTCTCACTATTCGATTATCGTTTTTTTTTCTTAACCTAATCCACAGGCTGTTCGGATGCATTTGCTGCCTATGAGATTGGGATACCATTCAGCTTTACGTTGCAGCTGGCTGATAATGGTGTCCATGGCTATCTATTGCCCAGTGGCGCCATTGAGGCAACGTCGCGGGATGCCTTTGAGATAATTAGCGGCATGCTGGACTATATCTGAGATCAGATGCAGCTCATGTACATATATATATCTCAAAAGTTAGTTCCTTATTCAAATTGCGTTTGTACCGCATTTGCAGCTATTACCAATTAAGGAGATACCAACGCTATTTATATCTATATATAATCAAAATTATATATTTATGCATCTTTTTTTTTCTCAGTTATGCGTAGTCGTAATATTTATAAACGTGATTAGTTTTAAACAAAAAAAAAAAAAAAAAAACAATTATTCATTTTTTATGCGTAGATTTTTTTTTTTTAATTCATTTTTCTAAACCCATTTTAATTGCATTTTGGGCACGAATCATAATTCATTAAGCCAAAGTGTACAAAAATACATAAATTATTATAGTTTTCTTTTTGCATGGATGCCATGTGATATACATATATATATAAACAAAAGCTGCATTTAATAAGCAACAAAATTTAACGTTATAATACAAAAGACGCGCTAAACAGTTTTCTTTTTTGCAGTCAATTCTTTTTCGAGTCTTAATGAAAGTTCGAGTTGGTGTAAGTACGTAAATTCGACTAGTTACATGAACTGTTTTGTAGCGACACATACATACAGACATGTAGATATATGTTGATGTTAGTGAAGAGCCTGAGAGACGCGTATGCTATCCGAGAGTGATGAAAAATTTGTATATAGTTGATTGCCACTAAAGTAGAGGCCGATTAGCAGCTTAAACTGTGCCGGCGTTAATGGATATGTTTCGGTTGGCATAATAACGATAGCATCGACCACATTGGTGCCGGATGCAGTCGACTCCTTTGACTTAGCCTGCTTGGATACGTTTAGCATTTCCAGGTAATTGCAGAAGGCCGCCGCACACTTGGCTATGTGGCGCACAAGCGTATTTGTGGCGGACTGTTGCAGCAGCGGACGACCGATGAGTTCGACAACAATCGAATGCATGTCGAATACAATGAGATCTGGTCGGGGCAGGCAATCATACAGTTCGATGATGCGACGCGGTACGCTCTCAATCTCTTTGAGTGCAATGCTCATCCAGCGATCCATGTGAATGAGCGAGCGCGGCTTTTCCATGGTGTCGGATAGCGTCATTTGGCTTTGTGTAAGCAGCAGCACCTTCTTGTCATGTTGGACACAACGCTCGCATAGCTGCGAAAACAACAAAAGCAAAAACAATACAGTTATACTCTCATTAACTGTGAACTGAATCTTACCTTGAGCAATTGGCGACTGTATTCGCCGTTAGAAGTCAGGAAAATGTGATTTTTAATATACTGCTAGCATAGATGTATGGAATTTGGTATATTATACGTTTTTTGATTTCATTCAACATAACTTTTTGCAGTACTTACATTGTCCTCTGGAATGTGATGCATATCCGTCTACTTTTTAATTCGGCGCTTTGATATGTATGATTTTAGCACAATTCTACACTGCAGGGTTGCAAGGTTGAAAAAATCGATATGACAATGTTTCGATGAATAAGTATACGATATTTGACCTAAAAACATCGATACATTGAGCGGTATTTTGTGAAATAAGATTTTATTCCATTACATGCTTAAATATTTTAGATAATTAGTTATTAAAAAAAGACAAACCATTTAAAATATAAACATTTGTTTTTTTGACATTTTGAAATTATAAATAAAATAACAGTGCATTAACATAACGGACTTACTGACCGCTCAAAAACAACATTTGGAGCTATGGTGAAATATTTCATATGATTCGAGCAGACGTTTTGAGTTAAAAGTTCAAACGAGTATTAACATTACCATTTTGAGTAAACAGTGCCAAATTTAACACACCACAATGTCAGTGCTGTAAATGACCGTGTTTCGAGCGTACTTGCTTATGAGTGGAGAAACCGGGATAGATATATGGCACAAACAGAGGGAGACAACTATATGAACTATCGTGCCGTGCCGACGAACGAAAGAGCGCACAAAGCGTAATGTGAAAGAATTGAAAAAAATCATCAAGTATAGAGGCCAAAAGCAAACGCAGCAGTTGGGCGATTTATAATAATTTTGATAAGCAACTAAAAGTAACGCATGCTAGCTGCATTAACAAACAAGTGAATGCAAGCGGCGAACAAATTGCGGTAAGATAAACAGCTAAACCGAACAGCAAATAGCCAAAAAATCCGAAGAAGCGACGACGACCAACAACCAAACTAACATACAAATATACATACACCGACATACGCGCACGCACGTACACACTGACACACACTCCAGTGAAAAACTGCAAGCCCGCGAGCGCTTTTGAAGGCGTGAAACGCAGATCAGTTGCGAAGAAAACTCGTATCCAATGCAAAGAGGAGGGCATGAAGATTTAATTGTGATTCCTACCGCGTCCAGATGCTGATGTTTGCAAACACATTTCCGTGTTTTTAGGACAGCAACATTGAACGGCAAACGGCACAGTTGCCGACGACGGCTGCGACCGCGCTAGAGCCCACATACGCTCACAGACACCGACATACATAACACACACGCACATAAATACGTACACAAAATAGCAAACACACCCGCAAATACAGTAATACAAATACTCAAACACACACACACGCATATCTACACACCCGCGCGTTTCGCAGTGTGAGCGAATCAGGACTCACGGGCACAGGAGTGGCAGCCAGAGCGACAGAGGAGCAGTGGAAAAGACAACCCGGCAGCCAGGCAGCGCTGCCACCATTATCACGGAAGAAGAATAAGTTCAAAAGATTGAAACGCGGGGGAACAGCGCGGGTGTCTACAAGTTGATGCCACTGCTGGCTCCTGACATCCCTCCGTCCGTTGCAGTCGTCGTCGGCCAGTATAACCAATCACAACAACAACAACAGCAACAACAACAACAATAAACAATAACAACAGCAACAAGAGAAGCGTATTGGCGAAAACTTTGCATTGATGGTAATGCATGCTAGAAAACCGCAGCGTATGAACGATGGGTAAATTTCAATTCAATTCATTTCGATAACACAAATTTCATCTGTTTACTAACTTAACATACATTCGTGTATAATTTGTAGTTGCTAACATCTTAGTTAAATGCATTTCATGCATATTTGTGTAGATATGTAGGTAGCAGAACTGTATAAACTTAAACGCTAACTTTTGTTTACATATACATACATATAAGTACGCACGTTCCGTGTGCTGCACACACACACACACACACACTCACTCATACACATACACATGCCATACCACCATTCACGTCCCCACCCAGTAAATCGTATTATTGTTGGGGCGGAGGAGCCAGGCATTAGTAAATACGATTCATGTGTGTTTTTTGTGATGTGTGCATTACACTAAAAACCCAAGCAATTAATAATGTTTTGATGCATTTTGCATTATTTGAAACTGCTGCTTTGTTTTATTGCTTCGTTCCGTTGCTCTCGTTTATCGTGCTTTGGCTCATTCTCCAATCTTCGTATGTGTGTCTCTCGTGTGCCGTCTGTTAAGTTATTCAACACACCAAATTGTCCTCTCCCTCGCTCGCTCACTCGCTCCCTTTCAATTGCTCAGCTGCATTGCGCTCTGTATCGTTTACCGCTTGCATTTCGGCATTTTGCAACATTGAAGCTGTAAATTTGATTGTGTCAAAGGACTTTGAGCTCCAGATGTATATGATTTTTATAAATACGCTCTTATATTTGTTGTATTTGTTTACTTTCTTGCACTGCATCCCAACCATTCCAATCTATTGGCCGGCACAACCCTTCAACAATATACCAGCTTTCAATTGCAATCCAAAACAAAACAAGATCAGTGACATTTAGTTTATTATTGTTTTGTGTTGTAAACATCTGCAAATAGCATTTTGGCACGTGCAAACATTGTGTACTTCCTTTAATTGACTTAAATTATTAAATGTGTTGTTATTGTTACCTCGTTACGGATTCGGGCATTGACTTAAGCATAACTGTCAAAACGGAAACCGGCAAACAATTCTAGTTTAACAACAACAGCTCAATCAATCTTGGATACCCTTGGATATTGTTTACATTCATCATAAAGGAAGCAATGAGCAATATATATATATATATATATGTGTGTGTGTTCCCGATAACGAACTAGTTGCAGATTCATTCATAAATCATAACAAGTTGCACCTCGACTTTTTTTGAAACTAATGTGACGTTTGATGAAGGCCTCAAGGATTGTGTTTATGTGCGAATAACAAAGTGAACCATTCTACGAACGAATCGAGCTCAGCTACCAAATAATGTGAATGGTACCATACCATTTTGATTCACAACATTCAGCCATTACTTGTTGCTTTTACATTGCATGTTGCTTATTATTTGTGTTGCCTAACCATTTCAGTCAGCAATTACAGCATAAACAACTTACTAATCTTATGTATTTTCATCGTTTCAATTTGCAGGTACTTTGAGAAGCATACCAGTCACACATCCTACCAGGTGAGCCATACCTTCAACGGATTGTCAATACACACAAAAGCCTGCCCCACGAACAATCAAAACAAAACAAAACAAAACAAAAACAAAATGCATCCATATCAGCCACTAAACCTTTAGCTACTATTACTAATAATAATCAAACGTAGACGTTGTCAAGCATAAACATTGTTTCAATATGTTTTTGTTTGTTTCTTTTGCCAATTTTTGTGTTAAGTGTCAAGACATTTGTAGTTTAGATATATATATATATATATGTTTAGTTATTATTCATTATATGTGTATATGTTTTGATCATCATCCTTGCCTTAGCAGGACTTTTATGTGTATATGTGTGTGTACATATACATATATATATATATATATATGTAATATGTGTATATATATGTATGTGTATATATAAATGTGTTTGTTTGTTGTTAAATTTACATTGACACTTGTTCTCAATCTGTATGTACATATATATATTTACAGATATATATATATATGTACGTAATTGTCTGTATGTTGTACTGATGCAACTTTCATTTATATACCCCCTTTACCGAACCCAATCCGCAATATTTCTGGGCTCGCGGCATTGCAGCGAAACAAACGAACTGATCTAACGTAATTAGAGTAACACTTGGATAATGCCTCATGTACTATAAGATAAGACACACAGCTGGAACCACAACATGTTCAAATTCTAAACCGAAATCGCAGGTCGAAAACCGAAAATCGAAAATCGCATCAAATCGAATCGAATCCAATCGAAGCAAAACGAAACGAAACGAAATAAAATAAAGAATAAAAAACTTAGTTAAATATTTAACAAATTGCAAAAATAACATTTTTTATATATAAAACGCGTTAGAATATTGTTAATCGACAAACAAAATAATATATATATATATATATATTAACGAAATATTTAAATCTGTATACAAATAGAGATATATCTAATAGAACGCTAGAAAAAACAACAACAAATAACTAAACAAATTTTAATTATATCGAATAAACTTTAGATAAAATATCGTACATGAATGAATTTGATAAATAATATGTTATTATATATATATATATATGCCCAATAAACAAAACTTTCCCAAATTGCAAGACCAAAAAAAGCAATAGCCATAACAACCAATTAACTAACTTTACTTTAAAAAAAAAGTACAACAAATAAAATCAAAAGCAAATAAAACTAAAAAAAAAAAACTTCAAAAATCAGCAACAACAACACTGCGAATAATCGAACGTAGCTTTAAACCTTAAATCGAATCGAATCGAACATAAAACTCGCTTCCAATATATAATCAACAACAACAACAACACAAACGTGCCTAAGCCATAAACAGCATTAACAACAACAATTAGAATATCTTAATTAAACAAAAAACCAACGAGGAGAGAAAGGAGGATTACCACAAACAGAGACACAACCAAATATATTTACACACAACGGTTAACCATATTCAAAGTTCAGACTGAATTGCCTGAGCAACATTGAGGTGTTGCTGCTGCAACAACAGCCGGCAACAACAGCAACAGCAACCACAACGATAACGTTAACGTTAACGATAACAATAGCAATAATAACAACAACAACAACAACTAGAGCAATAACAACGAAAACGGCGTCAACAACGAGACGACAGTTAAGGAAGGCGCGTCCGAGGGCCAGGACGAGCACAACGCCAACGCCATCGCCATCTATGACGAGCGGCAGCGGCAGCAGCAGCACCAGCAACAGCACCACCAGCAGCAGCAGAAGCAACAACATGGCCGCACTCGATTTATCGCTGCGCAACAGCAACAATATTAACAATAATCTATGCAATAGCCACAATCATAGCAACAATAAGTTTGCGGCACATCGTCATCATCATCATCATAATCATCATAATAATAATCATCATGGAGGCGGCTCAATCGGAATGTGTCGCGTTGATGTAAGTAAACAATTTAACAACAACAACAAACAACAACAACTCCAAACAGCAAAAGCATAAACAAAAACAATGTTAGATGGACAAAAATGCATATTAATTAATTAATTACAATAAAACTAGACGGCAGTGAATCACAAACTGATAATATTTATATAAAAAGCAGCAAACAACAACAACAACAACAAATTTACTTAAAAAATTTACCGTTTTTATATTGTTTTAACGTGTTTTATGTTCGTTTATGTGTTCGTTTCGTGTGTCGCCCAAAACTACCAAGAACTTCCCACCACCACCACCCTCCACCCTTTCTCCCCTTTGGTTTTTTGACCCAACAGCAACAACAACAATGTTAATCTCAGCTGCAAACAAAATTCTTTTTCAAAAATTCAAAACTAAAAGACGAAAAAATTGGCAAATTACCGAAAAAACAATATTTGTAGCAAATATTTTGTTAATATTGTTGTAGTATATTTTATTTATTTTTGTTCTACTAACCAAAATTCCAATTCCCACACAAATCCTAAGTTCATCCTAAAACCTTAAACAAAAAAATAAAAATATTGGTCAACAAACAAATAACAAGCTTATTATAACAAACAAAAGAGAATATCAATCATAGATAACATTAAAATTATCAATATCGATATAAACATAAACATTAATAACTAAAACAACAATAGCAACAGCAAGAACTCTTAAAAAAAAAGAACAGAGAAAAAACAACAACTGCAATCTGCATAATTGCATATTGTCAGTATGTGTGTGTGTGTGTGTGCCTGTGTGTGTGTGTGTGTGTGTGGGTGTGTGCGTGTGTTTGTGTGTGACATAATAATAATGTATATAAACGCAAATCATATTTTTCGACAGAGTTCAAAGTACAGCAGTTCAAAGCGCGACTATGAACGCGATCGTTCCTCCAACTATCGCGATCGTGACATCTCGCCTGGCGCTGGCGGCGGCGGCGGTGGTGGCGGCGGCAACGGCGGTGGAGGCGGCGGCAACGGCGGCGGCAATGGTGGTGGACCATTGAACAATGGCAACAGCTATCGATCACAGTCACCGGATATTGATTCGCCGTCATCGCGTTCGCATGATCTGCGAGACCGAAACGATCATCGAAGTGGTGGAGGTGGCGGAGGCGGAGGAGGAGGCGGTGGTGGCGGCGGCGGTCGTGGTGGCAGCAACGAGCGATACAGTTTCATACAGAAGATGCGTGATCGGGATCGCGATGCCTACAAAAAGGATAAATATTCCGGTAATACAATTTAACCCTTTCTACAATTATCATCATATTAACTGTTGTCTCTTTTTAGATAAACGTGATCGGCGCGGCAATGATCGCGACTCAGAGTCATCGTATCGCACGAATCATGACAGGGATCGTCGTGGTGGTGGCGGCGGCGGTGGCGGTGGCGGCGGTGCTAAGCTCTGCTCATCGCGGGACAACGATAAGCGATCGGGTTCCGATGATCGCGATCGTGACCGTGATCGTGAGCGCGATTTGCGTGACAAGCGTGACAGGGGCACCGACCGGGATCGGGATATGTACAAGAAGGATAAATACGCAGGTATGTGTGTATGAATGCAATACATATATATATATATATATTGATCTACAGTTTGCTAATACATTATTGTTCTCTCAACAGACAAACGCGAGCGCAGCGATCGTGGTGAACGTGTGGCCCGCTATGGCGACTGGAGTGAGCATGTGAGCTCATCTGGTAAGCGTGTTCAGGATCTACATAATGAATATGTTATGCTAACCAAATACTGTTCTACTTCTTCCGACAGGCAAAATGTATTATTACAACTGCAAAACTGAAGTCTCCCAGTGGGAGAAGCCTAAGGAATGGGTGGATAGAGAAAGGTAAATCGAACAACGCAAGTGTAACAACTGAGGAACGCTTGAATAAGAATCAGAACCAACAAAGGAACTAGCTGTTGAGACAGACAGACAGAGAGAGAAAGAATGCTAGTCAAGATACAGGCATAGATGTAAGGCGTAGATACAGAAAAGAGTTTAGCTTGTATGGCAAATATGAAAATCGATTTCCTTTTGTCGTTGTCGTTTTCTCGCTTAAACGGTCCAATATGGTCCAAAAAATATATTCAATCGAAACAAATACGACAAGAATCGAATCGTTCAGACTAGAAGATAGGTTTTATAATGCTTATTTTAAATCAAAAAAGTCACAAAACTGATTCTAACTCATCAATGTGTTCTATCTTTAACAGAAATATGCCGCGTGATCAGCATCGTGAGAAGGACTATCGCGACAAGGATCGGGATCGAGACCGCGATGATCGCTTCTCAAGATCGAGTAAGCATATATATAATAACCTCAACAATTGAAACTAACTATCTTAACTTTACAGCATACAAACATTCCAATTCATCGCGCGGCAATTCACGACTGAGATGGAATTACGACAACGAGGGCGGTCCGCCCAGCCATCGAAGACGTTTGGATGGTAAGCAATAGCCATGGGCAATTAAACAATATATTGTTGTTTTAAATGGGTATTAATAACTTGATTTTGCAGGTCGACATAACGATAATGCTGATATGGATATAAGCGGTGACTCAACGCCCACCTCGGAGGCCAGTTATTCGTTAAGCGGCACGCCAACAACACATGGTGGCAACGGTGGTGGTGTTCAGTCTAACGACGAAAGAGCGTCCATGATGCCACAAGGCGCATTAGGCAATGCACTGCCACGACTTGCCTCACATCCCAACGCCAGCGCAGTGGTAACGACAATGGGGGCGCATTATGGTGGTGCCGCCACCGGTGGCGTCGGTGGTGGTGGTGGACCTGTGAGCGGCGCCACAATGCTACCCACCAGCGGATTGGCCTCAGTACAGTCTAGCATTGCCAACAGCAGCAACAGCAGCCTTAGAAACTCAGTTGTCGGCCACATTGGTTTAACGTCTAGCGTAAGTATTTAAACAAATGATCCCAAACAACAAACTTTACTGTGTGTGTGTGTGTGTTTGTTTTGTAGACGACCGTCCCGACGAATGTGCTGACAAACCAGGAGCATCATCAAAACTCGAATGCATCGGGACCGAGTGGCAAGCTGCTCAGTAGCGGCGTTAAGGAGCAGACGACGCTTTTGATGCGACAGAAGCTACACTTGGCACTAAGTGGTATGGATGTGTCGCATCATCACATAACGAGCGGTCTGGGCCCAAGCGGCGCCTGCGGTGGTTCAATCACCGATGTTGTTAACCATGCCTACAATTCGATCAATAGTGTAGCTGTCAGCCTATGCAGCTTAAGGTGAGCACAACATTTTGTTTGACGAAACGAATCTATTGAACTAATCAACAATTATTTACTTAACGCAGAGACAGCCAACTTAACTCGCCACTGTGTATGACGCATGGACACCACAGTTTGTCACCATCGCTGAGCTACGCAAAGAGTCCGATACCAACGATTGTGAATCACACAAACAATGTGAACGCTAGCAACGCCTATACCTGCAATTCGCAATTTGGCCACAAGGCGGTGGATGGCAATGCCGTTGGCGTTGGCGTGGTGTCCTCATCACCGGCTGCAAATGCGATGGGCAATTGTAATTCCATCGTTAGCAGTAGCAGCAATAACAGCAGCGTAAGCAGCTGCAGCTTATCCGGTATGGGCACTGTCAGCGGCATTAGCGTCATCACCTCCATGGGCAGCAATAGTCTGTGCGGCAGTTCAGTGGGCGGCGAGGGGCCTCCAACGCCTACGCAAGAATTAGATTTAAGTGGCTCAGCTTTAGAACAACACCAACATCAGATGCCTACTGCATCAGCCGCTGCCGCAGCGATTGCCTCTGTTCAGGCAACGCAACAGGCAGCACTGCAGGCCCAACAGCAGCGCAAACGTAAGTTATCTCACATCTCACATTGCGCACAACAACACAGCAACAGTTGCTTATTATGTTATTGTTATTGCAGTCGATGGCACCGGTTCTGGAACGCTAAGTACGCTACAAAGCTGTGTGGCCTCAGTCCAAGCAGGCAATCTTCGCGGTCCTGAAATATCGCCCAAATTGGCCAAATACTTTCGCGCCGATTTAATTGCGCACGTGACCAACTGGCAGGCGGAAGTATTGGAGCGACAGGTAAGTGTTGTTTGGGGGGCTGTACCAGATATACTTGAAATGGAGAACATGTCAAACAAAGCACTAACTAAATTCAGCTCGTTATTAGATTTATATACCATATTACAGACTAATAGGCAAACATTCCTTGCCCCAGTGAACCGTTTAGCATATGTAAATCTCGAGTGTGTTTCTGATTGAATCTGATCAGTTTGTTCGCTTTGCGTATAATGTCTGAGTGTTTCGTGTATTTTATTCGAATCCATAGATGGCAACTTATATTTTTGGATAGTATTTGCTTATATGTATATACTGGTATGCTGTTTTCTTAAATGTGTATTTTTCTGTGGTGTTTTTTTTTTTAAATAAAGTTGAATAAAAAGTTAAATATAGCATGAGTTATTTGTATTGATGTGATTCCCCAACAAATTTCCACTCATTTCCCCACTCTTTGCGTTCTGCTAACGATTAATTGAAATCTCTTGGTTTGCAGGCGCAAAAATGCTGCGAGGACACACATCTGCTTGGTGATATTACCTGCACACGGATATGCGCTGAACTGAAATGTGCGCGCAGTTTGGTGCGCACCACAGAGATCAATGCAACGCTGCAAGAACAGAAGTGAGTATGAAAATAGATAATTGAATTTTGTACGCACTAATTGCAATTTGTATATTATTGCAGAATCATGTATCTGCGACAGCAAATCCGTCGCCTTGAGGAGTCCAAGACGCAGAACGCGTTCATGTCTTCTGACGATACTTAGGATCAGGAGCTGGTTAGGCTGCACGTGCATCGCAAGCTGTCTGTCAGGCTCAAAAAGAGCCCACTTTGGCGCAGCTGACGATATTGGTAGTCGTTGTCCCTGAACCCCAACAATGCAGCAGATCGATTTCGTGATAATCATGTTTATTATCTGTGCGCTCATTCATATATGAATCTGTGATGAGCTGGGTCGGGGACAGGACAATCACACGTGCATCCTATGTCCGTATGTGGCGTGCGGGCATATTCACTCTGTTGACTGTGTGCGCAACTGTGCTAGTGGCAGGCACAGATGCCACACGTTAGAGTTGACGAGAAAACAAACTGGAGCAGCAACAGCAACAACAAAAAGAACCGAAACAAACCAACATCATCAACAACAACACCAATAACAACAACAACATGATGAAAAGAAAAACAAAAAACCTAAAACATAATTTATAATTAGCAACGCGTTATTAATAACATAAATAAGCATAAAGCGCAATGCGGCAATGTTGCGCTTATGTTGCCGTTATTTAAAGAAACAACAAAAATCCAACAGCTCCATCAACAACAAAATCGAAAATGAAGATATAACACCAATTACAAAAACAGCATCAACAACAATCGCATCAACAAATAGTTTAACTAATTAAAAACAAAAGAGACTACATAGGAAACAAAACAAATTTATTAAAATTCAAGAAGCAATAAGAAAGAAGCCTCCTCGTTTCGAATCGAAGAAGCAAAATAATGAAAATAAAACACCAACAAACAGAAAACAAAAAACAAAAGTCAACCTAGTATACTCAACTGCAATAAAATGCTAATTAAACTATATACAAATTATATATATTACATTATATATATATATAAATATGTATAGAGTATATTAAAAAGTGTATATTTACAAATCAAAATAGTGTGTGGCTGCCGGGAGAAGTCGATTAACTCGATAAACTCCCCTTTTCTACTCTAAGGAACTAAACAAAACAAAGCAAAAATAAATTAGGCGATTTACCAATGGATCAGAGCGAGATGCCGTATATATAAACAAGAGAGAAAGCAACAGAAACAAATATAGTTACAAAGATAGAGAGCGAGAGAGAGTGCGAGTACGCGGGGAAGAGACAGGGAATTGTTCCACACGCTTAGCCTTATCCGTTAGGGATATTCACTTTGACAGTCTCAAAAGCCTTTTTTTTGTATGTGCAAAAAACAAACTTGTTCAATATTGAAGACGGTCGTTTTAACAAATACCAAATACAAAATTTTACATCTCGGCTAATATTTTGTATATATAGTAAAACAACATTGCATATGTGTCTATAAAAACAAAGAGCATCGGATCGGGTTGCATTGCTAGTTTTTTTTTTGTGTTGTGATTTTTTGTTTGGTTTTATGTTTTGGTTCTTTATGGGGCTTTGGTAATATTACTAGTTATTTTCTTCTTTTCTTTTTTTTTTTGTGACAAATTGTGCTGCTCCAATGGAACACGCAACACAAGCGACTTATGTTTACTCTGTACATTAACGCTTATTTATTAAAATATATATATATATATACTATATATATATGCATACATGTCATCCATATATAAGAATCTAATGGACGAAATAACATAATTAGCTCTATCATATAGAAACTCACTATCCCGAGAGCGCCTGGCCGCCTTAGGCTTCATTTCTAGTAGCTTCTTAGTTCTAATGCGAAATTGTATTTATTTTGTTCTTCAAATTAAAATTGTACGCAAATCTTGTTTTTTTATTACGCATTATTTTTTACAACTATATTTTTTTTTTATTAAATTAATATATAAATTAAACGATATATTATATATATAAATATTTAAATAACATGCAACAATAATTGTGTACTGTGTGTATGAACATCATTTTATCTTAGTTAAGCAAGTAATTGAATCGATGAACACCTAACACAGCACGCGTATGTAAGTGTATTATGAGTTATTAATTTAAACTTGTCTAAAAATAAAATCAGAGGAATACGATAAAACAAAGCGAAATGCAAAACAAAATACAAAACAAAAACAATTTATATACAAAAATCAAAGCAAACAAGTTTAATAATATAAATAAATATAAATAATAATAATAACTACTGTAGATATACATATAATTAAATACAATGGTATAAAAATATATATATATACATATATATTTAAATACAAAAAGAAAGTTAAAATATACAAAAAATTTATATTATTTAGCTAAGCATCAAAACCGAAAAATATAAAAAACTTTTATTATTAAAAACTTGCAATTTTATTTTATTTGGGTTAAAGCTTTCTGGCCAAGGGTAAAACTAAAAAGCTAAGTTTTATGTTAGTTTTCCAGTTGAATATGTCTAAGACTTACATCATATTCGGCAACGAATACTATTGGGTTGCCAAAGAGGCATTGAATTTAAACAACAAAAAATTAAACAATTTTGTTCGTATCGCTGGGATGGAGTTTCGAGCAAAGTTTAACTCTCTTCTGGCCAAAATTTATTTGACTAATGAAAAGGAAGTGCAGAAACACGACACGTCGCAGAAACTTAACAAGAAGCTGACCAATGAAACGGTAGTGATAAAGCGCAAGACTACGTCGCAGGACCTTAGCAAGAAGCCGGCCAAAAAGTGTAAGCCCGAGCAATCAGATAAAGTCGTAACTCAAGTCGTTCACGAAGTCGTAGCTCAAGAAAGAGTTGAAGACGAAGTTCCACCCGGAGTTGAGAATGGAATTGAATCTGTACCTGAATGCGTTCTTGAATGCGTAAATGAATACTTTACTGAAGAGAGAGCTGAATACTTTGCTGGTAACGCAGCTGATTACTTTTACAACATAGCTGAAAATGTAGCTGAATACTATGCTGATGAGAGAGTTGAAGACGTAGATAAATACATAGATGAATTCTTAGCTGAAAACGTAGCTACAAACGTAACTGAAAACGTGCTTAAAGACGTATATGAGGTCGGAGCTGAACCCGTAGCTATAAATGTAGGTAAGAAATGTTCTCAATACGTAGATGAAGACGATGATGAAGACGAATACGTATACGCAAGCGATGATCAAACTGTATACGTAAGCGATGATGAAACTGTATACGTAAGCGATGGCGAAGATAAATGCGCCAAAAGAGCGAGATCTGAATACGTAAAAAATGGGAGAGCTGCATACGTAGCTAAATACGGAACTCTAATTGCTGAAATGGAAAATATCGGCACACGCGAATATATCAATAATGATAGTCATCTATACTTTTTTTTACAAGTGGAACAATTTTTTAATAGAGAAGCGTCATTGCGAGCACCTGCTTAAATCCTTGAGAAAGAAGAAACTTAATAATATCAACTGGGTATTCCGCGAAGCCAGTGAATGGACATTAAGCAGTTTCAACCCCGTATATGATCATTCGGAAGAGCAAAGGCTTGATTGGAATAGTAGCAAGACTCGCTTGCGCAGCTTGGGTGTCGATCAAGTTGAAGTAGAAGATGTGGTATTCGGATTCGGGTACTGGGCCACCGATGAACTGGATATTTGAAAAGCGAATTGAATTGTATGTAACGATGTTAAGATCGATATCGATATTATTCTTCATTAATTCCAAACATATATGTAAATACGCGAAATCTATAGTAGTAAGTACATTTCAATATGCGATCAACATCAACGAAAGTTTTAATTCACAGAAAACATCAACTAATGACTCAGGCTTGGATGGGATCCAATGTCTGATCCCAAAGCGCTGCAGTCAGTTGACTAACTATATTGAAGAATATTTTAGAGAAAAGATGAATGATTACAATTTGATTTATATTTTTGTTTAAACATATTTACGCTTTTCTACAAAGAAATTGCTTCCATAACAATGTGCATACACTTCAAGCAATCGCCGATTTTAAATCAAATTTAACGTTTTAGGCTGCAAAAAAGCTCTACTTATGCCGGTAAATGGTTTGCAGACACAATGAGAGTGTTTGAGAGAGCGAACTGAAGCTTTCGCCTGCAAACGTAACAGCAGTTAACCCAGCAGACATTGTGCAGTGCAGCGAATTCGTTGATGCCAATGAATGCGAGCATTAAACAGCGAATGAACACTTTACACACACACACACACACACGCACACACAGAGAGAGAGAAGAAGCCGACGTTGTGTTTACGCACCCCTCCACCCACAGACATTTGCTGTGCGGTGTTGGCATCTGTGGCCTGTCAGAGGACAACGAATGCCAACAAGTAGCAGTTCAGCATCGACAACGCCAGCGTTCGCTTGCGTCTGGCTGATGGCAGCGCAGTGACAGCAAACAACAACACAAAACCCCAATAGTACTAAGCGACGAGATTCGTTCGTGGAAAAATCACGCAAAAAATTTTCGAAAAATTTTAACGGTTAATATTGAAAACTAAACTATGTATTTCGAAAGTTTTGTTTCTGTGTGTGTGTTTTTTTTTTTTTGCAGTGTAATGCAAACTTGTTCTGAAAACTAAGTAAACACTCATAATTAAAAAGAAAAGTACCAAAAGAAATAGCTTCAAATAGCGGTAAGTACTTAGTTGTTAGTACTATTTAGTGCACAATTGTCATATGTAAACTCCAAGGCGCTACTTTTGCCGCTTTGTGAGAGAGTTTAATTAAAAGCACACAAAAAAAATAAAATAAACAATAAAGTTTTGTTTCGAAAGCAAAGTGAAGCAAAGTGCACTTCCTATTTTCTTACTGTTTATTACAATGCAGCGAGAAAGGCATAATGAATTTCTGGTGCGGAAAGAAAACTAAGACAGCGTTAAAAATGTTACCGGAAGGAGCTCGAACTGAGTGTTGATTACAATGTTCATTGGTACCGACTCTAAGACATAAAATAAAACAGAGCAATTCCATTTCGAATGCGAATCTTAACAATTTGAAGTACAAAATCATTAAATTCGTTTAAGATCAGATTACACAAGAAACGGAAAAGGAAAGGAAATGTAACCTAAGGCGTTTTCAGCTGTCACAAACACAAATACGCAAACGATTATAACGGATTATGTTATATCGCCTTCGGTTATACAGTTTATGCAATTTCTGCATTTTCAATTTCAAAAAACTATCAGCAACAGATACCAAACAACTTAACAGAAACAACCACAAATAACAAATACGAATAAATCTCTTTGTTTAGTTTTTTTTTCTGTGCTATCATTTGCCACGAAGGCAACCACAGGATATGCGCACAATAAAGCAAATAAGAATAAATGCAACAAAATGTTCACATAGTCGTTTATTCGCATTGATTTAGCTTTCTATATGCGCAGCTAATTACCAAAAACAACACAAAAACAAAAAAAGGTGTCCTTGCCAATACTCAATACTCAATACTCAAGTGCGTGCTCGTTGTTCACATAACGCTTGATTTTGCATGTTGACAGATTTTATGTGTACACTTTAAAGATAAGCTAAAGGCTATTTTGAAGTTGATGGCATCAAAGAAAAGGACTTGAGGACAATTTTTTAACGATTCACATTCACATTTTCGTTGTTAATGTTTACAACATTTCGCATACTTTAAAATATTGCGAAACGATCAGAATCTTGCAAGGCAATCAGCATCATAATTGTACAATATCGATTACGAAATATCCTGAATCCCATATTTAGTTGCTGTTAACTCCCTTAACTTCCATCTTCGATATTTCCACAACTGAATTGGAATAAAATTTCACAGGTTTTTAGTATTTTGTCAGTACTTAAAACAGGTTCCAAGTTTAACCTTTTTATTGTTATCGATAACATGTGTATATCAAAACCGTGAAGAGTTATCGATGAATTGAAGCGAAGTAGATCTGAGATATACTTCTTTTTCTGCCTATTACAAACATTTCCATTAAATCTTTTTACCTATTTGCTTGATTAAGAATATTTAAAAAAAAGATAATGCTGAATTTTTTAAAATAAAAGAATTTATATTTGATCAGCTTAGGGTATTTCGTATTCGAGTACTCTCGCTTGTGATATGTGGTCATGTTCGGTTTGGTTTTGGTGCTTTTGTTTTTGGCTTCCCCTTCGACCTTTGGCCTCGGCTCTTTATGCATTTCTGGCGCTGTCAAAATTGCTGGCACTTAAACATGGCGCGCACCAAAAGCATTTGACGTTTGCCAATGTTGACAATTTGCATTGGCCAGTGCCAACAGTCATAAATTTGCCGCCATCAAGAGCCGGAACCAGACTCGAACACAGAGCTGACTGTTTGTGGGCTTTGTTCGATTCGAGAGCGTTAAGAACGAGTTCGAATTAAACTAAGAACAAAAGTAGAAAAACAAAAGAAATATTTTAGTTTATTGAGTCAAGTGAAAAGCACGTAGTCAACATTTAATTATGTTATAGATTTGGCTTTTGTTTGTCCTTAACTTGCTTTATTTTTTGTGTACCATTTGCATTCATTAACAAGTATTAACATTCAAAATGCGTCATCAAATGTTTTTATTGCCTTTCTTAATGCTTGCATATGTATGTGTGTGTACCATAAGTATGTGTATAGGGTTGTTATAAATAATAGTGTAAATAAATTCAATGCAAGCACAATACACAGATTTTAAATGAATTTTCTGTGCAATTATTTGCCATCAAATAAGTCATATATACATGTTTAAAAAATATATAGCATACTTTTGTGCTGTTATTCATTGCATCTTAATAACTAAAATAAAAATGCAAATGCTCTATGCATATTTACAATATGTGAGTTTAAATATTGTTTTTTGTTTGCAAATTGAGCTTTGAATATGTTTTCATGATCTGGAAAATGTCTTTAAATATTTTTATGCATATTGAGATCCTCTTTAAATTCTTTCCGTTTCTCAATAGGCTCCCAAAACTTTTCTAATTAGCTACTTTTTTGTGGGTGTCAAAATTGAAATGCTGACAGGCCCCTGAAACACTTTTAACTAAGTCGTAACAAGTTATTGTTTGCCCTTTTTTTGTTTTGGTTTTGTTTTTGATTTGGTGTTTTCTGTTTTGACCTTGTGGTTTTATTTTCTCTTCTGTTTCTTAAATTAATTCTCTGGCCTATTATACCCTGAAAACATTGAAAATGGGTAAAATTTTTTTTGTGTAAAAGTATGTAACAGGCAGAAGGAAGTATCTCCGACCCCATAAAGTATATATATATTCTTGATCAGCATCAACAGCCGAATCGCTATAGCCAAGTCCGTCAGTCTGAACGCGTCGATCTCGGAGACTAAAGGAGCTAGAGACTCCAAATTTGGAACATAAGCTCGCCTAATCCATAGGCGGTACAAGTTTGTTTCAAAATTTCGATAACTCTTCCCGTTTCCGATATGCACATGTTATCGATAACAACCAAATCTTGAATTTGGAAAACTTTCAGACGGCGTTGGAAAAATTTAATGAAATAATGACAATCTGTGAAATTTGTATTGAAATCGGTTGCGAAACGCCGGATATATGAAACATTTAAGTTAGGTCAAGTATGCAGTATGCGCGTACACACACACATGCTTGCAAGCACCGACTGTACGCGTAAAGTATAGGATTCAGGGTATCGTGTAGTCAGGATTTCTCGACTAGAGTCTTCTTACTTGTTTTTGTTTATTTTGGTTTTTTGGTCATTCAAATTATGTGAATGTATTTCATTTTCATTTGCGACTTGTTCTTGTTTTAGATTTGTTGCTGTTGTTTTTATGACTTGACCATTTGGCAGTAGCAGTCAGTGGCCAAGGGGCTGCGTGCCTTGCAAACATTTTCAATGGGAATTTTCAAAAAAGTTTATTTTTTTGGGCAACTGCACTCAATTTGTATAGCCTTAACACTCGCATTTCACTTGGGCTCGATTCGTTCGTAATAAATATATTATTAACTAGAGACACAGAGAGTGCGATGCGGGGGGATGGGGGAAGGGGGATGTGTTGTTATCGTTTGGTCTATATTTTTGCATAGGGCCCATAGGGCAGTTTCCCAACATTTTATATGCCAATTTTTGGTGATGTCCAGTTCTTGTTGTGTTGATATAGCCGGCTTTGTTGTCCTCCTCTCCATTTGCTTCTTCCACCAACCCCGCCCCTTGCCACTATTCGCCTGAACGAACCTTAATGCAAAGCAGCACGCACTTGCTGTTATTATTTCATTTGAGGTTTAGGCTCTGGTTACATTTACATTTTTATTTCCTTTCGGACGCATCCATCCATCTAGGGGGGGTTGGTGGTGCGTGCGTGTGGCTTGTGTGGCACGAACGTGTCTATGCTGTTACTTTTATTGCTCATCCTACTATTGTTGTTGTTTGACGGCTCAAGCCTAATGCTTTTTGTTGCTAAATCTTTGCTACATTTAAATGAAAGCGTCTTCGGCCTGTTTGACCTCACTGCTTGGCCACAATTTCAATTTCATACGAGCCGCGTGACATACTTACAAATTGCATTTTCACACCAAACGAATAAATATGAAAATGTCTATGCTTTCACAGTCTTAAAGTTTGAGCAAAATAATAATATTGTTAAAAAATGGAATAAAAAAACAACTTCAAACATCGTCAGCATTAATGCTGGGTGACTTCAGACTAGCTTCGCATACACTTTCTTGAACCACCCCATCACCATCTAACGATCTCTTTGATTGCCCTTTCCATGCCACACGCATCCCGTGCGTCATGTGTGTGTGTGCCGTTTGCCGTGTGGCTTATGGGGGTTTATTTTAGCTTTTCGAAGGCGACAAAAAACAACTCAGAAGTATAATAAAAAATGGTAACACGGCCATGAAATCGTAAACAGTTGATTTCGATTTTTTTTCACAGCTTTTTGCTATGTGTTTAAAATGTTTGTGTGTTTAAAATAAATGTTTTGCAATAGGGATTGCGATTACTTAATAAGTTTGTGCTTAAATTTAAAGTATGTTTATGGTTTTAGGATTTAGCTTATTAATATAATAAGTCGAAACTGAATTTAAAATCGATAAGCTCTACTCCGAAAGTTGATTGTTCAATTTTGTATAACGTTCTTTCAAAGGTACTCAAACTAATAAAATGAAATGAGAAATTTTGAATTAAGCTTAATGAGGATCATTTTCTTTGGGCTGATTCAGGTAATTTGCATTTGCGGTTGTTTATTAAACACACTTTGATTATCTTTCTGCCTTCAGTAATTTTCTTGCTTCGCTTCACAGTACCACACATTTGCACAGCTTCGTATTGCCATCAGTCCCGTTGTGTATCTGTGTGTGTGAGGCGGAGCCACATCTCCCTCAGCGGGAACTGTGTGTAAATAGCGTTTTAGGCATGAGCTGACTGGTAGATTGGTAGTAGGGTATTTGGAATGTGGGTTTGGTTCGTCTTGGGTCGCATGCCATTGTCGTACGAGCTGGCATATGTCAGCAAGGTGTTGCCATTGTTTTTAGCTTGCGCAAACTTATCTTAACTCTTGCACACATATACTATATACGTATATATGTGACAGTGTGGGAATGCCATTGCGATAAGTCCGCTCGGCTCTGTGGATTTTGCTTGTGTGGGATTTCAGTTTGAGATTTATTTTAAACACTTGTTTAAGCGAATTCTTAGTTTATTTAGTTGATAAACTTTATTAAGTTAGATTTGAGTTTAGTTTTGTAATACTTTTCATAGCTTTTACTTATTAAAACTAACTAAAACATTCGCATTTATATCCTAAAATGATTTAACCCCAAACTTAACATAAATACTTAAGCCAAATATTATTTTTCCATTTACTAAATATGCTATAAAACATATTTTCTATTAATTTTTTTTTTCTTAATAATTTTACGTTAATCAATTTAAAGTTAATTTAATTTACCTCAGAAAATATGAAAAATATAAAAACATAAGATAATCTAAAATTTTACTCTTTTACGATAGAGAAAGATGATGTGCAGATAAAAAATATTCGGTTTTCCTTCATTTCTGCCTGGCCTGCACTTATTTTTTTTTGTCTCTAGGTATTGTATATAATTTGATGAAGTAACTGTCGCAAATGTCGAAGCTTGGAAGAACATTTTTTGCTTTTTTCCGGGTAATGTTTGCTATTCACGCCCGCGTTTGACAGTAAATTTATGTAAATAGCAAAATCACAAAATCCTTAAATAGTCATTAGCTAAGCCTTTCGAGATTTTGCGCTGTTGTTCTATTGCTCTTTTTGCCAAAGTTCTAGGTTTATTTTAGCACCAAAAAAGAACACTGAGCGTTTCGCGTATCGTGCTGCTAGGTCTGCATTTTAAGGGCTTACGCCCACAGAGGAAGTTAGCTCTTGGGTTAAGCGCGATGCAACAAAGACCCAAAAATTAGGCAATGATTTAAAAAAAAAAAAATTATTGTACCATCATTAATTGCCTTATGGCAAAGGCTTTTAATGTGCCACAAACAGTGTGGCCCCAAGAGGACCTCGTTAATTTGAGAAGTGGCACAATCGTATCTGGATAAAGTATACAGCAGAATTCTCTGAAGCTTTGTCCATTTTACACATATATTTACAAATATAAAATGCATGTTGACAAAAAATAAACGAGTTTTCCAAACAAAAATATTAACCGGTTTGCTGTGAGCCGTGCAAAAATGAATTTATTTTATATCCAGACACAATTGTATGATAAAAATGCATGAAAAACTTACGAAATTCCCATTACATATGCGACATATTCATTTATTTATTATTATTTAAGAATGTGAAGTAATTTGTTTCTCTTTAAAATACTTTTTAAATAACTGGGATTAAAGTTGAATTTGAAAGAAATGTTTCTGACAGTTGGGCACTTCCAATGAAGGCAAGACTTACTTGTTTATTTGTTTACTCCACGCATCTGCTACATATTTGGTCATTATTTACAGCTCAATTGACCGTTAGCAACCAGCAGAGAATCAGAATCAACACAAGAGCGCCATCCGGTTTTGCGATTTGGCTTTTGTACTTTTATGTGTTTTTGTTTTAGTTGTGCTTTTGGGCTGAAAGCATCATTTTCAAGAGTGCGTCTCGTGTTTGTATCTGTTGAAAATGCTGACTGCTGGGGCACCATTTTGTGCGTATGTGCATTTCCGTTTCCGGCTGCGATAGTTTCCGCTGCGTTGCTCAGATTGCTGCTGACGGCTTGATTGTAGCTTTTTAGCACGCAATGTTGTTCTTACTGATGTTTTTATTGCTAAGGACCTGATGTGTACAGCAAGGAACGCCAGCTGGGAGTGGGAAGGATGAAAGTTTGTTGTGTTAAGGGCGTTTTGAGATGCTTACGCTGGTCATCTATGGCGCACAAATGATGTGCCAATAAAGTTTGGGCGTCTCTCAATTGTATCCAATAAAATTCATCTCAGCTTTTATGGCTAACCAAAGCAATGGCATTCGCAGAGGCGGGGGGTCATTGTCACGCCCTCACTCATTACGAACACACACAGACAAACAGACATAAACGAAAAAACAAGAATGGCAGCATCTGCGTTGCCTTAAGCCCTTGTCAAATGTCATGTGGGTTTATCTTTTGGCAACGCTTCAATTGACATTAAACTTTTGTTCGTCCCGCTGTGGCTTTCAATTTCAAGGCCTTGTCCAGCATTGCGTACACACACTTAATATTGGGCACTCTCGTACTATATATAACATAATTTAGTAGTTTTTTTTTCGACCATTCTTAGTTAACGCCGTTCATCTGCGAGAGGCATCATCAACTAAATAGTTGCAATACTCACAGCATTTTTAGTCAACTAGTTGATGTCGAACACCAAAGCTAACAACTAACAAATGCACAGCACGTCTCAGCCCTTGATAAACAACAATTGACAGAGAGAGAGAGGGAGAGTGTGAGAGAGACAAAGAGAGAGAGAGGGTTAGGAGAGAAAGTTAAGCTCGAGTTTTGAAGCGTATTAAATTGAATGGTCAGACGAGACAGTACAACAACAACAAGCTACACCACATGTATGTAAGTAGGGTATGGATACTTGTTTACTTGTATGTTTATATATTGGTACATGTTGTTGTCTTTTTACTTCAGTTGTTGTGGTTTTGGCAAAACAGATTCTCCCTACAAATGATCTAAGCATGTTTCTCTCTCTGTGTGTGTGTATGTGCATTGTTGCACAACATACTTGTCCCTTTACTTATCTTGTTTTGCGTAGTAATTTGTTGTTGCTTGCTGTTTTAGTAAATGAAATTTTGCCTTACACAATTTCAAACTGGTAAAATAATATTTGATTGACTGACGGTGAATGCTCAATTCCAACTTGAAGCTTTTTGTTTTATTTATTTATTATTTTTTATTCAAGCTACGAGTAAAAACAAATGCTAAAGAATACATGCGTTTAAGCTTTTAAGTCTTTAATTATTTTTTCGAATTTCTTATGTTTAATGAAACTTAAGTTAATTTGAATATTCAAACTTAATCACCAGCATCAATTGAGATAATTATCTTGGCGAATTTATCTACTCAGTAAACTCTTATATTCTCCTTCAACTATTTCATTCATGATGCTATCAATTAATCATTTTTATACCCTGAACCCATTGAAAATGTCTAAAAAGGGTATAATGGTTTTGTGCAAAAGTATGTAACAGGCAGAAGGAAGCATCTCCGACCCCATAAAGTATATATATCAGTATCACCAGCCGACTCGATATAGCCATACACGATTACACACACACACACATTCACACATACTTGCAAGCAGTGAATGTACGCGTAAAGTACAGGGTTCAGGGTATAGTCTAGTCGGGATTTCTAGAGCATGTTTACTTGTTTAATATGCGCATTGCAAATGAGTTCCTTGCCTTAACGGACATTCCTTTAAGCATTTGTCTTAAATGTAGTTCTTTTTTATACCCTTAACCCATTGAAAATGTCTAAAAAGGGTATAATGGTATTGTGCAAAAGTATGTAACAGGCAGAAGGAAGCATCTCTGACCCCATAAAGTATATATATATTTGATCAGCATCAACAGCCGGGTCGATATAGCCATGTCCGTCTGTCCGTCCGTATGTATGAACGCGTCGATCTCAGAGAGTATAAGAGCTAGAGACTCCAGATTTGGTACATATCCTCGCATAGTCCCCGCGCAGTACAAGTTTGTTTTAAATTTTCGATAACAACAAAATCAAATTTTGATGCAGTTTGAAAGATTAGACTAATTAATGACAATCTGTGAAAATTTTATTGAAATCGGTTGAGAAACACCGGAGATATGGAGTATTGAAATTAAGAAGGTATGCACTATACGCGTATACATACACACACTCACACATACTTGCAAGCACTGACTGTATGCGTAAAGTATAGGGTTCAGGGTATAGTCTAGTCGGAATTTCTCGACTAGAGCCTTCTTACTTGTTTTGTTTTTGATTTTGCACAAACGTTGAACAATTATGCTTTGGCCTTAATTTGGTTCCTTTGAGCACTCCCGCGTGGCAGCCATTATGCTACGATTTCAACATGAAGTGCGTGCAGTTCCATTGTGTTGTCCTCATTTATCCATCCATCCATCCGCATCTTCACCTTTTCTGTCTTTATATTCGTTCGCTTCCCTTTGAATTTGGGCTTTTGCGTGACATTTTGCTGACTGCTCTTTTTGTGTTGGTATTTGCGGTGCAATTAAAAAACAACACAACAACATTTTCAAGTCCTTTGTCCGGCAATAGCAGCTGTTGCTGCTGCCATTTACCTGGCTGCATTCTTCTCTCTTTTGTTTTTATTCCCGCGGTGTCAACTACTGGCGATTTAAGCCAGGAAGCCACACGGAGCTGCTGCTTTAACGGCTGTCGCATCGTGTGATTTTCCATCTTACATGAATTCCAAGCGATTAAAGCAGACACTAATACTCTCTCTCTCACACACACATATACAGCGGCGCATACATATAAGTGTTGGACACAATGGAAACACTTTTAGTCTAACTAAGTGCTCGACGTTCCCAATGCGTATATGCCTAAGCATTTTATTCTCGTGTATACCCTGTAGCCAAAAGCGACTAACATTTATATGAACTTTACTCTGGATCCTTTAAGGCTTATTATGACGAAAATCTCCTTATTGTTCATATCTTAAAATGTTATCACGTAAAGATTTATTTTTTTTGAATAATAACAGGGTACGATTAAATCGAGCAAAAGCTTTATAAGAGATATTTTCTAGTTGCTTTGTTTATTGCTGTTTTGTTTTTGTTGCTTTGTGTGTAGGTGCGTAGTAGAGATAATTATGCTCAAGGACGAAATGCTGTTGTTGATGTTGTTGTTGTTTTCACTATGCTTGCTCAGCATAGCAAATTTGAGTGATGAAAATCTTGATGTAACAATGTGAAGTTACAATGATATATGAGCTTATTAAATGATAAAACACATTTCGCTTTCGAACAAAATGTATTTCGTTGTGTCTGAACAGCCGGTAACAAATATTGAAACCGCTCTTAAACAATGTACACAAAATTAAATATGAAATTGAAAATGTTGTATACATTATTTTATTCGACAAGTTTTGTTGTTGCAAGCTTTAAGCTGATTTTTCTTGTTCGTTTGTTTGTCTGTTTGCTTGTTTGTTTTGTGTAGTATTTGCATACAAAGTGTTTAAAGGTAAATCCACTTAGCAAACATATTCATGTGTATATAGTATATAGTTTATATGCGTGTGTGTGTGTGTGTTGGCATTCGATGCGAACTTACTATCAATCGAAAGTGCTTTGGATATAGTACAATGTATTTACGTTTTGTGCCAATTGCTATTGTGTTGCCAAGCATGCAAATGAGTTAGTTATATTGTTAGCACATTCTCTCGCACTCCCTCTCTCTCTCTCTCTCTCTGTCATTTCTCACACGATAAGCCAGGTCAATTGAACAGTTTTTCTGCACTTAAAGGCTTTCACATCTAAGCGATGTAATTTTAGGGCCAACTGAACAACAGCTGATGATTCGATTGAGTCAATAGCATATGTGTTTAGAAATATTGTTCAGTTATTCAGTTAGCTTTTGTTTTTCCCGTTTGAAGAACTCAATTTTGTAGAAACTTTAAAACAATTTTAAACTATTTTAATGCAAATTGTCGAAAGCCATTTGCGATAATGTGCAAATACTAAATAAATAAATTTTAATTAATCGACAATTCTGTGCAAATGAATTAAGCTGCAAAATCATTTATGTCAATAAATTAATTTGTTGCCATTTTAAGTGGCGCTTGCAATAAATTTCATTTCAATTTCGAGATCTCTTATTATTTATTTTTATCAAACACGACATATTCCTGTGGTTCCCACTCTTTGTGTGCAGATAATTTGCAAGCTGGCTGCTTTCAATATGCAACATGTCCGAGCTGCTCTGGCCTCAAGTGACAACTGTCAGCTTTGTTTGATTTGTTGTTGTTGTTGTGGGGGGAAAGAAAAGAAAAACATTTAAAATTGGCAACAACATGAGCAAACGTTTGAGCATTTATCAAAAGCCAAAACAGCAACAGTCAAGTGTCGCAAAATATGAGGGGAAGCCACGCACATGTGTATGTATGTGTGTGTGTGTGTGTGTGTGTTTGTGTGTATATTGGTGTAAAGCTTTACAAATGAGCCAAAAACACACTGGCACACACTCGAATGGTTTGCAATACAAATGATTGATTATGCAAAGATATTGGCTGTTACCTCCTACACCACCACCACCACCCCTTAACCATCATCCCTTATTCTCCCCATGGCTTTGGCACTCTCCATTGAACATTTTCATTTTTTCTCCATCATTGAACGCTGAAATTTTAATTAGATTCTGATGCGAAATACGCGTTAAGCTGCATACCGCATTATTTATGCCAAATACGTTGAATAACTAAATGTGGCATGCAACAACAGCGAACATGGCTTAAAGCAAACCCATTTCACTCAATCAATGTTGTTGAATACAAAAATAAAGCACTTGACTTACAACTTATTTGATTAGTCGAACAGAAAACCGTTTAAATACCTAAATTGATTGATTCATCTTGTAAAAGCTTTGCATCTGTCGGGAATTAAACTTACCTAGTCAATATAAATATTTTTGAATTTTTTTTTCTTAAAGATTTATCTGCACAAGGGTGCATCATATGTATGTAAATGGTAATAAAAGCACAACCATTATTTAGGTTCTGTATATATGTATATAATACTAGCCAAGCCAAGCTGCATCCTTTCTATCCATGGTTAAAGTTAATTGCTTGGCCTTTTTGCGTATGGAAATGAACTTTGGCTTCCCATTTGCATTTTGCGTATGCGTGTGTGTGTGTGTGGCAATAATATTTAAAGTTCTACGTTGGACAATCTATAATTTCGTCTGTCTGTCTGTGTGTGGGTGTATGTGTGTGTGCGTAGATTTATGTGATTTTCCATTTGGTATGAATGCAAACAAAAATAAAACAAGTAAGAAGGCACCAGTCGAGAAATCCCGACTAGACTATACCCTGAACCCTATACTTTACGCGTACAGTCCGTGCTTGTAAGTATGTGTGTGTGTGCATACTGCATACTGCAATGTTCCATATTTGCGGAGTTTCTCAACCGATTTCAATAAAAATTTCACAGATTCTCATTATTTCGTCTAATGTTTCAAACGACGTTTAAAAGTTTTCCAAATTCAAGATTTTGTTGTTATCGATTACATGTGTATATCGAAAAGGGAAGAGTTATCGAAAATTTGAAACAAACTTGTACTGCCTAGGGATTAGACGAACTTATGTTCCAAATCTGATGCTCTTATAGTCTCTGATATCGACGCGTTCATACATACGGACGGATGGACAGACGGACGGACGGACAGCCGGACATGGCTATATCGACTCCACTGTTAATGCTGATTAAGAATTTACTTATGTCGGAGATGTTTCCTTCTGCCTGTTACATACCATCATACCCTTTTTACCCATTTTCAATTGGGTCAGGGTATAAAAAGGTACCAGCAGGAAAAATAAATTAAAAATGCCGTTGGGTCAATTATGCGAATTTGACTGGTTTTGGGGTCTTTAATTATGCAAAAACTCGCAGAATAAAACATTTCCCTTCAAGTATATAAATTATTTCATGCATTTCACATAGAATGAAATGCCCCAGCAATGGGAAACAAACCGCATCAACTGCATTCTGCTCCATAAAACAACGCCAACGAACATATTAACAACAACAACAAGTGCAACAAACTGAGTCAATGAACCGACAAGGCGCCAAAAAAAATTACCCTTGCATTTTAAATGGAAATTTTTTATTTGTAATAATACTTAAATAAGATAGTTACGAAAATATTAAATATGAATAAATGAAACTAAGAACTTTAACATGCAAGCAAACAGAATGTTTTGGGTTGTGTTTTTTTTTGATATTCTGGGATAGTTGCATAATAAAGTATGCAAATATTTGGATAAGGCACGATTGCAATTGCGATTTGGTTGTTTACATTTCTCACTTTGCATTTTGACGCTCGACTTTGAGTTTGGCAAATCGAAATTGTGCCAACATTTGCATATTTTGTGTAGATTGGCCCAAATTATCAGCGTAGAAAATGCCGAGAGTGACACTAGTGCAACACTAAAGATTAAACTTCTTACACAGTTCTTGGCTGCGTTGAGGTTGCAAGCGCTGATGCTGCTGTTGTTGTTGTTGCGTGTGGCACAAGCATCTATTACAAGTTTCGTGTTCGTCAATATTCACTTTAATGGCTTTGCCAACCGCTATCAACAGTTGCAGAGAGAGTGTGAGTGAGAGGGAGTGAGAGAGAGAGTGAGTGAGAGTGAGAGATATAGATAACAAAGTACCATGAAAATGCAGCAATGTCTTTGGCATGTACCATAGATAAAATAGCTATTTTTATACCCTTAACGCATTGAAAATGGGTAAAAAGGGTATAATGGTTTTGTGCAAAACATGTAACAGGCAGAAGGAAGCATCTCCGACCCCATAAAGTATATATATTCTTGATCAACATCAACTGCCGAGTCGATATAGCCATGTCCGTCTGTCCGTCCGTATGTATGAACGCGTCGATCTGAGAGACTATAAGAGGTAGAGAACATAAGCTAGCCTAATCCCTAGGAGGTACAAGTTTGTTTTAAATTTTCGATAAGTCTTCCCGGTTTCGATATACACATGTGATCGATAACAACAAAATCTTGAATATCGAAAACTTTGAAACATTAGACGAAATAATGAGAATCTGTGAAATTTTTATTGAGATCAGTTGAGAAACACCGGAGATATGTGAAATTGAAGTTAAGAAAGTATGCACTATGCGCGTACACACATACACTTGCAAGCAGTGACTGTACGCGTAAAGTATAGGGTTCAGGGTATCGTCTAGTCGGGATTTATCGACTAGAGCCTTCTTACTTGTTTTTTTCTGCCAAAATGTTTGAAAATGGGATTTTTATTGATTTTTGGAGTGCTTACAACCTTAAAGAGGATCACGCAAATCAAAAACCAACTTAAAGCTGACTTTAGTTGTCACAGAGCACAGCTCGAGATGGTTTTGAAATCTCTATTTGTAGTTCGAGTTGGTTTTGAAATCTCTATTTGTAGTTTTAGTTCTTAAGTTAAGTTTACGTTTCAATATTCGAATCGTGTTTGGTAATACAGTTTTAAAGATCTAAACTCCAACTACTCATTATTGCTACTATCAGCATTTCCATGCTATAAAAAAGTTCATACCCAAAAAAAACATACACTATACTCTTTAACGAGAGAAAAGTGTGCTTTATATATAGTACTAAGTGTGTGTACACGGCGCAAAATATGAGAACTGTAAGTGCAGACAATGAAATTAAGTTGCATAAAAGTAAGTATGTAATAAGTTAGATAGTGGGACAAAGGGTAAACGTAAGGGGGGGTTGGAGTGCCAACATCATGATGTTTCTCGTGACCTCGTCGCAGAGTAGAACAGAAATGGCGTCGTTGTTTACGCTGATTGTTGCCGAAAATTGGTTACATTATTTTTGCCCATTTCCACCTACGCTTTACCCATTTTCATTTTATTTTCATTTCCATTTTCACATTTCACATTTCGCGGCCGTGCGAGTTCCATTACAAAACTTTTCATTTGGGGTACGTGCGTGTGTCGAATGTCAAACAATTTCATGAGCGACATATTTTTGAATACTCTTTTGAGGAAAAGTTTCTTACAAGATTTGCTCCTTTTCACTTTCTTCGTGTATGTGTGTGTGGGAACCTGACAACCTGAATGTTTCAATTCGGATGTGCAACTTTCTTATGCTATATTTATATACAGCAACTTGTTTGATTGTACAACACTGTTGCAGCTTAAAGAACGCCATTTTGCTTCATTAAGATAAGTAAGTAAACTAAGTATGTCAGATTTTTGCCATTTAAACATTTAAATAAACTCAACTCAACTTGCTTTGAGCTGTCGCAATTGCTGGCCTTTCAATCCTCCAAATAGGTAAAGGGTTCCCAATGCTAATGCCAAATGCTAATGAGAAGCGCAAATTAAAGGCGACCGCAAAAAGGCGCTGTGGGTGTGGTTTGAGCCAGTGTATTCAGCTTATATACGTTTAAAAAAAATATTTACAAAGCGGAAACTCGACAAACTCTTTGCTATAACTTCATAGCAGCTTATAAAATAAAAACCTTAAAAAAGCATGTTAAAAACAAACAACAAAAGTACTAAAAAAAACAACAACAGGTCGAGAAAGTTGTTTGGCCTCACGTAAAAAGATTGGCATTAACTTTTGCATAAGCATCACCCAAAAACCAGGTGCTAAATGGAGCTTTATATATATTTATATATATATGGAGTTGGTACAATTTTGAAGTACATTTGATTTATGATTTTATTATTATTATTTTTGTTATTTTTTATTATGATGTTCTTGCGATTTTGCCTTTTGTGGCGTTTGGCACGTGCGTTACCAAAGTGGTTTTGTTGGGATTCCCTGCGGTTGAGCGGGGAGCGAGAGAGGCGGGCTGAAAGTGACTGCTGTTAACCTGTTGGTGGCAACTCTGCTCCGTCAGTGTTGTTGACGCACGCAAATTGAAAGCGCTAAAGACACAAACAATGAATAACTTAAAGCCTCGTTCAGGGAATACCATTTAATACAGATGTGAAAGTTCGTTGTGATTGTTGTTCAAAACTTTTTATTGTTTACCCTCTGCACAATGATTACACAGATTTATCCGCGTATATAGTTAAGGCAGATGCAATTTGTGAGTGTAAGAGTTCATTTATTCGCTGATGTGATTTTAATTCAGTTCAATTTATTGTATACTTTATGCCATCTTAAAGCGTTTACTTCATTTGTCAATCAACAACAACAATTGCAGCAAGCGTGTAGCTCTCGCGTGGTGTGCGCCGCTAAAGTCTGAAGGATCTTTGCTTTGTGCCAGTCATTCACGTCGTTGCATCCCTCTATCTCTTGCTTCTCCGTGTAACATTGCTGACTGGAGTTGATTTTGCTTTGTTTTGTTTTGCTTGCCCGCTAACTCGTATTTATTTCATTTCATTTCATTTATTTCGCTGCTGTTGTTTAAGTTGTGTTTGTTGATGTTGAAGCTAAACTTGATGCAGAAATCGCATTGTCTATGCCAAGTTGCCATCAAGTTGAGCGCAGCGCTATGAAACTTGGCTGCGTTTGTCTCAATGCTCTCAGCTGCTGCGAAACCAATACCACTTCATTCATCCATTTCCCTGCCCCCTTGCAATTCGTCGTGCATCCTTGGCTGGCGCCCACTTAAGTATGCTAAGATTTCCGATGTGCGCTGGTAGCAACAGCAAAAAACGAGACAACAATAATAACAAATAAATATAAATAATGGAATACAAAGTCATTTCTCGCTGTATCTGTGTGCGTGTGTGCGTTGGGCATGACAGAAGTCATATGCATGTATATAAAAACAGCGACAAGCATTCACAATATTGCTTTGTGTGTGTCTATGTAGATATTGCTTTGTTGTTTGCCTTCTGCTTATTATCTAGACAATGATAAGAATAACACTCAGCGACAGTCAAAAGCAGACTATAACCAAATCAGTCACAATAGGCGGCAACAATTATGGTCGGGAGCCGTGTCGCGTGTTTGTTGTGTTTGGAACAAAATGTGATTCGCCGAAATTGACACATGCCAAATGAAATTGTGACTTGGCGTCAAACCGTGGCTGTGGCGTCTCTTTAGGGAATTCATTCGGCTAAAATCTAGAAAGCGAAAGTAGCCAAAAACAGCACAAAACGTCAAGTGGTTTGGGATAGCAAGTTTGAGCCAAAGGAATATTAGACACGACGGCAAGACATTACTTTGACGTATATACACACAGAGCGAAAAAATAAATGTTTGTACAGTTTTACTTGAATTCATATTATTTTCTCTTATATTAAAGAACTATGTCAGTATTCAAGTTGTAAGTAAATCGTACCCAAATAGTTAAATCTTCAACTTTCTTGTTGTAAATGGGTTTTCGTGTAATCTTGCAAAAGTGATCAAACACAAAGTTTTGTTCGATTCCTTCAAAAAGCAGCATAAGAGTAAACAAGCGTTGTTAACCAGAGATAAAGAAAACATTCATTTAAATGATCATATTAAACTTGTATCGCACCTCCGGGCTAGAATCCGTATGCATACTATTATTCTCTCTTTATGCGTGGCACGCACATGCATGCAAATGTTGGGCTTGGCTTGAATGACAAGAACGTGGCAAAGGAGACGGCTGGAGATTCCCTGACTATGCTTCGTTGTTGGCATTTTAGTTGCGGCTCAATAGAAAATCAAAGCCGGAGCCGTCGATAGACAACTTAAGTTTGCTAAAGTGTCACCTGCCACGCCCAACACACGCATACGCACACACACACACACACACATACATACATCTATACACTATAGTGATAAAGTGGAGAAACGTAGAACGTACAAATGTTACAGGAGCGTGATGGCACAGTGTATGCATGGGGTTTGCGTGCTGGAACCGCAGGCAAAAGGGCTGCATTCGCTATTCAAATGAACAAATTACTTATGCAAACGCCGGCTCGACAAAATGGAGAGGGAAATGGAAACTGGCAACAAACGAGCGGCCCGCTGGAAACGCTCAAATATGCAATCGGTTTTGGTTTTGGTCGGTTGGGTTTTATTTTTTTTTTGTATTGTTCTTTGTTGTTTGGCGATGAGGTCAACAATTGGCCATTGATTGAAGATCGGAGCAATGGGCAAAAGGAATGAATGTGCGTGCAACATGCTGCATGTGGCACATGGCACGTTTCGCATGCTGCATACAGTACACTTAAAATATGAGTTGCATATGAAAACAATTTAAATGTCAACTTTTGTGTGTATGTGAGTGTGTGTGTGTGATCTATTAAAGTTCTTACATATAAAACATTTTTGCTTTGTACCTTGGGAATTAATACGATTTAGTACTTGGTTCTGTTTGTAAAGATAACTGCATTTAAATCGAAATAGAAATAGAAAGAAACAGCGATCTAAAAGTAAAATAAAAATAAATTAAATTAATGTCAAGAAAGATTGAAAAATTGAAAAATACTTTATATGAATCGAAACTTGAGCAGTTATGTATATTGATCATGAACAGTTAGCGAATCTGTTAGTCACCGTACATGGTTGTGTGTTTTGTTCAATCCCGAGCAGCTCGTCAACTGGCTGCTGCCAAAAGCGGTTGCAACAACATGCGGCGGGCTGTAGCAGTGTCGTACTGGTTTTGATGCCGGATGCAAGAACTACTCTTCTTGCCGAACCACCAATAGTACTTGAGGGACTTGCAACCAAGTTGAGTAAATGGAACGCGATGCTGCTGCTGTTGCTGTTGGATGCCAGAGGATGACACTGGGCGACAACGACGCCTGTCACTTGCCACTGAAGTCAACTGACGGATGCTCTGCGCCACTCGCAATAGGATGCATGGGCTGCTTCAACAAAGTGCAGGCGGACACCAAGTACGCAACCAAGCTTGCCAGACTGACTGGTAGAATGGTGGAATGCTAGAATTGCCGCGAGCTCTGACGGCAAAACTTGAAGCTGGCATGAAACGGCCAAGCGTCTCAGCTTCCTGGCTGCATAGCTTCTTACCCAGCTCACCCAGCACGATACGACTTTGCTCCTGAATAAATAAAGAGGCGCAAATTAAATTTAAAAATATGTAGCGTCGTGGCGTCGCAAGGGGGCGTATGGTGTGGCAGTGGTATGCAAGTACAATTGCTTTTGCTACTGATACGTCTGACAGCTGGCAATGTTTGTTTGAGTGCGGTCCACGATGCGTATACGCGACGCAATTAGCCATTTCTGCAGTTCTTAGCTGCGATTATTGCCAAACAGGATGTGATAAAGTTAATGTTAAGTAAAAACATACACTCTCTCTTTCCCTTTCGTGCCTTCTCTCTCTGTTGTTATCAGCCAAAAACATTATGCTTTATGAGGCAACGTTCACTGATAAGCAAATTCTTTGCTACCGAGTGCCGAAGGATATTCATTAGGGCTTGTTAACGGAGCAGCAACAACAACAATATACCCAACTGCACAAACGTGTATGTATGTACCACATATAAATTCATACACACATCAACTGATATACTCACATTTTTTTGCCATGCATCACGTGGTGCGGCTGCGGCAGCCGCAAATTTCTCACATCATTTTGCGTTTCCTTTCATTTTTCGTTGTCTGCTTATTTGTGTGGTTGCTGTCGGCGTCGGATTCGTTGTTGTTATTGTTGTTGTTTTCCTTTGTCTGTAGGGTATTGCGACTCAAGATTGTAAGTACACAGCAGGACTTTGTTTATGCTTAAAAATGATTAAAAATAAAGTTCGCAATAAGAATAAAGCAAAATATTGCAGTTTTGTGCCTTGAACTTATGGAAAAATCATGTGGAAACATTGAAGTTTTCCAAGCTTTGTTGGTTTTTCCTTTGTAAAGTGCTTACTATTTAATTTTCTTTACACATTTGGCCGTTTATGAATTTAGTATAGTCCATTAAACATTTTTGATAGAGTATATAAATTCAGCAGCTATGGCATTTTGGTTGTCTATCCGTAAAAATAGAAGTGCTCGTATTTATGTATTAAAGTTTATCGATAACTACTGCCGATATCACTTGATCGAACACGAAAAGCAGTTTCCAACACTATTACGACAATCGAATCAGAACTGAAAGCTGTCAAAGTGTCATACATTTATTCCAGACAGTCATTAACAATTCACACATCGCTTTAGTCATATCAATTTTTTTTTTCATAAATTTCCAAATTATTCATTTTACACAAACTTTTTGAAGGTTCATCCTGTTGCTTTGCAAAATTTTGCATAACTGATTCCACGCTAGCAACTTAGATATATGCTTACCAATTGTAACGTTTGCAATCGGGCCAGTGCATCGGGATTATTAGCGTGGAGGCAGCTATGCAAAATTTTCAAAATGTTACCAGCACAACCACAGAACTTTTCGCAATTCTTGGATGCGGTTAATAAAGAAGGCAGCGCAATGTTTTGCATTAGATGCAGGCAATTTAAATTCTAGTGCGAACACGTCGAAATCGAAAGTAAGTATTGTGATTGTGTATTGTAACGAGCTAAAATTTACAACAGATTATAGACCGAAGAGGAAATATATCAGGCCAACAACACTCAAATTGGACTTCAACTTCGGTCACGTTTATTCAGTCTGCATTGATGATGGGGAACCTTATGCAATTCAAAACAGAAGTCCGACGTTTGGAGCATTCAAAAGCGAAAGAAGTCCAACAAAAAAGCAGATCGTTATATGAATAAATATGTTGATGAGTGCATGGAATAAAAACACTATTTAAAATATGATGAATGTTGCATTAATTCTGGGTCAAACTTAAACTTTTCAGGGTATTTCCAGTCGAGCTTTTACACAGAAATCATTGAAAATGGGCAAAATGGGTATAATGGTTTGGTGCAAAAGCATGTAACAGGCAGAAGGAAACATCTCAGACCCCATAAAGTATATATATATATTCTTGATCAGCATCAACGACCGAGTCGATATAGCCATGTCCGTCCGTCCGTGTATGAACGCGTCGATCTCAGAGATTTGGAACATAAGATCGCCTAATCCCTAGGCAGTACAAGTTTGTTTCGAATTTTCGATAACTCTTCCGGTTCCGATATACACATGTGATCGATAACAACAAAATCTTGAATTTGGAAAACTTTTAAACGGCGTTTGAAACATTAGACGAAATAATGATAACCTGTGACAATTTTATTAAGTATAGGGTTCAGGGTATAGTCTAGTCGGGATGAACCTTCTTACTTGTTAACTTATGGTGTTGTTGTTTGTTTTTTTTTTTTTTGTTATGTCTTGTGTTTGTTGAGTGCGCATCATTTACTTGGGGCGAGTTGGTCTGATACTTTGACTTTGGGGGGATGGCATTTAACATCTGGCTTTGCTCGGCTTGACTTGGATGGGCTTGAGTTGAGTTGGCTTTAAATTAAAAGGCAGCCAAGTCGTTGGGTTGATAGCCTGGCGTTGTAAGGGAGATATGGAGCCATCATGATAGCATATGCTGGACGCCATGTGCTTACTATTACTTACTACTTATTCGTATCCGCTTTTTATATATTTATGACGGCATTTGGCTTGGGCCATGCTTAGCTTTTATCAAGGTCACGCACCATTGAGCGTTCAGCTGCACTTGATGTCCTGCACGATGATGTGATGATGGGCATGAGAATATTTTGCTTATGTCGTTTGGCATTTCATAAATTCTTAAGTCTTTTATTACTCGCTCTATAGTAGAGAATGTGGGTGTTTGTGTGCGTGCGTTTTATTGTCACATACACTCACACTCACACACACACACACACGCACACACACAGACTTGGCTAACAATGCTGAATCTTATTTATGTCTTGCAGGCAAACGTTCTAAACACAGACGGAACAAGAAGCAGAGCCAAAGTTGACATCACGATGCAGACCAATGTGCAAATTGATTCAAAGAATCTACGCAACGCCGATGACAACTATCGCTCGCGTAGTCATCACATAACGATTGAGGTAAGTGCCACCATTGCCTGCCATGCCACATACGTACTTGTGGCACGAGTAATATCCTCTCAATGTCAACTTATTTACGATCATTGCTACCAGCAGTAACTGACAGCAACCAGTTACCAGTTACCAGTTACGGCCGCAAACATTCAACTTGAGCATCAACTTGAGCAAGTCCTAAGCATATTAATTACACTTGAAAGTTTTTGCCTTACATCCAATGTTTAGCTAACAAATTGAATGCTGTATATTGACTTTGCTCTGGTGCAAATAAAGCACAAAGGTGGGCTATGTTATGCTGGGCTGGGATGGGAACAGTTTGCCGGGATAAGGTTTCGTATGAGTAATGTAGAATACGTCAGCTGGTTGCTTAATTAATTGGAAGCTTGGTAGCTGGGCATATTCAAATATTTATAACGGGCACACATGACGTATGATTAATTTCAAATTTACAACTGAATTGCATATCCAACTATATTAGAAGCTGCATATGCAAACTTTTGCACTAATTACACAAAAGTAATTAAACAATCGGAATAATAGTAGAAGTTTACTGTTGAATGACTAAGGAGTTGATGTAGAAACAAACCCAATCATTACAACTACTCGAGGTAGAGGGGAGCTTACGGTTCCTTAATATGTGTATGGTTTTTGTAGCTGTAAGTTTATTTTTATTTTCATTGAAAGTGGGTAAAGAGAGTATAACGGTTTTGTGCAAAAGTATGTAACATATATAACGATATAGCCATTTCCGTCTGTCCGTATATATGAACGCGTCGATCTCACAGACTATAAGAGCTAGAGACATCAGATTTGGGACATAATAAGCCTAATCCCTATGCAGAACAAATTTGTTTCAAATTTTCGATAACTCTTCCCGTTTCCGCTATACACATGTGATCGATAACAACAAAATATTGAATTTGGAAAACTTTTAAGCAGCGTTTGAAACATTAGACGAAATAATGATAATCTGTGAAAATTTGATTTAAATCGGTTGAAAAAAACCTGAGATATGAAACATTGAAGTTAAGTAAAGTATGCAGTATGCACACACATACACACACATGTGACTGTACGCGTAAAATATGGGGTTCAGGGGATTACTCGACTTGAGCCTCCTTACTTGTTTTATAATATTATATTTGTAGTATTACTTTATTGAAAAAAAGTTTCAAATAAATAAAATTAAAATAAAAATGTTTTGAACTTGTTATTCATTATTCTTAAGACTTTTTTTAAAAAAAAAACAACTTATTTTATTTATTAATATTTAAATACAACTTTAAAAATGTAATAAGGAAATGGTTCATGCATTCGGTACAATTTGTTGCTAGTCTCAAAAATGTTTATTGGGTTATCAACTGGCAAAAGCTCAATCGCTTTGAGCTTTGTGCAGCCGAGAGTAAGGAAAGCCGCAGTTCTCTCTCAACCAAACACAATGTATTGCTGTGCAAGTACATAACCCTTTGAGTTCTATTCAGTTACAATCATTGGAATAGAGAATAAACTTATAAAATAATTAATAATTTATCAGATTCTCTTTGGCATTTTGCGTGAATTGCTGCAAGGCAAAGGAGCACATGCAACAAGTGGCGTGGCGCTCATTTTCAAGCCATTTTGCAGCCGGCGCACAGGCGCAATAGCGCCCTTCAAAGCTTACGAAAGCTGTCCAAAAGCTTTAAAAAAGCTACGCTGCACTTGGACACATACAGCATCAGTCAGCTGCGTTGCGAAAAGTTGAGGCGAATATCGGACAATGAGAACCATCTGATTTTTGTTGTGTGCGCTCCTCGCTTTTCTCAATGAATCTCCCTCCTGGCCGCCTAGCGTCCCTCACCGCTGATTTGTTCTGCTGCTGCTGCTGCTGCTGTTTGCGGTGTTCATCAGTTGTTGGCGTCGTCATTGTCGTCAGTCGCTGGCAACATTTTGGCGCGTGTTGACATGCTAAAGGTTTTTCGGTTAACGCGACGCGCGACGATTTTTACCGTTAAAACGCTTTAAGTTTATTCGCTTGTCAAACGGTTCAAATCAAATTACTAATAGTAACAACAAATGGTTACAACATTTATTTAAATACGCAACATATTGTTGATTTGTTAACTTTTTTTTTTGTTGGTTTTTGTTGTTGTGTTGAAAACTGAATATATACTTTGAATATTGTTGTTATCGTGTTGTTGTTGTTGTTTTAATATTCATACATATCTGTACATGCGTATATGGTTTTAATGTCCGTGGAGCGAAGGAAGGGCAAAAGTAATTAATAGATTGGTCCTTTCATTTAGTGATATTGTGTTGGCGTTGTTGTTGTGTTTTTAATTCGTGAGAATTGGCGGCCATTTCCATTGTTCGCCAAGTGTCAGCGTATGTTTGTATGCATGCATGCATGTGTGTGTGTATGTGTGCGTGTGCGTGTGTGTGTGGCCGGCATTTTGTTTGGCGCGTAAAACAGAGGTCCAGTTATCAGGCAAAGAGTTTGCTTGCGTCTGCTTATCAGCTGCGCAGGCCAGTAAATCATTTGCTTAACACACAATAAACATGTTGCTGTTGTCACACACACACAAACACACATACACAATCGTGCAAAGGGAAGCGCACACAATTCGCTTGTCTGCATACAAACGGAATACATAAATATTAAAAAATGTGAGTATGTGTATGTGTGTGTGTGTGTGTGTGAGAATGTGTTTGGGTGCTGGTGTGATTGTCATTTGTTGTTTACACTGTCTTGACAATGGCGCACGGGCAACAATGGCGCGACAATGACGAGCCGTTAAAACCTGTGACCGGAAACGGAAATCCATGTAATGGCATTTTTAATGTGTACAATTGGTAGCTAAAACTGCGCTTTTAAAATCATATGTCATTTGTCAGTGACAACCCCAAAACGAACAAACACACATTGGGTACACACACACACACACACGCACATTATATGCTAGATAGAGCAACTTGTTACTGACAGTTTTACGAAATCAGTAACAGCTGTCGAGCAATTGCAATCGTTAAGGTACAGCAAAATATTATGAAAACTACAGAAAACATTTTGCAGCATACTTGGCTTGAAGTGTCTTTGAGGCAAAACAGATTTGGTTGTTGCAACATGGCTGGCTCAAATATCGCCTTGAGATTCAACTTAAATGTGCTTCTGGAAGTGACACAGTTTCTTTTGTCTTTGTATAGTTTTAATGAAGTTTGCTATCGCATTTTTGATGTGATACTTAAATTTGTATTTTATTACTTTTAATGCTTATTTCTTGTTGTGCCTTAAAGCACATAGTTTTTGAAATGGATATACCACGAGGCATGCAATTAGTCGAAAAGGAAACTAAGCTTATGCAATGTTAATTAAAACTTATTCCAATAAAACAAAGCATAGCTTGGCTTTGAAAACTTTTATTTTCGAAAATAAATCACAGATAACTAAAATAAATGGAAAACCAATATTTTGTTTAAATTTACTGTATGCAAAATGTTTTGCTTTATTCGTTTTTTAGGTTGATTACCAATTAAAACGTAATAAGCTTTTGAATAGTTCAACAAGCTTACGATTTACGAGTTGCCTCTCTTTTGGTCTTACTCTCCCAATTATTTAGGATGAACAAATTAAATGGGATTTATGAATGGTATTAAAAGCACTCTGATTGCAGAGCTTTGGAGCTCTGTTTGCCATGACATTGAGCATGAACCGTTGAGGTCAAGCCATTGTGCAGCTTGTTGCATGCAACAGCAGCAGTAATGAAATGAGAATGAGAATGAAATGTAGATGGCAGCGTACCGATGCCAATCAAGTCGCTGCCGCCCGAAGGCTTTTGAAATTCTGCTCAACTTTATATCCATGCTCATCTTGAATGCAAAACAAAACAAAACAAAACAACTTGCCAATTTGCAGTTGGCAATTGCAGCCGTAGCAGCGCATCTTTGAATGCGTCCAAGTTGCTGTGCAGATATGCCACAAGCCAGCGGGCAACTTGGACGTGCCACAAAGGTGGGTCGAGTATGCGACAAGTGTGCCTCAGCGTCAATTCAATTGAAGGCCATTCAAATGAATATTGAATTGAATTGTGGCAAGTTCTGTTGTTGACTTCATCGTGCCCATACTTAATAACTTTTTCAGGCATAACCTGTCAATTGAACTTGTATATGACCCTCTGATTAGGTTGCTTAAAAAAAGGTTAAGATTGTTTCTCATTTTTATTACTTTTCAACTTAAAGACTGAGGACAGAGATTGAAATCTTTCAAAAATCTTTATAACTGTTTATTTTTCGTTTTTTTCTTGATATTGAATTGTTGTCCATTTCGAAAGTGGTATCCTTAAAGTCAAGCAAAGTAAATACTTGGGCGAGGGCAAGTTTAATAGAGTCATCTTGTTGCCATTGGCGTTATGATATCCCCTTGCCCCCGGCTCCATGCCCCCAAAGTTAAATTGCACATAAGCATTTAAGCAAATAGCGCGAGCACCGCAGAAAGTACAAAGCGAAATGAAAAGAAATTGTTTTAAATGGTTTTGCGGACCTTTCTCTCCTCCCTCTGCGATAAAACAACAACAAAAAAACAACAAACTGTCCAAATTAAGGTAATGGTTGATGCGTGGGAAGGGTATCGAGGGGATGTTTGTTGTTATGGCGCTTTTGTCTGTTTTTCTGTCTGCCAGTTCAGGTCGACTTGGGGGAACACCAAGCATTGTAGTGTATAATGTGTGTCTGTGTGTGTGTATTGCGGGTGTTGCTATTGTTGCTATTTTAGGGCACTCAGCTTGATTATCATATTACATTTGGCTTTTTATGAGTATCGCATTCTGGTCACACCAAGTTTTTTTTTTGTTTCTATATTAAGGTTTTTCTTTTTTGTTTCCTTTGGCTAGCAGTTTAAGACTGAGTATTACAAGAAAATCCAAACGGTTTGCCAATTTGAGTGTCTTTCTATGGAATTTTAGTCGATTTGTTTGTATATGATTGACTTAAACACACATACTTACACACACACACATAATTGTATATATATATATAGCATAGTAATGTAAAGGGTTTAGCTTAGACTTTTCGGCTTCGTTGCCCACGACCGAAAATCGAGTTAAAGTTGCAAATTTTGTATGTAGGCTTGCCCAAAGGCACACACACAAATACACATACATGATGTATAATATATGTAGTGTTTGCCTAACTAAAATATGGTCCTCTTGTTGTCCATGTTTGTGTTGTGGTTGTTGTTGTTTTCGGTTTCTCGCCTAAAAATGAACGAGAAACCCAAAATGATTTAGTATGTTTATGTACTGTGTGTATGTGTGTGTGTGTGAGTGCTTGCATGTGTGTGTGTTTGTGTTTATGTAATTATGTAAGCCACTTATGGTAGCTCAGTTATAATGCAGTTAAAACTTCTCACCATCTCCAAGCATAATCCTGTTGATTAAAATGCTTCTGTCAGTTGACAGCAAGCTGAACGAGAAACAATGTCATAGTTAATAACAACAGCGCATACTTGGTGCGTGTCGCCATATGTCAGAGCAGGCCAACGCCCAACATACCCAAACACCCACACACACACCCACACACACACCCACACACACACCCACACACACACAAAGTAGCTGGCTTGGGCCATAAAACATTTGCAGCAGCATTCTGTAGCATACTTTTCGGCTGTGGAGGAAAGAGGTGCGAAAGTACAGTACAGCATGTTAACAATTTAATACAACCATTGTTCAGACACACACACACACACATATACACACACACTCACAGTTTCAATTAAAACTTCTTGAAATTTAATCCATGAAAAATTGAAAGCAAACTGCAATTCATATATGTAATAGTTAGTACATACTAGTATAGAAACATTTCAGCAATTCGTTGAATGTTTTTGCTGCCTGGGGTTGGATTTGTAATTGAAATTGAATTCTTTTTGAGTTCAACTATAATCTGTTGTATACTTTAGTTTCCATTTTCTAATTATCCTCAAACTATTGTATAGAAATTTGAGCTATTTGCATCCACTCCAATATAGTTAATGCCCACTGTGCATATCAAGTGTGTGCCGAACCCCTGTTGGCTTGCTATTGCCAACACCGACATATACATACATACCCCCCCCTGCTGTACTTTCCCCCATGCAGCGCATATGAAAAGTTGTGGCCATCTATTTGTCTCCTCAGTGTGGGCAACGAGTCGGGCGCATTGTCTTCGCCATTGTCCATTGTTGTCTGGACATAGAGCTCACCGTATGACTACTCCCTACCTTGACTGTAAGTCTGTATGTGTGTGTGTGTGTGTGTGTGTGTGTGTGTAAGTGGCATCAACAGCAGCAGCAGCAGCTTGTGCCCTTGTGTCAATGTAAACAATTTAATTTGCTTAGTTGGCGTAATATTCGCCATCAATAAAAAGTACACTACAAAACTTTTAGGGGTTTCATTCCCCACTACAAGACAAGAAAAGGTCTTGACATCCAAGCCATAAAAGTGCATGTGTCTGTGTGTGTGTGTCTGTGTGTGTGTGTGTGTGTGTGTGTGTGTGTGTGTGTGTGTGTGTGTGTGTGTGTGTGTGTGTGTGCAAGGGCCACAAACAATGTCTATTGATAACAGTCAGGCCCATCATCTTGGCATTCTTCTGGTATTGTGCAATTCATTTATGTTGCCTTTTGATGTTACTTTCAGAGCTCTGCAATTGAGTGGCAAGCACACACACATAAACTTACACGCACACACATTGTTTAGGCACACATTAAATCGTTATATACAATAGATCTTTGTCATTGCCATGCTGCCTGACGCTCTCGCTCTCTCTCTCTCTCTCTCTCTCTCTCTCTCTCTCTCTCTCTTGTTTTGTCACACTTGTTGACCGAATTGTAATTGTTAATCTCGTGCATTGATTTTCCAGTCGGCACGCCTTTGATTGATATATAAGCCAGTTACCCACTCACAGCTACCCGATGTGTAATCGAATTAACGCTCAGCCAGTGACTGATGAAGTGGCTTCCAGGCCATGGTTAAGGTTTCGTTTGTGTGTGGCTCCCGGGCACTCAGTGATTGCGGCCGGCTGCGTCCTTCAACTTAATTGCAACGATTGTCCGCACTCAGGACATATGTGCAACGTGGCGTATGATTAACACAGCAGCAACAAAAGCAACAACGATGACAACAACAACAACTATCATTAACGTTATATATCGCATGAATTACGTATGAACATATACGTATATGTATATGCTGCAGCTACGCTGATGACCATAAGGACTCTGTAAGGACACGTTTTTAATGAAGACTAACTGAGCGCAGGACATCAATTTGAAATGAACTTTCATTAAAATAATATGCAATCCACATTTTAAATGGGAAATATTATTGCATACAATGAAGCTTGACTAAAATTTAAAACATGACAAATTAACAGAGATAGAGAGAGACAGAGAGAGATAGAGAGAGAGACGGCGAGAGAGAGAGAGAGAGAGAGAGAGAGAGAGAGAGAGAGAGACAGAGAAAAGAAAATAAGAAAAAAAAGAAGAATATTCACTTAAATTAAACTTCTTATTTATGATTTAAGTTTATAGGTTTGTGTGTAACAACTTAATTTAGTTTTAAGTAATGCAAACTTCACAATTTACTTTAATACGTTTTAAATATATTTTTGCATTGCTTTCAAATATTACTTCAACTAGTCAATTAAAGTTTTACCTTCTTGGTTTCTAGTGTAGTGTTCAGCAAGTAGCTCTGTGATGTTGATGAAGTCCATTTAGATGAACTGCTAAGTCCTTGATGCCTTCACTCTTACACACGCTCTGTCAGATAACTTGCTCTATGGGTGTGTGTGCGTGTGTGTTGATTATGTTTGCAAGGTTGATGTATGTGCATTACGAATGTATAAGTGCAGAGAGAGTTTCAAAATATGGAAATTTCGCTTTGACAAGACTATCATGAATCATTTGCCCAATTCATGAATAACACACAATTATGCGGATCGATGCCAAAGAGTAGCACTCAAGGAGCAGCATGCCTAGCCAACAAATGCTAATCGGCAAATTGTCTCTCTATCTCCCACTGTGTATGTGTGTGTGGCAGACAGCTGTCAAGTGAGCAGCTGGAACTGATTTATGCATCGCATATCGCAGCCTTAACCTGAGCCCAGCTCAATTTCCACACCTAGCCAACACTGAAAGAAGAGCGAAAGGCGAAAAAAAGGCGTTAACAAACATAAAAAAATATTGTAAGCCATACAAACAAGGGACACTCTTTATTTTGAACTCCCCTAACCAACCCCTGCCAAACTCAAACACTCAACATCAAAGCATAAGCAAAGTCAAGCGGAAAGTTTCTTATTTCTCAGATGTTCTCAAATTTAATGTCTTTGTCATAAGTTGCTTAATTATGTGTGCACAGCTTCGTCGACTACTGCTTGTTCGCAGTGAGGGGTATGGTGGGTGGCAGGGAATGTGTAACCCAATAATTCATGCTAAATGCACGTACCGGTCTTTAAGCATTTTCATTTAATTTTCATTAGCAAAAGCCACAAATTTGTAGCAAGAAAACTTTGCCTACGAACGAACATTTTTCATTAATATTAAAATATTCAAATTATGAAAAAGTGTCAGCCAGCGGCGCGCTTGCCGCCTAACTGGAGTCGAAAGCAAAGGGGGTAGGGGGGTGGGGGGAGAGTGTATGTGTTGCAAGTCAGAAAGCGTTAACCAAAATTTCAAGTTTATTTGCATTCTTTAGCCAGTTTCCAGTCCATAAAAGGCAGACCCCAACAAGTGTCAAGCGGTAAAGTTCGTGGCAACATCCCCTCCTCCCCGCTCACAGTCCGCGCTCCCAATCACACTTTAAACAAACATACAAATTTGAATTTTGGATTGATTGTTGTTGTTATCGCCGAGTAAAATGCAATTATTAGTATTTGCATGTTGATTATTTCAATTAGTGGCAGAGAGAGAAAGAGCGAAAGCCAAGCAAAAGCTTAATTGAGCCAGAGTCGACCAAACTTGGCCAAGACTTAGCCGCCCCATTTTTTTATAGCCTGAACCCATTGAAAATGGCTACAAAGGGTATAATGGTTTTGTGCCAAAGTATGTAACAGACAGAAGGAAGCATCTCCGACCCCTAAAAGTATATATATTCTTGATCACCATGAAGAGCCGAGTCGATAAACCCATGTCCGTCTGCCCGTCCGTCCGTCCGTCCGTATGTATGAACGCGTCGATCTGAGAGACTATAAGAAACTCCAGATTTGAAACATAAGCTCGCCTAATCCCCAGGCAGTACAAGTTTGTTTCAAAATTTCGATAACTCTTTCCGTTTCCGATATACACATGTGATCGATAAAAACAAAATCTTGAATTCAGAAATCTTTATGATGCAGTTTGAAACATTAGACGAAATAATGATAATCTGTGTAAATTTTAATGAAATGGGTTGAGAAATACCGGAGATATGGAACACTCTAGGCAATATATATGTATATATACTCACACATACTTACAAGTACTGACTGTACGCGCTAAGTAAAGGGTTCAGGGTATAGTCTAGTCGACTAGAGCCTTCTTTCTTGTTTCTGGTGTTATTTTTTTTTTTGTTTATTTGTTCGCTGTCAGCAAATTGGTCATGCTTAGGCAGCGGCTTTAACGTCGATTTTAATTAAGCGGCAAGCAGGACTTTCTCTTCTTCCCCACTTTTTGCATCACGATACCATTTGCGTCGACAGCTTCGGGAAATTGGTAATACTGTATTGAGGGGGGTGGGTGGTTGGTGTAGAGGCTGAAATCTTAGCGATGACCCTGGCCATAAATCAAATAAACGCCAACTTAGCCGAATAAGTAAAAAGGAAATAGCCAGCGAGCAAATACAATGTTGTGCAACGAACAAAAATTACTCTTTCTTACACACATATAAATATTTATTTTTGTTTTATTTTTTTAGTTAATAAATATTTTTATTGTTTTACAAATTTAATTTGTTCATTATAATAATATTGTTCAGAATTAGTTTTATTTTTCTATGTTCAATTTTTACCTTAACATCTCAGATGGTTAAATGAAGATGTAATCAATAGCTTGTAATGAACTTGAAGCTTTAAGAAAACAATTGTTTCTCTTTAGAAGCTGTAGTCAGTTTTGATGCGGAAAAAACTTAAGAAATATAAATAAACTTCTAAAAATAGCTTATATACAATATTAAGAGGAAAGTCATTTACATATAGGATTAGTGAATCAATATACCCTTAACGGCATTCTAGACTTAATACATCTAACACATGCTTACAGTGGGCGTGTGTGTATGTTTGTGTGTGTGTGTGTGTGTGTGTGTGTGTTGATGTACTGTGGTGTGAGTGTTGGTATAGATCTGGGCGGCAAGTCTGCAAGCTTCTGGGTTCACGGTCAGAGCGCATGATAAAAATTGACACCATTGCCCAAGTGAGTCTAGTACTTGTATGTGTGTGTGTGAGCGTGTGTGTGTGTGGGTGCGTGTGTTTTGTGTATTGTTTGTGTGTGTGTATGACGACTGCTGGGAATGGCCACTGACTGAATGACAGCTATTGCTAGAGCAACAGCAGTAAAACGGCCTCGCCTGCGTTTTGGTCGGTAATAAAAATGTCATTGCATTAGTGCGAGGGTGTAATAAAACTTTAGTATGTGTCACATTGTGTGCCATATTCTTGTTACTGTTATTATTGTTGTTGTTGTTGTTGTTGACCCCCCATATATGTGCATTAGCCTAGGCCGGAAGTTGGCACTTTACAGCATTGCGTCTTTGACCATTTGAAAGGCTTTTCCACCATTTGCTTTCATGCAGATTATGTATGTTGTTGTGCGCGTTAGGCAAGCTTTACTGTATTAGCTGCTGCTGGTGCTGGGACAACGATTTATCTGTCCATTGGCTTTATCCGTCAGCGACATTTGGCTTGATTGATTCGATTTGACTTAATTCATGCATATTAATCATACGCCTCGTGGCAGACCAACACATACAAATACAAAACGAATCAAAGCAGACGCTCCAGCTAAAGGGCAAGCAGAAAGCAAAGACAGAGACCAACTTACAGACATTAACTAAGTAAGCAAAACATTCCTCGGGGCTGCTGAAAAAGTAATTATGCATAAAATAACCAAAAAGGATCCCAAAAAGGGGGAGGCAGGCTGCTTTGAGTTGACAGTGGAACTGGAGCTTAAATTGGGGCACGTACCATGGCCTAATGAGTACTAAGTACTTGACTTGACTTCAGTATGTGATGTTTTGCCATTTGCCGCTAGCTGCTTGCCGCTTTGGCGTTATTTATTGATTACGTGTCATACGCTCCGTTATGCGACTCCGCTTCGATTGAAATGTAACGCATGTGAAACGTGCTGAGACACGAACAGCGAACGGGGCCAAAACTTGTGCAAATAATTAAGTGCGCTTAAGTGATTTGCCCGAAAGAGAGAAAGAGAGACTTAGATAGAGGCATATTAAAAGAGGGTGAGAGAGAGAGACAGAAGAATGAGAAAAGGGGCAAGAGATAGATGATGACGATGTCGAAGCCAGCGGCACAAGGCGCTCATCAATTTTGTTTCACAAACAAAAAAAAACTGACTCGACTATGTGTGTGTGTGTGTGTGTGTATGTGTGTGTTTGTGAGTCTTTCAACTCAGAACGATGACCCCCTGGAGGCACAGCGTTTGAAGTTCCATCTGTCTGTTTTTTTTTCTTCTTTTTTTGGTTTGCACGAAACACTCTCAACATTATTGACACACTCGCATAGGTATATATATATATAGAGCATATATATTTGTTCTTTGTTCTTGCGATCCTATTAAAATTTCTTAATATTTATTTATTGTAAACATCACCCGAGGCAACCAATTAAGTCTCCACCATGCCTTACCACATAGTCGGAGCCTCAAGCGAAAGCGGAAGCACCTTTGAAGACCTTTTTGTCAACGCAACTAGGAAAAGTTTCCAACTACTACAACAACAACAGCAAATTCTTTATAATTTAATAAGCTTTTATGTAAATTAGTGCTACAAGTTAGTTAACAAGAAACTTTTGTACATGCTAGGTAACAACATTATGTTGAAACCAAAAACATTTATTTTAATGAAAAGATTTTAAAGATTTTGCATATACATATTTTTGTATAGCCAAGCTCGGGAAACTCGCCGGAAATTTGAGTATATTACTTTATGAATTTCAAAGAACTTAACTCAACTGGCTGACGACAATAAGTAGTCAGTGTAATCAGTTCCAAGCAAGCATCAAGGCATCGAAATTCTTTAAAGTATGGCAATTGAAGGCCACAATCGTAAAGACCTTGAAGTTTGCAGTATGTAGTAGTTGAAGTAGCGTGCAGACGTTTGCGTTTACTATTGCGGTTGCCTCGCAGCTGTCTTTGTGTGTGTGTGTTGGAGGTAGCCCATCTGCTGTCTTTGATCAAAATGTGAAATTTTTGGTGTTTTTTGCTGGAAGCCAAGAGCAACAACAATCGTGAATGTGAATCAGATTGTAAGTCCGTGAGTTTGTTCGTTCGTTCGTTTGAGCCTTCAGCTTGAGTAAATGCCAGGCAGTAAGCGGTATAAGCAGCAGGTAGACAGTCGGCATGGCAGGTGGCACAAATGTGTTTTGTGGCTAGTTGTTGGCGCTCTATGTGTGTGTGTGTGTGTTTGACTGCCCGCAGGCCCATCAACAAATTGCAGCAGTTTTGTTATGGCGCATAAATCCCAATGGTAGTCGGCAGGCTGCAGGCAACGGCTACGACGAGCGCACCCACCAGCTTCCTGCGAAAACCGCAAAGTAGTAGCAAGGACTTTTCCTTTGTTGGCGACTTTATTAGATATAGACAGAGAAAAGGTCATCGGGATGGGCTAGCATATGGCAGCAGGAGGGAGCGAATGTTAAGAGGTGACGGCTGTTGCCTGCCAGTCAGGCTGGTCTCAAGGTCAGTGTGGCAATTAATGTTGCAGTTGCCACACACACACACACAGAGAGGACACAGTTGCAAAAGACAACACCCAACCGGGATTTTAATAATGCATCTCTCATATGACAGTCAGCCACAAATACTTATGAATAATTAAATGCGCATTTTAATTAACTGGCCACAATGCTTCGCCCACTCTCGCTCGCCCTTTCACTCTCTCCCTTTCTCTCTTACTCGTTCTGTCTCTCTCTCTCTCTCTCTCTCTCTCTCTCGCTTGCTCTATACTGTATCCTTTGTTGAACATGTTAACATGCTCGTGTATTTTTTGTTGTGCATTCAATTGAAGCTCGTATTGCAATCCACTGTCGCATTCAAAATAAATTCTGTGTCTAGTTAAATGAAACTCAAGCGCTGCTTGCAGGATTATATCCTCTAATTAGTTGAACGTAAATCAAATATAAATGTGAACAAAAAATCAAAAAAAAAACCCTTCAAACACGTGCATCAGACAAAGTCAACAGGAGCAAAAATTTCGTTAATTGTTTCTTTTATTTTTTGACGCGTGTCATTAGTTTATTTCAAAAGGGCCATAAATCACATTGATCTTAAGTGTATATAAACTTTTGTGCGCTGACAGTTTTTAATATGTTCTTTACTTTCCAACAAAAGTCCATTAAAAAAGTTGTAAATGTGTAAAAAAAAAATACCAATCAGTGCAAGAGAATGCCTAACTCCTCTATCCCCCTCTTCTAGTTGAAGAAATGTGTAGAGTGGTCCTCATTATGCGTGTGTGTGTGTGTGTGTCTCTCTCTCTCGCCCTCGCTCTCACTGTATCTGTCTCTGTGGCAACAGCCGACAACTTTGGCACTTTAAGTGCTTCTTCCCACACCCTATTAGTTCTTATTATCGCTGTTGCCGATTGCAATTTAATTAGAAAAACAAAGTGGAAATTTTGTGCTTTTGTTGGTAACGACTTAATGTGGGGCAAGTTGCCCATTGGCCTTGCGGTAAGCCGGCTGTGGGGTGCTGTGGTTTTTTATGGTAACTAACAAAGCGTGTTACGATTTTCCTTTGGCTTCTCGCGACGTGGCTTCTGAAAATTTGCAGCGCAAATCGGAAATGATGTGCGGCCATTTTGGAGACAAAGCCGACGTGCAACAAAAGACCCACAACAACAACCACAATAGTGCTGATACTCGTCACAGTTGTGTGGCTGTTGCCTGTCAAACAACCGGTAGCTAATGGTTTCATTCATTCTTTTGTCGCTTCCCCCGGGGACCACAAGTCCATGTCAATTATTTGCATTTATTGTATGTTTTCTTTTTTTGTGATGTGGCAACGCCTAAAGAGGATGCACCCGTTGCGTTTCGTCTTCGACTGCATGTAACAAGGACAAAAAGAGAGAGAGAGAGAGAGAGAAGCGTACATGTTGACTAGCTGTGTCGTAGCACTTGCTGGGGCATTGAGGCACTCATGCATAATTTCCGTGCCGCGCTCGAGCTGCTTTTCTGGCCATTGCCATTTTGGTTGACATTTTAGCATGCCACAAACTTTTTGCCCAGCTAAAACAAAACAAGTGAAGCCCCAACCGACTGCAGAATACTCTGACATATCAGTAAAAACAACAACGAGTTGCTAAAGTGGTCAGTAAGGAGCTGGCAGAGGTGGTTGGAGTGGTTCTCCAAAAGTTTCTTTGACGTAAATCTTTAAGGAACGTCACCAGCCATTATGCTATAAAATTTGGTATAAATAGCTGTGAGTACGCGGGAATTATATGGTTTTATCGATTTCAGATATCGATTTTAATCAATTTCCCAATACACAATTCGGCGTGGCATCCCAATCTTATCTACATGCAGACAGTATGACGCACATAACTCAAAAACAATATATACTCCTCGCCGCTATATCAAGCTTTTTGCCTCGATGTTATTGAATCCAAGTATTTTGGTGCCACAATAGTGTTGAAAGGCAGTCAATGGCCCAAATATACCCTCTACTATTTGAATGAGTGTAGCTTTGAATGAAATGCTGTAAATGGCTAGCTAGAAAGTAAAAGAAAATGCTGGAGTTATGCAACCGGGAAGGTCGTCTCTCCGTCCGTTGCAACATGTGTAAAACGGATAGGCCAAGCTATATACATATAGATATATATGTACATATATAGTGAAGTGGGAAAACTGCATAATTATGCAATGCGTTGGCGTTTTGCGGCCTCTCCAAATTGCATATTTACGCTGCTGATAGCCGAGTATTATGTATATTACACATGCGCCGTGTACGCCAGCGTTAGGAAAATTGCTTATAAAAATGCAAATTAAAGACAAATTAGCACGTTCTTAAAACGAAGCGTGTGTCAGTGTGTAAGTGTGTGTGTGTGTGTGTGAGTGTGTGCGTGGGTGTGTCGCCTTACATCGGATCCAACGTTAATGCTGAATGGCAGGCAGCGCCTTAAGCGCGTATATCCCTTGAGTGTTGACAATGCTGATGCTGTGTGTCACTGCTGCTGTCTGATTAACTGTCACAGTCTGGCCAGCCTAAGAGGGCCAGGAGCGCGCACTTGACCGCAATCATACCATTTCAATTTATTGGACAATTCATTTTGCAGACAACCAACGTCGCCAATTATGTCAATCATCTGACAACAACAAACACATACAATAAAAGGAATACTCGAATTTACCACACGTGGCACAGCTATTGTCTGGTGTGAACATACCCATCGACATCCACTTCCTGTGTTTTTTTAAGCTTTTTTACTGGCGTTTAAATTTTAGTGAATTTATGCACTTTACGACACCAAAAAATTGACTTTTATTTTCATTTGTTCGGCATACTCATAAACCTTGCTTAGTGCGTTCAGTTTGATGGCGAAAATTGGATATTTATTGGCGCTTATCACACACAAACACACACGCATACATACACATCAGTTTTGCGGAGTCAATGTGTGTGAAAATATTACTCACAATGAATTTTTTTCAATCAAGCTCTAAATACTTTTTAAGGCTTCCGTATTTAAGCTTATATCTTCATAAAAAATCAGCAGATTAAAAATATTTTTACAATATTTTTATCCTCGTTGAATTGCAGTAAAAAAGGCTTTGTGTTTTGTCTGTAAAAATATGTTTTTATTTTTCAATGCAAATCGATTACAACAGTTACAGTTCGGCTGCCAAATACAATGTTTAAATGTAATACGATACAAAAATGGTTTAATTACATTTTAATTGGGCTGTCAATCAAGCAACCAATTCAAAAAGGTTTTGGCTTTAGTGAGAAATCAAATTGTTTGATTACAAATGGAAAATTTTTTTGTTTTTAGAATTATTTTTATTTTTATTTTTTTGTACGCTTAGAGAGAAGCTGGACTGTAACAATTGTTTCAGCATGAATCATTGTTGTGTGTGGGGTTTTTTTTTTTTTTTTTTGTGACTACCTTTGATGATGGCACATCAACATTTAGATGACTCAGTTACATGCTCTCACACATGTATATGTTCGTAAGCATGTTTGTATGCCTGTATGTATGTATGTGCGTGCATAAGGACAATTTGACTGTCTTTTGATTGTCACCTGGCCCCCAGGACCTTGTGTGGGCTACGCTCTCTGCTGGTGTTCGCTGCTGACTGCTCGTAAAGCGCGTGTAATACCGTTAATACCAATTTCAGCACTTACAAATTGCGCATACGACGCGTGAGGCATGGCAGATGGAGCATGTCCTCGCATGCCATGTTCTCTCAAGCGTTACACACACATACATATATTTATTTTCTTTTATTTTTTTGTTTTTTTTTTTATATATTTCATTCTTGCGAAATGAAAATTTCAATATGTCAGCGACAGAATCCGCTTGTTTGTTGGCCCAACACCCCCAACTCCGACGCGCGAATAACTTCAATCGTTGAAGCCATTGCAAATACCGCCCACTCCCCCTCCACCGCTATGGGCACATGTGTTAGGTGTTATCCGGTGTTTATTCACAGACATGGCTGTCTGTCTGCCCGTCTGCTCGTCTGCTCGTCTGTTTGTCTGTCAGCTGCTCCTCGAGGACCACTACATGCATAACTTTTTCCACAGCTGACAACTTTAATTAGCGTGCCGCTTATTTCAATTGTACTCACAAATTCATACCAAACGCATTGTCAGCTTAATGCCACATTCACTTAGCCCAAATTGTATAGAGGCTTAGCATTTGGTTCAGTGAATACAACCGCGTAAGCCACTCAAGAATGTAAGAAAAAATCATAAACACTCCAAGCTCAAGTCATTTCATTGCTGGCACATTAACTAATTAACAAAAATGTCTGATCAACTTTGAACTCCTTTGAGATCGAGCCTTTGGGGACTCGAAACATACTGGTGAACAATTCATAGTAATTGGCGCATTGTGAGAAATTAAATTCTTGTTGTTGCTGGCATGCGAATCAATAATTTAGTCGTTGCCGCTTGCTAATCTGTTGTTGATTGCAACATTTAAGTAGAATGTAAAAGTATTTCAACCATACAAATACTACTTGGGATGCTTACAACTGCTTCTACGAACTTATGCATTCAGTTCGACAGGACAAAAAAGACAATTGTTGCTAGCTTAAGTTAGTTAGTTGATTTTGTTTTATGTTGTTGGCATGTTGTTTTTGCTGTTAACAATTAGTTAACAATTAGAGATGTAAAGTTTGCCCGGCTTAAAGGGGTTTGCAGGAAGTTCGGTATTTTAAAGAGTTTTTTGCAGTTTTGCTAAGTGACTGAGCACCAAGTGAACAAACAATAATAACAATAGTTACAACAATACCAATTAAAATAAAATAATACCAAATGCTTATACAACGAGTACAATAACAAATCGCGATCGCGTTTTATAACAACGAACAAGTCGACGAGTTCAAAGTATATACACATATATATATATATCATATACATCTTATCAAAATGTCGGTGGATTTGAGCGCTCAACAGGAGCCGACCATTTCCGTGATAACGACAGTCCCGGTCGCTCAAAATGGCGGCGAAATGGACGCCCTGCTGCTCGGACGCATTGGGGTGAGTACCACATTCAATTTCAATAAATTTCATTGAAATGCAAACAAAACTACAACAAATACATATACAAATACAAATACCCTATAACTGCTATATAACCATTTAAGTTCTAGAGCATAACTTAACTAAGTAGCAAAGTGCGTGACGTCTAGATTCCATTTATTTATATACTATATATATATATTGCATATAACATCCTTTTATACAACATACAGCTATATAGTATATAGTATAAAATGCACACTTTTACTTGGCGTACATACTATTAGCTAGACAAATATTTGGCTTGGCTTTCTTTCGCTTTGTCCTACATGTTCTTGCTCTTGAGTTCTGTTCTTGTACTTTTCTCATCCATTTCACAAACTCTAGTATTTTCTTCTAGCCCGCTGAACCTGTGAGCGTTCTTTGCTTTCCATTTCCATTTCAACTTAACTGCTAGCACAATCAAATTTAATTCGTACTTGTTATTAGATTTAAGTAGTTGCAAGCTCATTCTTCAATGCTTACGGCAGCTGTTCGACTAGTTCATATGATACTCTTTCTCTCTCTCTCTCTCTTAGTATTTTTTACTCTACTCTTAACTAATTGCCTTTGGCGTTACACACAATTTTTGTCGCTCAGCGTAAGTATCGTAGTGAATAATGAACTATAAACATATCAATACCCTAAAATATATTTAGAAACGCCCAAAAGAAGGTATATATATACCAAATATATATATATATATACGAATTCGTTAATCAATCATCGTATTTTTATTCAGTTGCGTTTAAGCTTCACTTGCGTTACTTTCTTATTGGTTTTCGCTCGCGCAATCATTTGAAATATTTCCTGCCATTCGATTCGTTGAAATTGCAAAATGGGTTTAAGCCTTTACAATTACGTGGACGACGTAACTGAGCAAAAGGTAAAAATGTGCCATAATGTTAACAAAATCTTTCGCATTCACTCAATTCGGTTTTTTTTTTGGCTTGCCTTTTCAAGTGAAATTATTAATATTTATCAAGATGTTTTTTTCAAGTGCTTCGGCTTTTGTACAAACCTCTTCGAGTGTAACAAATTAAAAATAAATAAACAACAAGAGCAAAGCATGATTGCTAAAGGTTGGCTTTTGTTTAGGTTCTTACGTGTGTACCCCAAGTGTGAAAAGTAATCGCGATAGAAATGGTTCTTTAAGAGTAAATGACGATGTTTGTGTTGTGGAAATTTCAGCATCGATGCCAATGAATACAACATTAGCACATTGTTTATTGAAATTGTTTGCCAAGTTGTCGCTTTGTCACTATTATAAGATGCTCGCTGTTTCGTTAATGAAAATGATGAGATGTGGTAATAAGAATGTTGCAACGTTGTGTTGTTCCGCCTATCCGCTCCGTTCAGTCATTTAACATGCTCGCTGGCTTTATTATTACTCGTAGTTGGCCGTGTTAATTTCGTCTCACCGCACATCATCACGAGCGCCCAGGGAGAAACAACAACTGCAAACTTTTTGCTATTGTGCCCTAACCGAGTTTCTCGCTGAACTAGTTTCTGTGACTGCCAGACGGAAATACGATAAATTACAGTACAGAAAAGTGCAGTAGGATTAAACACAAAACACAAAAAGAAAAAACGAGTAGAAGTGAAACGTGTGCGGGTAAGTGCCTTCTAATAATTAACTGACCGAATTTAATTAAATCCACCGAGACCAAATCCACTAAGTGCAACAAAGAACGAGAGAAAATGTTGAATTAACAGCTGGTGATATATTTTATGGCTCATATAAAAAACGGATGCAAGAGCTTTAGATTATTTCGATTTTTATTCTGATTGCAATGTTGCCTTGCCTCTTAAGCAAAACCACAAAATGACGTCGATAGCGTTGCGAGGACATGTGTAACAAGTTCATTTAAGTGTGTGTGTGGGTGTGGCAAGTGCAACCATTGTATTATGTACCATAAAAATGAAAATAAGAAATTCGGCAAAAGCCGTTGCACTTGCTGAAACAGCTGCCGTTGTCCCCTCAACCGCTACATGCCACATTTTTATGCCACCAGCACCAGCTGCGTCCCATTTACTAAGCCGCGACTATCGTTCTCTCCTTTTTTTATTGCCCTCTAGTCCTTGTAGAACCTCTTCTTTTATGATACATAATAATTTGATATTGCTCAAGCTTTAATACTTTAGCTTATAGTACAACAAGCGTAGCTATAACATATAACATATATACATTTTAGTACCATTATATAGTTTTCTTCCTTTTTTTTTTTCTTAATGTCAACTAGTTCATGCATGAAAGAGTATGTACAGTTCGTCTTGTAGCTTTACGTTTGCTTTTTTGACTCTCGTGCAAAAAAATGTTTGCATGAAAAGTATTTCTTATGAAAATTTGTGCAACATAGCGTAGCACATTGTGTGTGTGCGTGTGTGTTCGTTTGTGTGTGCATTATACCATAAAGGTAATCGAAATTTTGTAACCTTGTTTGCTTATCACAGCAATATTTTCAAGCTGGCTGGCAAATGGCTGTTTAACAACGAATCAGATGCGCTCTGCGATTGCAAAATGGGGCGTGGCACATTGCATTGACTAATGCAATTTGCCAAACTCATTTAGCAGCAGCTGGGTCAGTGGATTCCAACTTCTGCTGCCGAGACAGTGAGCCAGTCAATGGCAACACTTGCAACAACAGCCGCATAATTGATGACCTGGCCTCAACGTTCACGATGCGTATGACATTGTAAAAGAGTATGTGCGTGTGTGATGTGTGTGTGTGTGTGTGTGTGGAGTGTTGCTAACGTTAATAGTATTAAATGCAGGCCACGTTGTTGCCATAGTCACTGCACACACCCACGCACACACACACACCCACACACAAAGCTATATGTGATGAGGCCGTATACAATATGGCGAAACCGTTAGCCGAGAGTCGGCAAAGCTTGATTGAGTTAAAAATCAGATTTGTTGTTTCCTCTCACATTGCAAATTGAAATAAAAACGAAACGTGACTTTTGGTTGGGGCACACACATACACAGAGCCAGAAAATCAAGTTATACTGATACTTTTCGTGCACTTTTTTAGCCGTTGAATAGAGTTTTACTTGATTCAGTACGATTTCAATTACGTATTTTATTTATTTCGGGCGTAACTGGTTTGAGCTCATTCGAAGTATTCATTCATTTCTCACTGTGTAGACTCACTGCCATCTAAAACGTCTAACAATATGGCAGAGAGCAGTTAAAGCTGATTGCGGCAATAGCAACGGCACTGGGTAGAACCCACTTTCACAGCTACCCTAAAGCCATATTTCCCCTTCAATTCGTACTAGTACTATTTCCTTTTTTTAGGGGTTGCGGGTACCAAACAATCGAACAAAGTTTTGCGTTTTTACCCCTTATTATACCCTGAACCCATTAAAAAGGGATAAAATGGGTATTATGGTTTTGTGCAAAAGTATATAAAAGGCAGAAGGAAGCCTATCCGTATAAAGTATATATATTCTTGATCAGTATCAACAGACGAGTCGTTATAGCCATGTCCGTCTGTCCGTCTGTCCGTCCGTCCGTCCGTCCGTCCGTCCGTCCGTATGTATGAACGCGTCGATCTCAGACTCTATAAGAGCTAGAGACACCAAATTTGGTACATAAGCTCGCCTAATCCCTAGGCAGTACAGGTTTGTTTTAGATATTCGATAACTTTTTCCGTTTCCGATATACACATGTGATCGATAACAACAAAATCTTCAATTTGGAAAACTTTTTGATGCAGTTTGAAAGATTAGACTAAATAATGACAATCTGTGAAAATTTTATTGAAATCGGTTGAGAAACACTGGAGATATGGAGTATTGAAATTAAGAAGGTATACATACACACACTCACACATACTTGCAAGCACTGACTGTATGCGTAAAGTATAGGGTTAAGGGTATAGTCTAGTCGGGATTTCTCGACTAGAGCCTTCTTACTTGTTTTGTTTGCTTTCGTTCGATGTGCCGGGTCTATTGTGGCTCTCGTATATTTTATTGTCAGAATCAATAGATGTCAGCATTTAACAGTTGCCAATGCCTGCTGGTGTTCAACAGCCATCTGCAATCCCCGAACCCCTTAAGTTACTGTCAACTTGAGCTTTATTAGATTTTCTTGCTGGTTTGCTCGCAGCGCCTTTCGGACCAGGTGAGTTCATAGTAAATGTATATGTGTGCATAGCCTTTGTGTATATGTGTTGTTCGCTTTCTATCTATCTTCACTAACTTATGCATGGCTTGAAAGTTCTTATACACACACACCAACACACACACGCACATACAAATGATATTCATACATATGTTTATTGTGATTGAAGCGCTGTTGCGCAGCAATCAAAAGTGTAATATGCAATCATTTTGATATAAATTATTCTTTTTCTCTTCTACTCCCGAACACATACACATACAACAACGCTATGTACAACAAACAACAACAAAAACAACTCATAACACACCCAACCAATTCATAATATACTTTATGTACTTGTGTGTATCTGTGTCTATGAAAAAACCTAAACTAAACAAATAAAATTAACAAACTTAACACAATTAAATAAAATATATACAAAATACCTAAAAATGAGGCAGCATTCGGTAAGTGAAATCACATTAACTAATTAAAAATGTAATTAAATTTGTTGCCCTTTTGACTTTTGTGTGTTTTATGTATGTATGTATGTATTTATATATGTATACCATACTATATTATGTGCCCACACGTCGTGTGATTAATGTTTCATTATTATTTGTATGCTATTTGCGAAATAATTGCTGTTGCGTTGGGGCAAGCCTTTAACGTGAGTGTGTGTGTGTGTGTCTGTTGGTCAACTCTGAATCTGACTGATGCCAACATACTCTACCATAGTAACAACCTACTTTATATTGTAATCGGTTAGCTGGCATTAGTTCTCAATCTTGCCAATTCGATTGTAACCTAAACCTCAATGTTAAATCAACGAATGTAAGTACTCGCTACAATATTTTAACGAGTTTAACCCTATATTTAACCTACTTGGCGATCATGGACTAGTCTTGCTGCTCGAAACAGCAGCCTCTCTGAATCGGTTATCATGCAGGATTCAGCATATACTCAACTGACTGACTCGGATACGAACTGCCATGACAAGGAGTTCCATGATTGAATCTGCAACTGAGCAGCGAGTGGCAATCGTTGGAACTAATCGTCCAAGACCGAAACCAACCAACCATTAATACATTTTAAATATTTGCATAAAGATAACTTAACATAATATTGAGTATTTGTTTTAATAAGGGTATCGCTAAGAAGGGTTTAACTCATACTAATTAATTTGAAATGAGAAGCAAATTCTAATCTTCGTTCAGTTAGCTGGCTTAGAAATATGAACCTTTAAACTGGTGCGTACAGCTAGTTATCTCATCATCACAGTTGTGATGATTAATGCGGTTTCTCTCGTTGGCTTACTTGGTTCAGTGACTGTATGAAAGGGAAAGGGCAAAATGCTGTTGTCCTCTAAATCGCATAGTACAAGTCCACTGGCTGTAATACCGTTGTTGGTGCTGTTTTGTGTGTTGTTGTTTTGTTGGCTTGGCTAATGGACAGCCGGCGGCACCACAAGCGACTTTTACTTGGTTACCTACCTGTGGTTGTGGGGGGTATGCGGCTTGGGAACTGGACTAAGTTAGGGACCTGGCTGCCAATTTAACGATGCCATTATTTTGTCATGAATATGATTATATTTCCAGACCATAAGGCTCTTTGACGGACTGGTTGGCTGTGTGGGTGTTGTGGAGCACATAATTCATTAAAACTTTTACGCCTCTTAAGTAAATAGCACAGTATGAAATAGAATTATGCGTGCTAGAAGTCTCCTCAAAGTATGCAACACAATATTTTTGTCTTTTGCATGAGAATTTATGCGCCGAGCGTGTTAAGAATTTTGTGTGTCGCTTCCCACATGCCGCTTGCCACTTGCCACTCGTCGTCTCGTAACTAATCTAACTAGTCTAATTGCGCGTGGGTGCACCCAGCTCTGTGTGGGCCAAAAGGTTGCCCAGATTCAGGTGTTGTCTTCTATAATTAAAGCCGCAGCAACAGCCGAGAAAACTACTGATGTTGTTTGTCTTGCCCCGACAAAAGTTCAAGTTCACAGCGTTGCCCAGGCTCGACCTTGCCAGAAATACAAATACACTCGCTCGCACACACACAAACAATGTACCCCAAGGAACGAGCGCAACTCAAGTGCAAAGTGCAATGCTGGCAATGCGACAAGGTTACTTAAGGTCCATAATAATCTCGACTCATAATTTACGTGAGCGAGCGGACGCTTTAGAAAGATATTTATGCTGCACACTAAGGAGGCTGGCTGGCATTATTAGACATTACCAAAAATAGCAGCAGAAGCAAGAATATATGAACATCAAGTATACGTCAAGCTATGCATAAAATTTTCATTAATAAAGAGCCGCACGCTTTTCTCAATTTTAATGAAGCCCTCATGCTGGCTTCCTTAAATTTAATAAAGCAACGCCATAACAACACCAAGAACAAAGTATTTGCAATATAAATGAAAGAAATATTCACAATATATATATATGTACAAAATGAATTCATTTGTCTTTAATGTCATAAGATGGCAGGCGAGCAGTTTTTGAGATTCAATTTCAAAAGTTAAATACAGCTTCTTTTGTACATGTTCACAGAAATAAATTGTTCAATCAATTAAAATAACATGGCAAGGCAGAGAAAAATGCCCAAATGCCAAGTAAGAATTTAATGAAAGTTGTGTGCCAAACAAATTTGTCTCTGTCATCATCATTAAACCGAATGGTGAACATGAGCGTATGTCGTCGCATTTGAAAGTAAAACCAATCCGATAACATATATATATATATTAATTTGTTTTGTGCGATTGTGTTTCATTCTTATACTGAGTAAAAACTATTATCGCGGCTCAAGACGATAGATAAGTTTAGGAGAGGAACCTTAGAAAGGAAAGACGATAGCAAGAAACATTTGCGTTAACAAATCGATTTTGAAATTGCGCTTATCAGCAAAAATAAATCATGATATCCGAGTTAAGTAAGACAGAATGTCGATAACTTTGCTTTCTCTTTCTCTCCTCACTCTCTCTCTCTCTCTCTCGCTCTGTGTGCCTTGTAGTAGACAATGAAACTTGAGCTGCGTGACCGAGTGTAATTGTCGGCTAAGATGCTAGTGGAGCTCTCATAAAATGCAGGGCAAGACAAGCCAAGGCGAAGCCAAGCAAATCTGGCCATGGACCTACCGTGTAGACAAAAGAACGATAACAACACTTTATGCCAAAGATGTGTGTGTATGTGTTTGTGTGCTGAGTGCTGAGTGGGTGTGGCACTTGCGCGCGCCCATGTGTGTGTTTGTGTGTGTGAAACTGTCATGTAAAGCTTAAGTTAATAGCGACTATTTACACATCGATTTTGTTGTGATTGCGAAAATAATTTGAAAATGGCTTTGAGCGATTTCCAAAGAACTTAACCGACAAGCTGGCAAATATGCCCACCACCACACAACAAGCACCACATAACCACGTACTTGCCCACATACATGCGCATTTTGTGACACTGACAAGGCTGCAACATTCACAGCCGTCATCACTTTCAATCCTTTTCTATTATTCTCGTTGTCACACATCCACACGGAGACACACGGATACACCAAAGTGCACTCAGAGAAAGACATGTAAGTTTGTGTGTGTGTGTGCGTGTGTGTGTGTGTGTATGTCACATGCTGCAACCATTTGTCAGCATATGTATATAGTACTTCTGATAGCATTTCATGTTTGCCAATTTGCCGCTTCTCTCTGAACTGTTAATAGTGATTGACTATTCGAAGACATTAACAGATTCGCCCATCAAGCCATATACATCATTTTCATCCACAGTATGTTAATACGCATATAAAGTCAGCATCATGTGCCACTGATTTTGTATTTCGTATTTAATCGAACTTTAAAACTAAAGCAACTAAGAATATGGCACTAAAACGTGACCAACTGAATGGATCTCGGTTACCGGTGTTAAAACATTCAAGTCTAGTGAGCTTAGCTCTAAACGTATTACTACAAATCAGTATTGATTGCAAAGTCGATAATTTTTTAGTTGTCAACAAAATATTCCACAAACTGAACTACTGTGAAAAATTTGGCTTTCGATATATTTTTGTTTAATCTGCACGTTGATTACCAAGATAGAGTAATAATCCTAAAAGATATTTCATTTTAAATTTCCAAACCGAATGACTTTTGTAACAAAAAACCCACTCGCACAAAATAAATAACTCACAAAAGGACAATAGAACGGCTAAAGATGTCTAAAGGAATTCAACACGGTTTCAATAGATCTTGTTCGGTTTTCTCACCAAATGGACGTCTGCTTCAAGTGGAATATGCTAAAAGAGCCGTGAATCTGTCAAATGTTACCAGTGTTGCTGTCAGAGGTATGGATTGTGCCGTCGTTGCCACTCAAAAAATTAAAACTTCTGACGAATTTATATTGGAGGAGTCAAAATCGCAATTGTATCAGATCAACAGTTCCGTAGGTTGCTGCATGAATGGACGCATTGGAGACTCGCGTGCCTTGATGACGAGTGCACGTTTCGAGTCCGTAGAATTCTACTGTCGCTATCACTGTGATATACCCGTTGAGTTGTTGGCCGATCGAGTGGCCGACACCCTTCAGATGCACACGCAAAACGCTGAAACGCGTCCGTATGGATGCAGCATGATATTGATTTCGTACTCCAATGAGATTGGACCGTCTGTATATAAATTGGATCCGGATGCTCACTATTGCGGCTACCTAGCCTGCGCTATGGGTTCCAAGACGAATGCGGTTCAGTCGTATTTGGACCATTACTACAAACATAATATGTCGCAGCCGTGGGTCATTGGGTTTGCCGTTCGTGCCTTGATGAGTGCGGTGTTACCGGACACATTGGAAGCCGATAGCATCGAAATAGGCCTTATAAGTAAGCGGCAACCCCAGTACGCAACTCTTGACCCGGAGGATGTTGAGTATCACTGTTGGAATAATACGGGAGTACCAGCATATTGACGGAATCGTGATCACCGTGTCAAACTGTCTCGGAGAAGACGAAAAGTCTGAAACAAAACAGAAAGAAACACTCGACACAAAACTACTCAATTATCACGTTATTTTGTTTATTGTTTGTATAAGATTCTTACATGATTTCTTTATAATATAAACATAAGCTAAAAAAAATATATATATGTGTTGTATATTTAAGCTGGTGCACCATGAGATATGCTAGCAAGTAATCCCGAAATGCGGCTCTCGATGTCAGCCCGTTTGGCGACAATGCGTCTTAGATTCTCTCTGAAGTGTTCCATGTTGGTATTTTCATTCCGGCAACGAGCCACAGATGCCGCCTGCACCGCCCTGGCCAGACGCAAGTCATTGAGGGCATTCAGATAGCTTTGCCTTCCGTGATTATTCAGATCCTTGACAGACATGGGGAAGGGGGATCGATGGGCAAGCATTTGTAGTAACGGTGGAATTTCTAAACGATCCGGTTTCGTCGAAAGTGGCGTATGTAATGAATTGAGGCACGCCCGATCCGCAATTACATCGTGCATCTGAATTTGTTCTTCCTCTGAATTGGGTTCAACATCAACATCATCGAACTTACTATTCCTTTTGAAATTATAAACACTTCTTGGTGTTTTTGTTGTTGTCGTTGTCGTCGGCGTCATTGGACTCTGTGAATTACAAAATTTATCATCCGTCAGAGATAATCCTGATGCTTTTATTGCCGAGAAGCCCAAATTCAAATCATTCAGATCAACGTTCAAGGATTTGATGTTATCGTTTATCGTGCACAGTATACAGTTGACACGAGCTGTCAAATCCTTTCCATCATCATCAATATCATCATCATCATCGTCATCATCATCATCATCATCATCATCATCATTATCATTATCATCATCGTCATCATCATCGTCATTATCGTCATCATCTTTATTTTCATTATCGTCGTCCTTATCGTTATCCTTATCCTTATCCTTATCGTCGCTGTCTTTGTCTTTATCAGCATCAACCTCTTCAGCTGGATCAGTTGAATTTTCACTATCATCATAGTCATCATATTTAGCCGTTGTCTGCGTCGACGTTTGTACCAAATTGCTATCAGCATTGGGGAACTGTCCGGGACAATTCACTGAATTGCTATCAAAAAAATGATCTAGCCAGTTGTCATCTTTGTCACTGGCCCTTGTCGCTCCAACTTGCGTTTGCGGATGAAATTTCCGATTCATTTTCACCTGCGTGCCATGTCCCAATGTCCTTAATTCTGCTCTATCGGGCACTATACAGACGGAGTCCATCTCACGGTTGGCTTCGAGCATCAACGCATGTGGTGAATACAGTAGATCCTCATCATCATCTTCGCGCAATGCCAGACAGATGCTTAGGCAGAGGTAGACGCAAAAAATGCTAAGCGAAGCTCTCATCAATTGTGTTGCCATGGAAATTTTCTTGTTTTGTTCAGTGCCACATTAGTAATGTCACACACACACATTTACTTTTGCTAGCAGTCGAATGTGCTAATACGATTGCTATGTTCAAATTGAAATCGCATCGGCTTACAAAGCTATAATTTCGCCCTAATCGTAGCTGGACTTGCTGCAGTGTTGTTGCCTTAACATCGATTACATTTAAGTCTGCCATACTGCAGCATTTCGCTACTATAGAGGTTGTGGTTGAAAGCAAGTGTTGCAAGCATTAATCAATTGTTCACATCATAAATGGTTGGCATTTGGATTCAGGATATCACAAAATTCGATTATTTCACAACTATATAAATACGGATTCTGTGAACATTGAGTACAAGGCATAAACCTATGAACAGAGACGAAGAGAGAAAGAGAGAGAGAGATGATGGACAACATTTGAATACGTGGGTTTTCACTCAACTTGGACGTGACTTTTGTGGTGGTCGCTTGTTAAGGGGTAGGTGAGAGGGGGAATGTCTATTTTTAGACAGCTTATTGCACACAACAAATGCATTTGCACGTCAACGCGTCCACCTTCGCCCACAGCATCCGCATCCCCCCCTCTTTCTCTTCCTCGCTCTCGTTGCAAGTTGTATTACTGTTACTGTGGCATCTTGGCCTCTAGTTTGCAGTTTTCTTCATCTTTTGTGCTGTTGATGAATTCGTAAGTCGCACTACAGGAACTGCCATCAATCTCCTGCCCCACATAACTGGCAATCTGCGCACAGAATTTCACACCAGCACACATGAATACAGCTACAACTACAGTTGCACAATCCACAGAAAATCGCAAACGCAAACGTGTATCAGAATTCTGTACCGCATTGGCTCATGCTTGAATTGATTTCCTTGTCCCACCTTAAGGGAATTGTACAGGTTGTGCAAAAGTAGCAACAACACAAAAAATACCATAACTGATATTTTCAACATCTTTCCGCTTTAGACGTTGCCGTCAAAATAGTTCGAAAAAAGACTTTGAAAAGACAGATTTGTGAGTGATTGTTAAAAGTATTTGTATGTCACTATTGATTAGTTTGTAATATCTATGGAAAAGTTATTTTCTTAAAGTATATATTAATCGGTTGAGTTTTGTAAAAGTAAAGTAAAGTCAAGTAAAATTGATATTTGTGCATCATATTTTCTTCAATTTTTTTTATATACATTTAATACACGAATTTTTTTTCAGTTGTAATTTATTTTATTAAGAAATTATTTCTTTGAAAGAAATCTTCATGTAAAGTTGGTATTTGTGCAAAACTTCAAATTACCAAATATTACAGAAATTAAGTAATTTAATTAAGTTTAATTAATACGAAATACATTCGCCTTTATGTTGTTCAACCAATTTCAATAGGCGGGACATCGAATTCACTAAGTTTCCTAGTGTTTTCTTCTCAATAGACGCCCATTTCTGGACAATGGCAGTTTTTAAGTCCTTTAAGGATTCGAATTGCCTTCCACCCTCATACAGCTTTGCTTGAAGAATTCCCCAAAGATTCTCAATTGGATTTAGGTCCGGACTTTGTGCTGGCCACTGCAATAAGGGGATATTTTTTGACTTAAAAAAGTCATCGTATGCATTGCAACATGTATAGGAGCGTTATCCTGTTGAAATATCCAGTCCTCATCATGGAACTCCTCCGAAAATGAAATAAGTTCTTCTTTAAGGAGATATATATATACTTTATCGCATTCATTCGACCCAGCACAAAGCATATATGAGACTTTCCAGAAGAGCTAAATGCAGCCCATACCATCAGAGAGCCACCACCATGGTTCTGGTTATGGCAAGTCTGCCGCGGATGTCTTGGGTCCTGCCAATACTTTTGATTACCGTCTGGTCCATCTAAATTGAACTTTTTTTCATCACTGAAAACCACTTTTTGAAACTCGCTGTCCCAAAACTTATATTTTTTATAAAAGGCAAGTCGGGCCTTTTTATGCCGAGGCAACAGTTTTAGTTTCCTCACCTTTGCGGTGTATTTGAGGTGCAACTCATTTCGGCAAATCTGTTGCACCCTCTGCCTAGTTATTGGCAACTTCAACTGTGCTCTTATTTGTGCGCAATTCATCGACTTAGCCGCTGCCATCGCTCTAATATGTCTTTTAGTGCGCGCATCAACTTTTGATACGGCACCTTTGCGGTTGTTTTGAGCGTATTTTTCCGGATTTTTCAAATAGTTAGCGACAGTATTTGGATGCCGGCTTAATGTTTTGGCTATTTCAGTAATTTTAATGCCACATACAGTCATAGTTTCAATTTTGGTTTTTTCTTTTTCACTCAACTCCGCTGCAAGAGGCATTTTTTTACAAAAAACAGTCAAAATTTAAAAAAAAAATTAATAAAAAAGTGCAACAATTTTAATACAGAACAATTAGAAAACAATATTTAAATAACCTCAACCAATTTTTCCAGCGAGATAACTGATTTGTTCTACTCAAAATGTAAATATAAAATTTTGCACTAATATCAACTTTCTATTGAAGGCATGTTTTTGTCCCGTCTTTGTCGTAACGGGACTGTAGATTAAAAGCTGATAAGAAATAAATGCATGGAATAACATCACAAAACATAAGAGATAAGACGTGTATACTCAAAACATGAATACCGTTATAACAAAACCTGTTACATGTAAAACATATTTTGCACAAATATCAATTTTACTGTGTGTATAAATTAAGATGTCAAACCACGATTTATAAGGTATTGCATTTGATAATTGGTTGAGTTTTAAGGGATTTATGACTTCCCAAAGTTCTGACCTGTGTTCAAGTTATTCATGAATTTCGAGTGAAAATTATATTATTAACTGGAAATGCAGTATTATTCTAGATGCCAAGCCACGATTTATAAGGTATTTCATTTGATACTCGGTTGAGTTTTAGGGGAGTTTTTACTTCCCAAAGTTCTGACCTGTGTTCAAGTTTTTCATGAATTTCGAGTGAAAATTATGTTATTAACTGGAAATGCATTATTATTCTAGATGCCAAGCCACGATTTATAAGGTATTGCATTTGATAATCGGTTGAGTTTTAGGGGAGTTTTTACTTCCCAAAGTTCTGACCTGTGTTCAAGTTTTTCATGAATTTCGAGTGAAAATTATGTTATTAACTGGAAATGCAGTATTATTCTAGATGCCAAGCCACGATTTATAAGGTATTTCATTTGATACTCGGTTAAGTTTTGAGATGTTATGAATGCAGAAAGTTTTGACTTATCTTCAAGTTGATTTTTACAGGTAGTATTCTTCGATATACGAAAGTACGATTTAAAGCTTAAAAAACAACGAATTCAAAGCTATGAACGAATCGAAATTTAAACTATATTGTACACAAACCTTAAAAAATAATCTGTTACAACAACCTTTGCAATTTTCAGCCACCTAAAAAACTTAAAGCTGCTAAAGCTTTAGGGAAGCCAACGTTTAAGCTGACTAGCCAAGGGACACACCGAAAGCTGTCTGAAACTTTCAAGCTCGAAATGTAATCCACATGAAAAGCTTTCAACGGCTTTTGTCGCAATCAAATACAATACAAATAATATGAATATATATTAACAGCAACAACTTTCTGTGTGTGTTTGAGAGTGTCATTTATTGCCTTAGCATCCTTAAGAGCACATAAATCATTTGTTCTGTAAATTGCACAGTGTCAAACATACGCCGTGTTGCACCGCAGGACTAAGCCAAAAATAGTACTTCAAACTTTTGTAGAGCTTTGCAGCAAACGAATTTATGGAGTTGGCCTGTTGCTGATATAAATTTGAAGCTGTGTACTTAGTTAAAAGTTTGGCTTTGTTTTGCTGACAAACTTCGGAAATGTTGAAAATGTTTTCAATTGACTTGGGAAAAAGTGTTGACACAGCGAAAAGCTGCTAGGAAAAACTGCTTATCAAGCATGACAACGAAGTCCAGCGAGAGAATGCTAAATTAATGCCTTCTGGTCACATTCATATTTATAGCTGTTTAGCTTGCATTCAAGGCAATTTGGTTGGTTGCTTCATTCAGTTTTGCATAAAAGGGGGTTTTTCGCTTTGGAATACCTTCGCGCCTTGCCATTTACATATTTCGTGGGTTTCGTGGGGCCTCAGAACACACACACACATTCAACACACCAAGGGCAATGTGAACGCGGCGTATGCGCAATGGGAGCATTTTGATCAACAGCTCGGTTAGTCATAAAGAATATTTTAGGCATCCACAAGCACAAAAATGTGTGTGCAAAGCTGGGATCCTATTTTGACATGTGACAGGTGGCACGTGGCAAGCGGTTGCGTATGTGTGCGTGTGCGTGTGCCCAAAAGTTCAGTTTTGTTGTTTATTTGGGCCAACTGTTTTGTTTTGGTCGCCGCATTCGGTGTCGCGTTTTGCCACGTGATGGCAAACTTTCGATGAAGCTTGCATGCCACACACACAAAATCCAAAAGCTTCCATGCAGATGTTTGCGAAAACTGCCACAAGAGCCTGCGTGCCTGTTAGCCTGCCTGCCTGCTTGAATAGTTGCCGCTGTTTCTGTTTGTGCTTGCGCTATGCTGTCGCATGCTGTGTGATAACACTGGCATGCCACGCTGGCCGTTCCGTCCGCCACGTCCACTGCCAGTGCCATGCGACATGTGCGTTCGTCTGGCGGTCTCTCAGTTTTGCTCACAACGCCAACTGCTGCAGTCGCAGTGCCGCACAGACGCACACTTGCCATTTCGCGCGAATGTTTCGAGTCCTTTTGCAAGCAAACATATACGACGCGATGTAGTTGATGAAGTAAGCCTTGTTTACGATCGGCCGGTCATTTGAATATTTGCGCGCTCTGCCCCAAAAAATATAGTAACTGTAAATTCAATTTGGCAATTGCCATCAATTTCTTTTTCTCTGTGTAATTAAGAGTAAGCGTGTGAGTTCACTTAACACACGTCCATCACCTGGCGGTTTTTTTTCGAAACGTTTTTTTTTCTTTTTGTACTTTTGAAGTGACAGCAGCAAAACACAAATAAGACGGCAAAGTGAATGCATTTCGTTGCTGACGAAACCAAATATACCAAAATATGTGAGAATACGTGCTGAAAACCAAATAAGACAGTGTTGAAATAAGTTTTTAATTTAAATAAATTAAGCAACTGGAACAGCTAAAAAATTTAAAATATAAAAATGTGATTTTATTAACTATTAAAATTATGCAAATGACTATAATAAAATTTATTAAAAATATATTTGTGAGATACATTTTAAATATGCCAAATTATATAAGTTTTCGCTATTTTAATTATCCTTAATAAGTAACATAAAAAATCAATTATGGGAGAAAAAATTAAAAAATAAAATTTTTTTTGTGCTGCAAAATCAAAAAAACCTTAAATCATATTTTTAAGATGGATAATGTATAAAATAAAATCATACAAAATTAGCTGTTGATTACGAAGGCAATGTCATTTTTTTAGGTTACATACATTTGTTTTCATATAAATATTAAATAAAATTAATACATATATTAAAAATATATTTAAAATAAATACAATTAAATATAAAAAACAAACTTGTGAAAAAATCTACAACTTATGTATGTATGTATATTCAAATCTATATATACATATAATTCAGAAAGAAAACTTGTAAAAACCCTGATAATTGTTTCAATTTACAAGCAATAAGTATGTCAAGTATACGACCAGTGTTGCCGCCAACAATAAAGTGAATAAAAAACTGGCTTTGCAGCAGCTTGGCACTGAAATCAAGACCTGGTGTGAAACTGTATCCATTCGTGTCCCTTCAGCTGCTTTGCAATCAAAATCCAATCGCCATCTGATCCATTTGCCTTTAAACCGAAACCGAAATAAAAAATAATTTCCATTGGCTTGCCTGTTGCCACAGATTGTTTAAATAAATGTTGCAAATTGCTCTTTTCTTTGGTAATTTTGCGTATTTGGTTTTGTTTTTTATCTGATTTTATACAGAAATCTTTTGTGCCAAGCAAATCTTTACTTTTTGGTTTCTGGTCTGTCTGCTCGCTGATTGCCAGTGCCAACAAATCCGCCTCCGCTCGCATCCAGATTTCCCCAATCCAAAGACGAGTCCCAGCCAGCTGCTACAGCTCAACCCTGCTGCACGGTATGCCACGGTATTTATTTGTTGCCAGGCACTAAAACAAAACGAAACGGCGAAATCCCAGCCAAACAAACACTCATACTACTGTCTGCTTTGTTATCAAGTACGCAGTTCGCCGTTTGCATGCTGATTTCTTACCTTATTTATTTGGGATTGTCTTGCCCGAAATCCTGTTTTGAAATCTGTTACATTTCATTCATTCTTCTTCGTGTGCGTGTGCGATACTGCAAAGTTATCATTCGTTGTGCCCAGCAGCAGGCTGCTCTTTCAAGCGGGTATATCCATACCCCCCATAGCACCGACTCTTGTCCATTCTAAACATTTCAGCTATTCCTTTTTTTTTTCAATTGCCAATGTTTTCAATGCACAACTTTTGCATTTCATTAGCTAATAATCACAACTGTGCTGGGTACTGAGTCTTCAGCTGAATTTGGCTCTTTGTCGTCGTCCTTTGTCCTTGTCCTGGTATATTATCACAGGGAGTAGCAGACAGCAATGATGTGATGCTTATCGTTTCGGTTTCTGTTTTTTTGTTTTTGTTGTTTTTGTGCTTGTACGTGCGAGTTGGTTTTTGATTTTGTTTTTGTTTCTGTTAACGCTTCTGGGCCAATGTCAGTTTGCGAGCTGCAATATGTAAATAATGTCTGTAATTAGCCATAGACAAATGCCGTTGGCAGGCGCATCTAATTGCCAACAACGACGACGACGACGACGACGACGAGGCAAACTAATTAAATCACGTAGCAAATGCATAAGAAAAAAACACCAACAACAACAACAACATTTAATCAGTACTCTTTTCTTTTTGATTACCAAATTCCCCCCTTTTAGTCAGACCTTTCCTTGTGACCACCATTGAGGCCAAAAGGCGTCTTAAATCTCTATGCAAACTTTTAGTCAAATTGGCAGCTAAGCAAAAGCAAAAGCAACTACAACAGCAATCGGAGCTAACATTAGGCTCTCCGAAAGTCTGGCCATACTGAACTTTGACCAAGCTAACTGAACCCATTTTCAAACACACACACACACACACACACACGGACACACACACATACATATGGCGTGACGGGACTCTGCTTTGTGCTTTGTGTTTTCCTATTCTTATGCCTATCAAAAGGCTTGAATCAACCCAAACAAATTGCCTTCATCATATTTCACTTTGCCTGGCTGTTATGTTCTCATGTCCTCGATGGATTAATTTCCTCCTTCCTTTCACTGTAGCTGTCTTCTGCTTAGCCCGATTGTAAACTCTGTTTCGATTCAACTTCAAATGCTACGTGCAAATGTGCTCATCCTTTTATTATTTATTATTTAAACCCTTTCCAGCACATTTGTATGCAGGAAACTGTCAAGAGCACACATACGCACACACATACACCTTTACACACACACACACACCCATGAACAGCAAGGAGTTGAGTTAATTAATATTTGATGTCAACGCGCTTCACATTAGTCTTAGAACTCTTCAATTGTGCGAAGTAAAAGAGAATTTCGAAAATTTCTTTTATTGTTATTGGCAATATATGAAAACCATTGGCAGTAAGGATCAAAAACCAGGCCAATTTTTAAATTTTTAACTACTTTTAGATCATTTTCCAAGTCAAAGAAATTCTTATTGCTATACTTTCACTATCTGTCTATAGTTTATCTGTATCTTCTTCTTCAATAAAACGCTTAAAGTTTCTTGCCTTCAAATAAAAGATAAGTAACCCAAGATTTTCGAATTGTTTTGGGCCATAACAATTAAGCCACCAAGCAAACCATACACCATACAGCAACAAACACACATAACCATTCAGTGTTGCCAATGCCATCTTCCAACCCCTCTTTCCCTTGGCAACATCGAGAGCTCCCCCTCGTATATAGTTACATTATCTGCAACACAGACTAACTGTTGTTGTAATAACTGTTTTTGTATTGTGGCTCTTGCGGATGTTGCCTTATTTAAGTTTCAACTTTAACGTCGGTTTCTGTCGCTGTCACTTTCACTTTTTCCATCCAGCCTATTCCGCTTCCTCACGCCTCGAACTTTTCCTTCCACATGCCCATTGTTATTGCAGATCATGCTCAAGTGCTGGTGTCAACGCTCTGGGCAGCCCCTCCCTATCTCAATCCCTCTCTCTTTCTCTCTCTCTCTGTCCCCTTCTATCTCTCTTGCTTAGTCTTGGTTTCGTATATTAGTAGAGGCAAAAATACATGCCCAAACGCGAATTGCAACTTCAAATTTCAAATTGAATTTAGGCGCGTGCCAAAGTGCGACGAATATAAAAGTAAATATATATATATATATATATACGTATGTATATACATACATATGAACGTATAGAATTATTAAGTTGTTAAGTGACTAAATATAATAAAAAATAAGCAAAAAAGAAAAAAGAAAAAGAAAACAAGAACAACTGTGTTAGACATTGAACAGCCCGTAAATTTGAATAGAAAGAGAGGAACAGGAACGCAGACCGCTAGGATTTATTGGCCGGCTCGCTTGTTGGCCATAATTTGTAACTCAGCCGGCTGCTGCAATAACAACGATAACAATAACAACAACAGCAACGACAACTGCAAAAGCAACATCAAGAGCAATAATTAACAATTGCCTCTGTGTCTGTGCGGAGCTGTTAATAAAAGCAAGCCCAAGCCCCGGCCCAGTGGAAGAGAAAGATCATTTACACGGCAGCGGAGGCAAAGAGCAATATATACAGATACAACAGCAACAACCACAACAACAACAACCAGAACAGGAACCACAACAACAACAACAAGGATGAATGCCGCACAGAGCGGCGGCCACACGGGCGGCGGCTCCATGGGCAAGAAGGGCTCCCAAATGGAGGTAATTATATTAAATTTAAAGTGCACGTTTCCCTAAAAATGTATGTGTGTGTGTATATATATAAATATGTTTATTTTCATTGAATTACTTTGATGACGACCAGAGTCCAGTTGTTTCCATCGTTTTCCTTTTAGAGACTTTCTCTTGGGGTAGCTTGTGTGTTTTGTTGTTGTCATTTGTAATTGAATTTGTAGTTGTTGTTGCTGTTGCTGTTGATGCAAGCTGGACGTGCAGAGGCTACTAAATAAGGGGGGCACAAATTAAAATGAACCAATGCGATTAGCTGCTAAGTAAGGCAGAAATTCAACGAGAACGGAAGACCAAACAAACTCACACAAATCGCAACATATTCAATTTCTACCATTAAATAAAATATACTCAAGCCAGAAATGCAAGAAAATTAGTCAACAACTCGAAATCAAGTAATTGCAGTGAGTGTTTCTTAGAACATACCTATTAAAAGTAAGCAAATTGATCAGTATTATGTAAGGCAATAGCCTTTAAATTGTTTGTATTAATAGTTGGATGGTTTCGATTGTGGACGATTAGTTCCAACGATTGCCACTCGCTGCTCAGCTGCAGATTCAATCATGGAACTCCTTCTCATGGTAGTTTCTCTTCGATTCAGTCAGTTGTGTTTATGCTGAATCCTGCATGATAACCGATTCAGACTAGCTCTTAACAATGCATCGGGACTATTTCTAATGGTGTCAGCTGCTGTTTGGAACATTAAGACTGCTCCAAGATCGCCAAGTTCTATGGCTTAAACTCGTTACAATATGGTAGCGAGTACTTACTTTCGTTGATTTAACATTGAGGTTTAAGTTACGATCGAATTGGCAAGAATGAGAACTAATGCCAGCTAACCGATTACATTATAAAGTAGGTTATTACTATGGTAGGGTGTCGAGGGATTCATACATTTTAAGTACTATTATTGACAATTTAATATAATTTGCATAAGTTATATAAACACTATTAGAATTATTGTAGGAATGTGAATGCTAATTCAAAATATAAGTGAAATTGACATTTTTGAAATACATTTAAGCATTAAGTAGAAATTTTACAATTTAATTAATCGTTGAGCTAAATTATTTATCTGTGTAAAAAGCCGAAAGAAATGAAATTTAATTAAAGCTTAAGGTTGAATCTGAAATAGCATAAGTTAAATAACTTGAGGTAGCAAAGAAGGACAAACCTTTTTTAAGCTGATTTGTGGACAAAAGAAGTGAATAAATTACTTTGTTTCTTTTTTTTGTTTGCAAATCATTAAGAATAGTAGGGAAAGGGAATACTTGAAGAGAGCAAAAGAAACGAATTGAGCCAGTTTACAATGAAAATGAGAACTGAAATCAAATAAAAAAAAAAGTGAACTGCCTATTTGAAGGCTAATTGTGCTTTCAAGCACTTCTCAAACAATTCAACGAGGGCCCAATAAAATTTCATTGCCTTGGGTCCTTTGGGTGGTGCGGTGCGGAGTAGGCCCCTAATGAGAGCTTGCGCCCATCGAAAACAACAACAACAACAACAAATGTGTGTGTGTATTAATTAAATTTGGAAGAGCAAAAAAAACAAAACCAAACTAAACAAATGCCATGTTCAAAAGCAACAACGACAAAAACAACTGTCAAAAATTCAACTGAAAAAATTGTGTTAAAGCTCGCCTTATAAATTGCCCAAAGTGACAATTAAGGTATACAACAATCCAACAGGCGAGTCGTCTGCACTGCACTATGGAACAAAATCTCAACTTTAACGTCACAATTTAAGAGCTTAGATACTCTAAGCCATGTCCGTCTGTCCGTCCGTCCGTATGTATGAACGCGTCGATCTCAGAGACTATAAAAGCTAGAGACTCCTGATTTGGAACATTAGCTCGCCTAATCCCTACAAGTTTGTTTCAAATTTTCGATAACTCTTCCCGTTACCGATATACACATGTGATCGATAACAAAAAAATCTTGAATTTGGAAAACTTTGAGAAGCAGTTTGAAACATTAGAATAAATATTGACAATTTGTGAAAATTTGATTGAAATTGGTTGAGAAACACCGGAGATATGGAACATTGAAGTTAAGTCAAGTCAAAACATCTGGATAATTTAGCAGAAAATGGATCAATTTAACCCCAAGTACGCTTGCATGCAGACAATTAAAATAACAAATCTTGCACGCACTCACAAACATTGGGAACCCTGCACTCGAAAGGGTCAGGGAGAGAGGGAATGAAGGTAGAGGGGAACAGCAAGAGCAACAACAACATAATGAGCAAGGTCGTGCACAGCCGTCTCACCTGCCATTTAAATGGTTGGCCATAAATGTTTTAAATGGCTATAAAAACAGAAGCACGGTCCCCTAATGAGCAGAGTCTGGGCCAAGGTATAGGTGGCGGGGTGGGGTGGGTTGTGGGGGTTTGCGAAGCAAGCCAAGGCAAGCGAAAAAGCAAAAGTTAGCAAGCATGTCAACAAAATGACTCAATGCTGGACTTCTTCGCCCCACTAACCGCCCGCCCGCCCCTTTCTACGGATCCCAATTAAGTTTTGCTGCTCCGGCATTGTGTCCTTTGTGTATGTGTGTGTGTGTGAAAGTCGTTTAATTTTCAATGCAGCTGAGCTCAGTTTGGCTGAATGCAGACATTATATACAGGTGGATTGTTAACATGCTCAATTCCCTGGCAGAAAAACCCAAAAAGATTTTCGTATGACGGTCTGACAGCAGCAGGCGGCAGCAGCGACGTTGACGTTAACGTCGACTTCATCATCCATTAATGTCAGTCAATCTGTGCGCATACATTTGCATAAAACGAAATCCAATTTGCAGCTACACACACATACATTAAAGCGCGTGTGTTCGTTCGCGGCAAAGGTGAAATTCCATTTATGATCCAAAATTGGCATTGACTTAATCGCCGTGTCACGCCCCTTTTAAGTGGGTCGGTTTGCCGTCAGTGTCCACGCTGGCCCACTTTGACGCAGTTTTTCGCGTGCCACAATTTAATTTGTTATGCGCACAAAATCAAAACCAGTTGGAAAGAATAACGCCATATATATATACGTCAGCAGGTCTGCCCACCCAAGCATCAGAATGATCAGCATAAACTCGTGCGGTGTGCTTAACCTTAACGGTTTCTAACCGTGTTTCCGCATGCCGGTTTGTATGTACATTCCAAATTCTAACTTCGAAAAGGAAGAATTCATTTAGAAAAGTTGCAATCTTTTCTTGTTTTTAAGGCTTACCAACACATTGAACTTTGAGGAACATTATATTATCATTAACAAAATTATATCTTTAATGAATCTCTTATCTAATCAAATCAATAAAGATTACATAATCAAATTTTAATAACTTAAGTTGATGTTTCCGCCCTAGCAACATATTTATGCAAATGTGCGGCAGTTTTTTTTTTTTTTTTTTGAATAGTTTGGCTGAAAGGTTTCATTACTCCATGCCACATGCTATGCGGCAAGAATGTGGCTCTTGAGCGCACACCTTTTTCTTTAGGGCAACGCACGCAGCGCTAATCGGTCATTAGCATGACACCGATTTTTCAAGTGACCCGTACGCCATGTGGTGCGTGGCCCAAGCTGTGACAGTCCTCACCTACATACATACATATTCGCCCATTCAAGCTCTCACTCTCTCTCTATCTCTGGCTCTATCAGTATTTGCTAAGTTCTCTTTCATTAAATATTTTGCTTTAATGTTATGTTAAATGCTTGCAAAAAAAACAAAAGACGACCTTTAAGCTGCTCTGAAATTAACTTTTCAGTAAAGACTTAGGCTAAAGGACTAAGATTTCTAGGCTAAAGGACATAGTTCTTTGGTCCATGGATAGGAAAGGCAAATGAGAAAACGTTACAGCAGCTAATTATATCTCATGACCAAAAATAGTGCATGGCTGAAGGACAAAAGGACACCTGTCCAACAACGATAGCCAAGGGACTAACAATGCATTGAGGTTTGCTAACAAGGATAATATGGTGTGGGGGCGTGAAGTGTGCAGCTTTGGCAGTGCTGTTCGAATTGGACCCCAATGATTTGCAATCAAAGGGTCTCTTAGCTGCAAGCTAATTTCCGCTTTCGCAGTACCCACAAGGGTCGTTCAGGCATTGGCATTGGCATTGCCCAAACTTGAATATCTGGTCTTTGTCCTGTTGCTCATTTCAATTTCATTTGGTTTGCAGATTCAGCAGAACCGCATGCAGCAAATTTCACTAACGACTTTTATCCCATATTTATTCCGTTTCCAGTGAAACAGAGATTAGCTCAGTTGGATGGGTAAATCAGTGAATTTTGGTGACTAAGATCTAAGCTTTTAGTGTTGATATAATAATCGAAGTAAGGACAACTTTGTTGCAGGCTTTGACTTTGTGCTTAATCATTTGTGCGTGAGTGCTGAATCGAGTTCCTCGTTAATAGCACTATTATTCACATCATTTGTTGTGATTCTAGCTGTTGTATATGCTGGCCATACAACGTGTAGCAACGTTTCAATTTCATTCGATAAGTGTGTGAAATATTCAAATAAAATATGGCTTACGAACACAAAGCTTTAATAGCCAACGTTTATCACATTCACCTGAATCGAAAGATTTACCTAAATGCGAAATGTTTATGTGTGCAATAAATGTTATTTCGGTTCGTACCATAAAAACGGAACTTAACTCAAATCTGGCTATTATTTATGGTACTTGTGTCTGCCGGGATGATATGGATCTCAACATATTGCATTTGCAAATGTCGTTCGCGTTTTGCGTAGTCCTTTTGCAAATCAAAGCATCTATACAACTTGTCTACTTGGCTCTCTGCTTTGTCAAAAAAAGCGTCGAGTCATGCCACAAGCGAGCCATCAATTTTGTTAAATCACCAAAAATTTACAACGAGCAAAAAGGGAAACGAAACAACAAAAAAAGACAGCAAAAAAGTGGAAAGAGAAAAAATGAATGGGTCTGGGAGGTGGAAGGTTGGGTTTTAGACCAAGTCCAACAGGCCAGAGAGCCGAGCACTTAAAAGGCATAAGATGAGCTTGTCAGGATATGTCCAAGCTTTTTTGTGCTTCCTTCAATCTGCTGGCAAACACATGTTAAATTTCTCTTTACGCGTTTTTTCTTCTTCGTTTTATTGATGCTGTTCCTGCTTCTTAATGTGTGTTTCTCGAAGGAGGCATGCCATTCGCCATTCGCCCCTAGAATGTACCACTAAATATTTGCCAAGCTCATAAGTGTTATTTGGCTTGACCACACAACAGAAGAAGGAAACTGAGAACTAATTGAATCAAATTTTGAAATTTTATCGGTTCAAAAGTGAAGTATGACCAACAAGATTTGGCCATAAATGCGTTCCGCAAGGGTACGAAGAATATTTGCAAATAGTTTAACAATTTGCTTGAATTTACAACATAGCCATCGAATGCCAAATAGCTTCAATGACTTTTCATAAAGTGCTTAATCAATCGTATAAATCTCATGTTTATTTACTTTGGTATATATATTCATTTAGTCCTACGAAAATTTCATTGTTTACCGTTTTCTTTCGTTTCTGTTCGTTTTATTCACCTATTGTTTTCCGTTTTGTCGTTATCCGATTCGACTGCAATTCGAAGCCAATTTCAATTAATTATTTGCCTCAATGGCAAACTACTTCCAGTTACACCACGCTCAACCCCAAGTGCCGTCATTACATTTTCACCAACGTCTTGCCATACATTCCTCAGTTCTTTGCATGTAGCAATACGTAACTCGTCAAAGGTATACATAAACA
>JAWNNV010000038.1:0-134936 GCA_035044485.1 Scaptomyza reducta
ACGATCTGTGTGAGATGTTGCGCCGTCTTGTTGAAACCACAACTCCTGCACATCATGGTTGTTCAATTGATGAACGAAAAAGTCAGTAATCATCGCTCTATAGCGGTCACCATTGACTGTTTTTAAAGAAGTACGGACCAATTACTCCACCAGCCCATAAAGCACACCACACAGTCAGTTTTTCTGGATATAACGGTGTCTCAACGTACACTTGAGGTTTATCATCACTCCAAATACGTCAGTTTTGTTTATTGACATATCCATTCAACCGAAAGTAAGCTTCATCGCCAAATGTGAAAAAGTGAAATGGCAAACCAAACTAAACATAAATCACTTCACAGCTGACAAAATGTTGCCAACTTCAAGTTCTATACCTCTAAAAAAAACACCCTTTATTTTCGTATGTATGTACACTCGCAAAAAAGTATAAAGTATATAAACATAAGTGCAAATCATATCATGGTTCAACTAGATTAGAACACATTAACAATAATTTGAGCCAAATTTGCTTAAACAAAACAATGTTTAACGAATCTTGAACAAGGAACTTAAAACTGAAAATGCGATAATTTTTAAAGCCTATTTTTTTTTAAATATATCTTTATTCTCAGTGTACACACATATTTGTAGTATTTACTTGTTATCGCCACTTCCTTTTTGGCCTCTTTTTGGGCAAAGTTTTTCTTTTTTTGGCACTCATAATTTTGCAGAGAGACGCGCCGGCCGGAAGTGCTCTCATGTTGCTCATTGCAGTCGCATCTTCCTTTGATCTGTTTTTAATTTTCGAAATACGGATTTTTTTCTCTTTTTTGTACCCGTCTGCGAAGAGCAACATTCTGGTACCCTAGGGGAAAATGTTCATATGCAGTTTTTCCAGTTTATTTTGGCATAGTAGTAAAAAACTCTTTTCCGCTTGTTTCAATTTTTCAAACAAAAATATAAAAACAATGCACAAAACACTTCATCATGCTCCCCATTTCTATGTGTGTGTGTGTGTGTGTGTTTGGCTTTGACAGGCCGCCGCCTTTGCATTGTTCTAGTGTTTGTGATGTCCTTATCCAAGTACTCCTGTGGCATGTGTTTTGTGTGTTTTGCTGCCCTTTTTTTTCGATTTCGTGCTTGAAATCCATTTAGTTGCCATTTGAAGGCAGTTACATTGTCTAGACGCAACATTTATTAAATGTTTTATGGCTCTGCACATCAAATTATATATGGACAAATAAAAATGCCAGGATCTTATATCAAAATACATTTTGGCGATAGTTTAATGGAAATTGAGTCATACTGAAGATTTTATGATGTGCAGCGTTGTAGTCAGTAACGAGCAGTTATCGTTAGTTTTGGGACAGTTTCAGGGGAAAGTGAAAAAGAGGTTTGGAAAAAATCAATTAGTAAAGGAACATGCTTTAAGTTTATAATGGAAATAACCGAAGAAGTAAACCTGAATCCTAGGCAAATGCAGACTGTGATCAGTGAGATTTAAAGCCATCATCATTAACTTGAGCAGTGGCAAATGCCACATTGACCCCATCAATGTCGCTCGCGTAGAGGCCACCATCTATGCATAAATTATTCGCGACGGTAATAGAAGCCAAGGACTGAAGAAGCAATGTAATCGCTTCCTAGGAACACAGAAGACAACACAAGAATAGTCAGATAGATCGAAGAACCGAGAGCTAAGAGCTGAGCAAATAGCTCACGTCGTTTATCATTTGCAAACAAAGAAGCTAGCCAGACAACTCAAAGCTACAAATTACAAAACATATTTAATTAAAACACTTACCAAATGTTAGCACAAATTATTTGAAATTAAAACACAACGAATATTGCATTTAGTTGCGCAAAACTTTTTAATGAAAACGGGCATCAAAAAACAAAAAAAAAAAGAATTACAACAAAATTTCATATTTCGACAAACTTCTTTGAACTCAATGCATGAATGAAAAGCATTAGAACTCCATCAATATTGAAAGCACCTTTTTTGCATACACATAAAACATGAAACTGCATAAACTTTCTGCTATATGTGGAGTATAACAAAGAGAGAAAAGCAAATATTTTTGCATTGGCAAATTGATTTGTGAGCTGAAAACAATTTGTGACTCAAATAGTCCGGAAAATGCTGTAAAAAAGAAACTTTATTTAACAATTTTTGTTTTACCTTTGTGTTAGTGGAAAAGCGTATGATTTAATTATGAAGCATTCAGACAATAGACATGGAATATGTGCATATATATATATATTTTTGAAGCATCTCTCTAAGCTCTTTCATCTTTTTCTTTTATGTATGCGGACATCTGTCGCTTTTAATATTTATACCCAACAAAAAGTGCAGACTATGAAAAAATGCTGTTGCGAGCGTAGTTAATAATTATCTATAAACGTATGTGTGCGTGTGTGTGTGTTGGTGTTGACACGCCTGTTAACAGTTGTGTTTGGCCCTGACAGTTGCTTTTAGCCCGGGGCTGACATTGAACGTGTAGCTTAATTGCAGGAAAAAATCTTCAAATTGGTTGATGCATTTGCGTCTGAGCCAAAAAGTACCAAAGGGCGTGTTTGCCTAAAGACTATGCCTAATTAACACACACACACACACACACTGTCACACACACACATCGCACACACCCAAAATTAATTAAATTTCGACAAGAAAAAGAAAAAACTTCAACCCTCCTATACATTTGCTATTTATTTAAGCAATCTTGTACGTGTTTCCATTAGGCTGCAATTCAAGCTTCATTATTGTGAAACTAAGATCAACCAACAAACAACTCTCTCTCTGTCTCTCTCTTTCGGTTTGGGGCAACAAATACAATTTTCAAGTTGAATGCAATTTTAATTAATAGCAAATCAAACAAAACTTCAAGCAAATTCACAAAATACACTTGCCAGACAAAAGCAAAGTTTTGCTTGGCTGCAAAAAGCACAAGCTTCGACAACACAAATGCTTTGAGCTCAAGGGTTTAGTACCTACAAGATACACAGACTTAATGCTAACTTAAAACATGTGTATGTGTGTGCGTGTGTGTGTGTGTGTGTGTGTGTGTGTGTGTGTGTGCACCTTTATGGTTTCATTTACAAATGAATGTGTATATCGTTATAGGTTTAGCTATTCAACTAACAAAGTCTACGAACATTATGTTTGCTTTCACACACACACACACATCAGAACGTATCTGTGTGTGTGTGTTTGTATTCAATCATAATAACAGCAAATGTGTGGCACAACAAACATCGTCTTTGGCCAAATTGAATGAGCTTTTAAGTGTATTGAGATTGAGATAAGACTAGTTGGGCAAACCTCGGGAACCAAATACTTAACCGAACAGCAACTTTCTATGTACCTAAAGCTAAATCAATCCCTAAATTAATTCAATTCATTATGCTTAAAATAAGTTTTTTTTTTTGTATCCGGAATATCAGGCATTAAATGTGTGTAATATTATTATTATTATTATTATTATTATTTAATATTTAATCATACTTAATGCTTTCCTTCATTGCATCTAAAATATATTTTCATACTCAAATTTTCGGGCTTCGCAATGCTAAGCAAGTTGTTAACTGGAATCAGCTTAGTCTAAACATATTGAGCTGAAACTTTTTCATTATTGCGGCTGCATTTTAAACTTTATTTGTTGTCAATATGAAGTTTTTGAATTGGTTTAAGATATCCATTATGTTCTTTGAAACACAAGGGAAAGCAAATATTTGCCCGCTTGTACTAGCCAAAACCAATTGAACATGTTTCTAGTTTAGTTTTGCGACAGATTGGTTTAGTTCCTCCAACCCAACAACAACATATCAGCAGCCATCAGTCAGTGCCATGGCAATGCAATCAATTGTTAACCGCAGGACGCATGTGTCCTGCAACTACTGTTGCTGCTGCTGCAAGCCACAATTAGGTTGGCATGTCCCTTACTGCTGTTTTCTGGTCAGGTATTTAGCGGCGGTCACTTTATGAACGCAATCAAGCGAGCTTTTGTTCAACAAACAGCACTATCCACAACAGGGGGCAGCAAGTAGTTGCCATTGTTGCACGCATTGTTGTTGTTGTAGTGAGTCTATAGAACTTTACGCAGCATTTGATTTGTGTGTAATTAAAATTGTGTATGCGATCTAATAATAAATTTATGTGCAGACATTTAAAAGAGTTTGTGTACTTTTTTATACCCTGAACCCATTGAAAATGGGTAAAAAGGGTATAATGGTTTTGTGGAAAAGTATGTAACAGGCAGAAGGAAGCATCGCCGACCCCGTAAAGTATATATATTCTTGATCAGCATCAACAGCCGAGTCGATATTTCCATGTCCGTCTGTCTCAGAGACTATAACAGCTCGAGACTCCAGATTTGGAACATAAGCTCGCCTAATCCCTAGGCAGAACAAGTTTTGTTTCAAATTTTCGGTAACTCTTCCCGTTTCCGATATACACATGTGATCGATAACAACAAAATCTTGAATTTGAAAAAATAATGTCTAGGCAGTACAAGTTTGTTTCAAATTTTCGATAACTCTTCCCGTTTCCGATATACACATATGATCGATAACAAAAAAATCTTAAATTTGGAAAACTGTGTTGGTACATAAGCTCGCCTAATCCCTAGGCAGTACAATTTTGTTTCAAATTTTCGATAACTCTTCCCGTTTCCGATATACACATGTGATCGATAACAACAAAATCTTAAATTTGGAAAACTTTGTTGGTACATAAGCTTGCCTAATCCCTATGCAGTACAAGTTTGTTTCAAATTTTCGATAACTCTTCCCGTTTCCGATATACACATGTAATCGATAACAACAAAATCTTGTATATCGAAAACATTTAAACGTCGTTTCAAACATTTGACGAAATAATGACAATCTGTGAAATTTTTTATCCAAATCGGTTGGGAAACACCTGAGATATTGAACATTAAAGTTAAGCAAGTATACACTATACGTATACACACACACATACTTGCAACCAGGGCATCGTCTAGTCGGGATTTGTCGACTAGAACCTTCTTATTTGTTTTTGATTTGCACTAAAGTATATACCATCTAATAATAGGCGCATGTTTTGCCTGCGTATCATAACAATGTGTGTTTATTTGTATGTCAAATAATATTTGCTTAAGTCCCTTTACCCCGCTAAAAACAATAGCAAAGTATTTGTGTTGCATGAATGCCTTGTGATAAAATATACGAAATGAATATTATAAAATGTGCCTGTTATAGTTATATATATATATGAAGTTCCCCCTGATAAACCTTGTTTGTGTCCAACCCACAACAAAATAAACCCCACGATCACAACAACAACAACAACAAAATGCACACACACACACACACGCAGGCAATGCAACAATCATCGCACTCGTGCAGCGAGGAGGACGAAGTGATGGCAATATTGGAGTCAATGCAACCGGATGGTGCGACCACAACTAATGATGAAACCGAAGATACCGATGATGCTGCCGAGCCGAGGATATGTTTGATGCTGATGTGCCTTTGATGTCGCCCACCGGCAGCCACAACAGCACTAGCAGCAGTAATAATAACAACAATAGTCGGACAACAACAGCAACAGCGACAGCAACAACAACAGTTGCTTCCATTACCTCTTTGGCCAATATTAATCTAGATAATTGCAATGCGAATGTCTACAGTGGTCAACTACAGCCGTGTGCAGTTGCCAGCAACACCCGTCAACAACAGCAACATCTCCATCAGCATCAGCAACAACAACAATCATTGCCAATTACCACAGCCAACCAAACGTTAAATTGTCCCACATTGAATGCAAATAGCAATAGCAATAGCAATACGAATGCGAATGCGAATGAAAACCACCCAACAACCCCCACAACCCAACAGCAACAGCAGCAGCAATATCAAGCCACAACAGCTGCTGCCGCAACGTATTCACAGCGTGCCACCAATTCCACCAATACGCACTCGAATTTGCAACAAACTCAAAACATTTCCTCCAGCTTAGAGATAATCCTATCGCCAATTATACAAAGTAGTCGCCGGTAAGTTTCATTTCTTATTTCTTATGTTTCTTTCTCTTTCGTTTCGTTTCGTTTCTTTGTTTCTTTCTCTCCGTTTTGACTTGTGCTGCAAGTTTTCATCTTTTATTTCTTACTTTTTCGGTATCTTCTGCTCTGTCTAGCTAACAAGCGTTTGTGTTTGAATTGTTATGCCAACCAACCAAACAGCATTTTTCAATAAAAAAGTGCGAAACCACAATATATGTATATAATACGCTTAGCTGCAAGTTTCTTAACTTTAAAATCTATTTTTTTTACACAAATTGACTACCAGCAACGTCTTTTTGTGGTCAATTCAAGCAAATGAAAAGTGTGTGTAAAATGTTTTTAGTTTTAAGCACTTAAGCATTTAACTGGCAAGAATTTTAGAGAATGTTTAGAAACTGAAGATGAAAACTAATCTTCAGTATTTAAAATTCACAAAAAAAAAGAAAACAAAGAAAATCCAATCAAAAAATATATATTTTGATGTTTTATGTTTTCATTGAGAATGTTTAGAAACTAATCTTCAGAATTTAAAATTCACAAAAAAAAGAAAACATAGAAAATCCAATCAAAAAATATATATTTGGGTATGTCTGTATGTTTTAGAGAATGTTTAGAAACTGAAGATGAAAACTGAGTTCAGTATTTAAAATCCACAAAAAAAGAAAAACATAGAAAATCCAATCAAAAAATATATATTTGTATGTCTATTTTTTAAGTTAGCTTGCTTAAGTTCTGTTGAAATTTCTTAATCAAATTGCTTGACAAGCCGCACACAGAATAAGATACAACAAAACACATCACATAACAATACTTTGTGACGAACGAAAAGCCAAGCAAATAAAACCGAATAAAAACATTATAAATTATGTATTAATGTGCCTGTTAGGACTGCGCTGGGCGTGGCAGCTCCCTTGGCGGCAGCTTACGCTTTGGCCCTTAGTGTCACAGTACGAGAAACTGTTCTTACGCATTTTTGGGCCAAAGCACTTTGCCAACTGCCAATTTTCAATTGCCTTGCCCCAAAACGGAAGCTTGGCAGAAACAATGTGAGGCAACGACAATACAAACAACAACCAGGGGACAGCAACAACAATGATGCACTATGTGTGCAGGAGTTGAGCGAAAAATGGAAAACACGGTTTTGCGTCACATTCGTTTTCATTTCAATTTCACTTGGTGCTTGCTTTCATTTTGGATTTACATTTGATTTGACTGCCTCCACGAGTGCTTATTGATACTCTTTGATTGGGCCGAGTAGCTTGACTTCATTGGGGAGTTTGTCGAGCATTCAAAGAAGAGGTTTATGATTCCAAGTAAGCAGTAGTAAGAGGCATATACCCTAACTGAGCTAAATAAATATGTTCGAATATATATTACTTCAGCATGAATTCCAAAAGAATTTGGAATCAACATCTGTCAACCTAACTTCTTAAACTGTTTTCGTAAAACTAAGTTAGGTTAATGAAACTTTGAAATATATTATATATTATATTATATATTATAACTTATCTGCTACACTTACTTTATGTGTCGGTTATGATTGCTTCGCATGACTATATCATATCTTTTAGAAAGGAATAATCGTACAAAGATGAGAACTTGCATGAAAATCCAAGTTTTAACTAATTGCAAGTACGTCGACGTTAAAAGTAAATACATAATCGAACATATTTACTTAGCTCCGTTAGGGTATATGCCTTGTTGTTACTGCTACAACTTATTTTGGCTGTGTTTATTCTTTACTCCATCCAACTTTTTTTAAACGCTCACAGGGGAAGGCACAAAATATTTATGTGATTCGAATACAATGCCGAATGCCGAACAACCAAATTCGACAGCCCATTTTACAAATGAATAGGTTAATGTCTGCTGAAGCGAGCGCTCGAGGGAAGAGGCGTAGGGGCGTGGCAGCACAGTTGCCTTGCAATAACGCACTTTAAACATGTCAATTTAAATTTGTTTCCACAGCAGAGAAGCTGGAAATGCAGCCTGCCCCATCTCGATATCCTCCCCCTCCCTTTGGTATGTTTGCGCCTCATTAGCGCGTTTTCATCAATAAAAAAAATTATTTATTTACTATTTTGTTGTTTTTGTCCATCGATATTACTCATAACGCCGCATTGGACGCAGCCATTGAAGCAACAAAATGACAATTTCACAACAAATTAAGTGTGCAGCGAGGCAAACATTTCACATTTCACGACATACTATATGTTTATATAAGATATGATATCACACACACGAACACACACACACACACATACATGCTAACAACACGCAGAGGACACAAGAAATTGCAATGAAAGCTAGGCAAATGACCTTCAAACTCTTTTGATAAGCGAAAACAAAACAAGCGAAAGTGCTAAAAATAAGCATAATTTTTCACAGAAACCCCCCCCAAAAAGAAACCCCCCCCCCCACACACACACACACACACACACATACACATACAGAGAGAAAGTGTGTGGATGAGGGAGTGCTGAAAATATGATGGCACAAAAAGCAAAACATGGACAGGCCAGGCGAGTGCCTGGCAAATGATACTAGCCGAATCCTTGTTCAATGTGTCCCATGTCCTTGCCTAAGTGTGTGTGTTTGTGTGTGAACGAGCCTCCAGCTAAACATAAATACAAACACACACACAGAGAGAGAGAAAAAAGCGATGAAAGCAAGCAACATAAAAAAAAAAATTGGCTCAAACCAAGTACAACAATTTCATATCTCCAGCACATAAAACAAACAAAAACAACAAAAACCAACGAACAAAAAATATGAAATAGTAAAAAAAAGATACTTTGGGGTATTGTGAAAGCTTAAATGCTCTGCAACAATAAGGCAAAAACAAATATGAAACTAAAATCAAACTAAAAAAATTTCTTCATAATTTAACTTTTATAGTCAATCGTATAAGACTTCAAATAGTTGTATGTTTTCTAAAAAATCTTGAATATTTCTTTATATTAAGGTTTTTTGACTAAAATACCTTGAACTTCAAACTAAATCTTTTGTCTAGACATATTCACATTAAAAATAAAACAAATACAAAGTAAAAGGTATATGTCCTATTTGCAAGGTATATGATTAAGTTTGTCAGAGTGTGTGTGTGTTTGTGTCCTTCCTGTCTATGGCGGAGACATTTTTATCTCCGTTTCCTTTTGTGTTGATACGTTGATGCCCAGCTTATTCAGCACCACACGCCACAAAAAGGGGCAAGGACAAAAGATAGAAAGCGGAAACACAGCAAAACTTTACGCAGTTTTTCCACGACAACAAAACAAAAGATCAGGGGGGTTGGGGTTGGCGTACAAAAAGTGCTGAAAATGTTGAAAGTGCCACAACAACAACAACGATTTGTAAATTTGACGCACGCATTTCGCCAGATAAGCTTATGAATGACTCTATATATATATATAAAGTTGCCTTTTCGAATTATGTGTTGGCCATTTTTTTGTTTTTTTTTTACTTTTTGTTTTCTTTTGCTCGTTTTTTTTGTAGGTTTCTGATTAAATTAAGTAATTATTTGTGTGTTTTAGTTTGGGGCGCCCATAAAAAGCACAAATACATCAACTGGAGTACAATAAAAAATATACAAAAATATATATATATATATATCATATACTTTAATACTAATGTGCTTATATAATTTAATGACCATAAAGTTTGCACTTGGAATATTTTTTATGTTCGCTTTCTTGTACTTACTTGGGAACGCGAAGTAGCTTAGAACACAAGCAACAACCCACAAACATATATATATATGCATACACATACACATATGTATAACACATACACATACTATACACTTATATTTGCACTTACACGCACTTTTGCAGCAGCTTGTTTAACTTATTCTTTTAATATGAGAATATTTGCAACTCTTTTTTTTTCTTCTCTTTTCTACTTTTTTCATCCTGTTTTTTTACATGCCAACAACAACAACAACAACTGCAACCACAATAAAAACCAACAACATATGGCAGAGCGCAGTTCTCTTAAGCTGAAATGAGCACAGAGTTGTGAGAATTAGCTAAATTTAAATTCCAACAGCCAACCAACCAGGTCCAGGCCCAGCAAACAGCAACAGCATGTTGCAGTAGCAGCTGCCAGAGTTTGCCCCTCAGCTCCGCCACCAGGAAGCATTCTGCAAACTTTGGTTGCAGCAACAACAACAGCAGCAACAACACCACAGGCAGCAGCAGCAACAGCAACAGCAACATCAACAACAGCAGCAGCATCAACAACTCTACGAGCAGCAGCAAGCCTGGCTATAAGTATCAACAACAACAACAACTACAACTGATAATACGTGTAAGTGCAGGTTTAACCACTACATGCGGGCGTCGCGCACAAAAGTATGCTATGAAAAAAAAACCAAACAAAAGCAGCAAAAAAACACTCAGAAAAAATTGATGAGAAATGTTTTTTGACTTAAATCTAGTAAGAAAATAAAGCAAAGAATTCAAATTCTTAGTTGCAAAAGTGTGTTAAATCTGAAGATGCGAAATTGCTAAATTATAATAATTTTTAAGCCATAGAAATGCTTTGTATTTGTTTCTAAGTTATATTTGATGCTGTGAAATGCATTTTTCTCTGAGTGCATTAGCAACTACTATAGTACGTACGTCGTAACCAACATCAACAACAATAAAACAACACTTAAAAACCGTTGGGCCATGAAAGTTGTGCCAGAACTTTGAACATTGAGCTCGTTGGACTTGGACTTTTGTCGATGTCGAATTTTTTTTTTGTTGCAAATTAAATATAAATTCTACCAAACATGTAAATAGATAATGTCTGTAACGAGTCTTAAGTATATATTTATGTGTGCAAGGATCAAAATGCATAAAACTAATTAACAAAGAACAACTTCAAAATATATGAAAAAAGTAGCAAGAAATATGTATACATATATATATATATCCAAATAGCTTAAGATGCGCAGCAAAAATAATCAAAAGTTAAAAAAGCAAATGTAACTCACACAAGATAAGAGCGAAAAGCATACACACAAACAACAATAACAATAGCAAAAACAACAGCAGCAGCAGCATAAAAGCAAAAATAAATTGTGCGTTAATGATAAGCGGCTGCATTTACTGGCATAAAATTTATTAAAATATGCGTGTGGCAGCAACAACAGCACAACAAGAAGAAGCACCCAAAAATATTTTATGCTTGAGGAGTAGTATATACACACACACACACACACATGCACACACGCACACAGGGAACAAAAGCAAGAGACTTGCGCTTCCGGCTAGGAAATGTTAGCGATAAATATAAAATTTTATTGTTATGCGTGTGTTGCGTATATGCATGTGTGTGTGTGTGTGTGTGTGCGCTGGTGTGTGTCCTGCAAGTAAATTAAATATGCTTTTTTATTAACTACTCAAGAACGAATTTGATACGCATACAAATAATGCCGCACCAAGTAGCATGAAAAATTACTAAAATTAAATTTTACTTCAAATGAGAAACACAAACAAAATAAAAATAATCCAGAAGGACTGAGAAAATAAAAGCAAAGCCAAATAAAATTCATTTAGTAGCACATAAATGTAATTTTAATAAAATTATATTATAAACACAAGCATACAGACATATATGTAATGCGTGTGTGTGTATGTGTATTTAAATGTCAGTATGTGTGTTATGAAGCATGAAACTTAGCTATATACATAGTATGTCTGTATAATAAAAATAAACAACTTACTTACTTATGTCAACAACGTCCAGCAATTTCATATATTTATGTAAGCGCAAACCGATAAAGAACAAACACAAACACACACAAACACAAACACACACACATATTCTGGACATATTTTAAGCCCAATTTAGTTAAATAATATGCAACTAATTTAGTGTAAAATATTTGTGTATCTTTTGCGTGTGTGTTTGTTTTTGTTTATTATGTAAATATCAAAAAAAAAAAAAAATAAAAATAATATTTAACTTTTATTAGCCATTTTCTTTTTCACTCTCTTTACTAGGAAACATATAAAACAAATACCATAAAAATCAAAACACACTGCCACGAGTGTAATACTTGCATTTCTCTGTGTGTGTGTGTGTTCAAATTTAAGCGTAAATTATATTATGTGTAACTAAAATAAATAAAATAGCGCCCCCTTCGGTGGGTTGAACGATTTTTTAGAGCTAAAACGAATAACATTTAAGTATCAATATTAATTAAATTTAAATATTATAAATGTATATGTAACTGTGTGTGTCTACAAGATTTTACAATGAGTATGTCACTTTTATATATCTAAATATATATATACATACGATATACAATAAACAAATATGTATAAAAAAGCATTTTATACAGCTAATATGCTGTATCTTTACTATTACTCCAGAATATATAATTTGGGTTATTGTTGACCCCGAGGTTAACTTCAACCAACAAAGCATCACAAAGCCCCGATAAGCAAGTAAATGGACAAGACAAAAGGACAGAAAAGCTGTCAGCCCAGTCAAATAGCATAGACAAGGTTTCAAACAGAAAGAACTCATCCCCAGAGCTAGAGAGCCAAAGTCATAACAATGCGCATAACTGGTTAGATAAAATGAACAAAAGAAAAAAAATACTGCAACGTTATTTAAGCAACGTTTCAAAAGCTTTTGAAGAGTTCGGTCATAGAGTGTCGTAAGTGGAACAATCTGTGAAGCAATCAATTATATTGTATTGATGTTTAACATATTCAAACTTATCATCATTATAAGCAAAGAAAATATAATAAGTTAAGCTCACCTTATGTCTATTAGTTAGTTAAACTTATTTTTCTTTTTAACATATTATAAATATTCTTTTACCAATATATATGCAATACTTTAAAGCTATGAAATCCTTTCGTTTTGTTTGAAACATTGCATTAAAACAATCTGGGCCCTAATATATACTATATGATTCAATTGACTCTAAGTAAGGGTAGACATAGGCATCTGGATTACTTTTGCTTCATTATTCCTGCGCATCTTATGGGCCAAGTAACTGAACACGCTGGCTGTCAACTACAATAAAAATTCAAATCATTATACAAGAATGACCAACTTATTTAGTAAATAAGGCAATTACCAGCACACCCGAAACAATAAGTGCGCCATATTTGACAACTTTCTCCAATATGAATCCCACAACTCACCAAGAACACATCCGTTTGGAATTATTTACAGTATTTATCAACGGGATTATTACAACAGGATGAAGGAACAAGTCGATGTTATATAATAATCTATATAACCACTCAAGCCACAACATTTGAGCTATGAGAACAACATAAAAAAATAATATATATATATATATATATTGATCAAACTAAGTCAGTGTCAAGTTAATAACTCACTTTGCTCTCCAGTTTGTGCATAACCGAATTAGTTGACTTCCGTGCTTCCATATGGCCTTCAAAACCTTTCTATTATCTCATCATAATGTGTCCAAGATAGCATGACTCAGTCCGACTTGGCAAACAAACAAGATCAACATAAAAGTCGCAGACTAACAAAAATCATTAGTATGAACACACTTACAAATATATATATACATATATATATGTGATAAAACTCACCGCTTGTAGTTGAGCATCCATTTCGCAGTGTACCGCAGCAGCCTAACAGTGAAATGAGCAAGATGAGTGTACCCAGAACCAGTGTGGTTATGACACTCTGTTCATAGCTAACAGGTCATGCATACTCGTAAAATCCTTGATATCATAGACCATTAGGCCACCCAATGCGAAAACGCCGCATATCTGGAATAATGGTTGAAAAATAGTATACCAACTTATTTTAAACTTTAATGAATCAAATGCGGGTGCTACATAATCTCTATATTGGTTTATTTATTTTTGTGAAATCTTTTATATTTATTGCTGTTTGTAATTTAAACTGTGACGCATTTGCAGCGATTGAAACAAGAGAGGAGGTATCGATTAATAAACTCTAATTTAGTCTCACATTCCAGAGTCTAATAGATCTGAATTAAAGTGAAAGTGTTAAAGGCTTGAGTCTCACGGGACATATGTTCAAATTTAAGTACATAATTGTTTATTAGTAGAATTCGCTGTGAATTGAGCAAATTATATACGAATTAAGTTTGTTGTCAAGAGATTAGCTTTAGAAGAAAGACTTAAAATACTGCTTATCGCTGCCAGAATTGTGAGTGAGATAATTGATTTCACTTTTTCAAATATTATCTCGTATCTCAGTTGGATTGATTGGTTAATGAGATGTTTGGATTGCTGCTTCTGCGTTTTCACTTTTTTGCAACACTCATTTGAAAATTGAATAATCAATTATATAATTAGTCCAATCAAACAATATGCATCAGTATTTTTGATTAGAAAATTAAGCTAAAACTTTTGCTGAAAAGGATTTTGACTTTATTTGTATTTGTTTGTTTTTAAAAATATTATACGTTTTTTTTATCACAACTCGTTTTCAATTTATTTACCATACACAAGGAATTAACATAATAATTAAAAGTATATACACCATATCCCAATAACAATTCGATTAAAATTTCTCTCTTTGTGAGGTTTGTATACGATAGTTTTTTATTAAAAATGTTCAAAAACATATAGCTGAATCATCATCAAATACAATAGCTGAACGATTTCTGAATATCATTGTTCCAAAAATTTTATAACTTTATACTGCTATATTAATCTTTTTTTGTCCAGTTTATTGAATCTATATACAGTTAGACAACAAAATGTTTACACAACCTCATAAGGATACACTGGTTTGTATTTTTAATTTTTTTTTAATTTTCATAAATAATTCAATCAATTTTCTCTTAAACCTATTAAAAAAAACTTAAAAATAATTAATATTAACACAAAACAATAAAAAAGGAATGAAAATTACGCGACACGAAAGTGTTATAGTGCTATAAATAATTTTTTGGATTGGCTTCTATAACTGCTCCCATTTGCCTTCTATATCGATTTGACAAGATTTTGGATATATTCCAATGAGATTTTGCCATTCCTCCAAGATTATCGCCTTGAGATCATCCTTTAGCCATGGCGTTGGCAGTACGTTTTTTCAGATAAGCCCACATATTTTAAATTAGGTCGACGCCTGGCACAAAGATTTGCTCGCTTGCAAGTATGTGTGTGTGTGTATACGCGTATACACACTTTTTCTTAACTTCAAGAAGCTTCATATCTCCGGTGTTTGTCAACCCATTTTCCAAAATTTCACAGATTGTCATTATTTCGTTTCAAAATTCAAGACTTTATTGTTAGCGATCATATGATTTTAACGAAAACTGAAAACTTATCGAAAATTTGAAACAAACTTGTAATGCCTAGGGATTGGGTGAGCTTATGTTCCAAAATCTGGGAAAGTCTCTGAGACCTTTTATCCATTTTCAATGGGTGAAAAACATTGCAATGTTATTGAAGTTTAAAAAGCATTTGAGAGTTCAGTCATGGAGTATCGTAAGTGAGCCACTTTGGAAATTTATGGAACAATGTACACTTTTGCCTTGGAAACAATCAATTTGATTTTATAATCATCATTATAAGCAAAGCAAATAGAATAAGTTAAGCTCACCTTATGTCTATTAGATAGATAAAATAAATATTACTTATATTTAACATATTATAAGATTTATTTAATTGGACCACATGCAACACTTTAATGTTAAGAAATTATTTTTGTTTGGTTTGAAGCCATTGCATTAAAACATTCTGGCCTCAAATATATACTATATGATTCAATTGACTGTAACGCAGGATTCCTTAACAAGCTTAGTCAGATTCCTGTTCAGATATTTCTGCGCATCTTATGACAAGTAACTGGCAAACACGCTGGCTGTCAACTACAATAAAAACTCAAATCATTATAGTAATCAACTGATTTAGTAAATAGGGCAATTACCAGCACACCCCTGAAACAATAAGTGTGCTATATTTGACAACTTTCGAATATGAATCCCACAACTCGCCAAGAACATCAACATCCGTTTGGGAATATATCTTTAATACAGTGTTTACCGACGGGATTATTACAACAGGATGAAGGAACATTGTTTGATGTATAATCCGTAGAACCATTCAAGCCACAACATTTGAGCTATGAGAACAACATAAAATAAATATATATATATATATTGATCAAACCAAGTCGAGTGTCAAGTTAATAACTCACTTTGCTCTCCAGTTTGTGCATAACCGTATTAGTTGACTTCCGGTGCTTCCATATGGCCTTCAAAAAACTTTCTATAAATTTCACGTATCTCATAATAATGTGTCCAAACATGATATGACCAGTCCGACTTGGCAAACAAACAAGATCAGCATAAAAGCGAGTACTAACAAAAATCATTAGTATGAACATAGTGTGAACACACTTACAAATATATATATATATATATTTATATGATAAAACTCACCGCTTGTAGTTTACATTGATTTCCGCACAGTGTACCGCAGCAGCCTAGCAGTGAAATGAGCAAGATGAGTGTACCCAGATAACCAGTGTGGTTATCTGACATCTGCTTCATATAAATAGGTCACTGATAATGAAAAATCCTTGATATCATAGACCATTAGGCCACCCCTGAGCAACTAAAGCGCCAGGTCCCTGAATAATGGTTTTAATTTAATAGTATACCAACTTATTTTAAACTTAAATGAATCACAATGCATTCAAATGTGGTGCTACATAATCTCTATATTGGTTTATTTATTTTTGTGAAATCTATTATATTTATTGCTGTTTGTAATTTAAACTGTGACGCATTTGCAGCGACTGAAACAAGAGAGGAGGTATCCATTAATAAACTCTAATTGAGTCTCACATTCCAGAATATAGTAGATCTGGATCTAAGTGAAAGTGTTAAAGGCTTGAGTCACGGGACATATGTTCAAATTTAAGTACATAATTGTTTATTTGAGCATTTGATTTGAATTGAGCATATGATTTGCTTGAATTAAGTTTGTTGTCAAGAGATTAGCTTTAGAAGAAAGACTTAAGCAACTGCTTATCGCTGCCAGAACATCGGTGAGTGAGATAATTGATTTCACTTTTTCAAATATTATCTCGTATCAGCTTGGATTGATTGGTTAAATGAGATGTTTGAATGTGCTTTTGCTTTTTCACTTTGTAGAAGCACTCATTAAAAAATGAATAATTATTTAATAACGATCAATTATATAAATTAGCTCAATTAAACATTATGTATTATTATTTTTGAGTCCAAAAGGTTTTTGATTTTAATGGTACTTTGATTTTTTTTTTTAATATCATTATTATTTTTTTAGCACAATGTCTTCAATTTTATTTACCATAAACACAAGACATTAAGCATAAGCAGCATAAATTTAACTAATTCCGCACCACAACCCATATTAAGGTAATTGTTAGAGACCACTTTGGAATAATAAACTGGCGGCATTCGGCTTTGGAAACTGACTAGTTTGTATTTAAATCATGTCAAGCTTTATAAACCTTAATCAAATATTGATTTTGTAGCTTATTCAGCGATTTGCGCTCTCAGCTAAGCCACAAATAAACCGATATGCGGGCTCGTTATACTATATTAAAAGTATATACGCCATATCCCGAATAACAATTCGATTACACTTGCTCTTGTGAGTTATTTTTTGATAGTTTTTATTAAAAATGTTCGAAAACATATAGCTAAAATCCCGTGATCAAATTGAATACCTGAATGATTTTGCAGTTAAAACATATAATAATCTCTTTTTTCTAGTTTGTCGAAAATCTATATTCTTTTATCGCATAAAATTACCGCGCAGTACTAACAGCTGTTTGGGGCACTGCCAATTGGCGGCAAATAGCAAGAAGTAAAGAGCTTAAAATAAGTTTAACAAAACACTTTTAAGACTTGAAAGGCGTTAAAGCGCTATTTGAGACATTCATTTAAAAAGAAATCCTTTTTGCCATATTTTTTCACTTATTTAGAAAAAGATTTTAAAAAAATCTTCATTCGTTTGCTTGGCAACCCTACAAAGAGCAACTTCGGCTGTATAAGCAATCAGTTTTATGAGAAACAGTTTGACAGCTAATGTTGTAAGTTGTCTTAGCAGGCGCTTAGAAATGAGAAATTGGCTCGCACAGCAATCAAAAATAGACAAAAATAAATTAGGGACTTTAAAAAAAAAAAACCAATTTGAGAAACAAATAAGCCAAAGAACACCTATGTTTTAAAAGCCAAGTCGTTAGTCCTGACCCAAATATTAGGTCAATTCAAATAATTTTTTTAAACACCCCAAAAAAAAAGAACCAAAAGCCAAAAGCCAAAAAAGTTGGCAATAAACGGATGCATTTAAATAGACTGTACAATACCAGAATATGAAACGCAAACAACAAGACGGCCACCAGGAGTGGTCAATGTTGATGATGCCCGATGACTAATATCATTTTTTACATGGACTGCAAGGTGATTGGCAATGGCAGCTTCGGCGTTGTTCCTCTGCCAAACTGATGACCCAACAATGAGCCGATTGCGATCAAGAAAGTGCTCACAATTGTCGCTTCAAGAATCGTGAGCTGCAAATAATGCGCGAGGTGAAGCATCCGAATATCATCGCACTCAAGTACTTCTTCTACTCGAGTGGCGAGAAGCGTGAAGATGTCTATCTCAATCTCGTCATGCAATTCATGCCGAATACGTTGTACAAGATAGAGCGCCAATACGATGTCAGCCAAGTAGACTTTGCCCGTCAACTATATACGTCTGTACATGTATCAGATGTTCCGGAGCCTGGCGTTCATGCATAGCTATGGCTTCTGTCATCGGGACATTAAGCCGCAGAATATGTTTTGGACAACACCGGCGTCTTCCGCTATTTTGGCAGTGCCAAACAGCTGATTCCGGCTGAGTACGAATGTCTCGGTACATCTGCTCGCGATATTATCGATCACCAGAGCTGATCTTTGGGGCCACGCAAATAACCGCACGAAGATTGATATGTGGAGCGCCGGTTGCGTGCTGGCCGAACCGCTGCCTGGCCTAGCCCATCTTTCCGGGCGATTCTGGGGTCGATCAGATCGTTGAGATTGTCAAAAGCCACGGGCAGCACCAACGCCTGATCAATTGCAAGATATGGACCCAACTACAAGCAAATCAAATGGCCCCAGCTCAAGTCGCATGCGGTGGGCCAAGCAGTTTTTCGATTCGTACGCCGCCCGAGGCAATCGATCTGGTATCGAAGATGCTCATCATTCACCCAATGAGCGCATTACAACGCCGACGGCCTGTGCCCTTCTTCGATGAGCTGCGCAGCGATCCGAAACAACAGCTGCCCAATGGACGTTCCATACCGCCACTCTTCGATTTCACCGACTACGCGACGATTGAGCCGAAAGTGATGCCACTGCTGATGCCCGCCGAGAGATCCGAGAAGGCGGACACATCCCAGCACGCTGAGTATCGGCACTCGGCTGGCGAGGATGTCGCCGCGTGTGGACAGCAATCAGTCGACGCTGCGCAACTCTCAAACCGGAGGCATAACGAATGAGTTCCAGTTACGGCTAGACCGAGTCCAGCTGCGGTTGCACGTATGGGGAACTGGGCAATGGCGATCATGCCGGAGCGGAACAACAGCCGACCGTTCGCTTTGAGATGATGGAGGAGGGAGGCGAAGACGACCAACTGATGATAGCAGTGATGGCTCCTTCTACCTCTTCTCTGGTCGAGCCATCCGATGACGATGATGACAAGGATGATGATGATGACGATGACGACGACGACGATGATTAGGAGGGGCAGGGGCAGGATGTTGCTGCTGTTGCTGCTGCCATTGCTGTTGACAATGCTGAGATCATTGTTAAGAAGGGAGATGCTAGTATGGAGATACCCTAAGATAACGATCATCTAATAGGTATGAAGTATTATAATTATTGTTTGCTTTTGTATTTTTTAAACAATAATCACTTTACCACAAGCAAGCAATAAAAAATTTAACGTATATTGTACAAATACTGATGATTGAACCAACAGCTAGAAGAATTTCATACTTATAAAGATTGTTATCGAATATAATATACACATATATAATATATAAGCATAATTAAAATTTAAACTCAATATCTCAAAACTTAGTTTCATTTCCTTTCTTTTACTTAATCAGTTAATTTGATTTGATATTCCAAATAAATACAAATGTGCTTTTAATTAATTGAGATTTTGCTTGCGAGCAACAATTGATGTCAGGCAATAAAAACTTTAATGTCTATTGAAATCTGTGTTAATTATAATTCCTCTCGAAATAAATGAGCTGAAGGGCACATTTCGGTCACATCATTTTATAACAAAAAATGTTGCTACATTCACCAAAAAGAAACAGACACACACACATACACAAGGGAAAAGTAGCAAATCTGGACATGAAAACAACGCCCAAAAGTATGCTTAAATTATTGAAACGCCCAAACCACAAGGGCGCTGATGTCCTCGCCGCCCCCCTCCCCACAAAACTATATTCGCGTCCGAATTAGAGCTGCGACTACAAAACAACAACACGCACACATGTCCCGCCGCGCCGTGCGACGGCTCACATTTCCTGCCACATCCATCGTCCTGTTATCCTGTGTATGTGTGTGTGTGTGTGTGTTAATGTGGTAAAATGAATTTCAGCTTCCATTAGTTAAATTGAATAATGGAAAACTTTGTTCGCCACATTTGCCATACATCTTCTTGTTGTTGTTGTTGTTGGCCTTGTGTGAACTCTCCTAGTGAAGTTACACTTCCTGCAGACACACACACACTACACACACACAACACACACTTACATTAAAACAACAACTAATGAGGTTGAGGCAGCCCAGGCAATAAAGCAAATTTATGCAAACCATAAATTTCGTGAGAGAAAAATTGTTTGTTTTGCTTTTCGACCAACTTGGCTTGGGTCTACATAGTTCTTGTTGGCTTTCGATGTTGTTGTTTGGCCTGCTCTGTAGTGGCAGCGTCTGAAAAGGTGCCAATAGCCAGTAACATATCCTATTCATTTTAAAGTTGTTGAAAGTTATTCGCCAGTTCGTTGTTGAATACTTACAGTTTAATCATGCACTTAACTCGGCTTCCTTGAGGAAATATAATATATATTTGAATTATATGGATAAATAGTTATATATAGAATATAGCAATTGAGCTTATAACAGAACATGCTTAATTTGCTTCAATGAGATTAATATGAAATGAAACTATCAAAGTTTCAAACTGTATATATCGCTAAATCGATTTTTATCGATAATGATTGATTGATTAAATGTTATAAAATTGATTTGGAAACAAGAAACAAGTATCAAGTATCAAATATATATGAAATATTGTCTTATTAAACGAGTTCGGCAAAAGTGAATCATTTTCAATTCAAATCTTTTTCGGATGATCCTAAGCTCTAAACAACTCGCCACGACTTCCCCTTGCGCCTGTAGTTATGTGAAACATTTATGTGAAATGGCAATATAATATTATTGAATTATATGGATAAATAGTTGTATATAGAACGTTCAGCAATTGTGTTTATACCAAAAACACGCTTAAGTGGCTTCAATGAGATTAATATGAAATGAACCTATCAAAGTTTCACAAATTATATATCGTTAATCGATTTTGATCGATATTAAGGATAACGATTGATTGATTAAATGTTATAAACTTTATTTGGAATCAAGAAATGTATACGAATTATGGAATATTGTCCCATTAAACCATGATATTTTTTTAAGAAATTGAAACTTTCTAACTGTATATATCGTTAAATAAATTTTTATCGATAACGATTGATTAATTAAACTCTATATACTTGATTTGGAATCAAAAATTTTATATCAATTATATATGGAATAATAATAAGTTAAAAGTTTCAAGCTGTATTTATCGTTCATCGATTTTTATCGATAACGATTGATTTATTAAATGTTATAAACTTGATTTGGAATCAGGAAATTTATACGAAATATATATGGAATATCGTCTCGTTAAACCATATATTTTTTTAAGAAGTTCAAAGTTTCTAACTGTATATATCGTTAATCGATATCTCTTTATCGATAACGATTGATTGATTAAATGTTACCAACTTGATTTGGAAACAAGAAATTTATATCAATTATATATGAAATGTTGTCCCATTAAACCATATATTTTTAAAGAAGTTTGGAAAGTGAAATTTATTTCCTTTTAAAAAATCTTTTGTGAATAAGGCTAAGCTCACAATCCCCAACGATCTGCTGCTGCAAGCTTATGTGAAATGGTAATGTGTTTAATCAAATAATATCTGATTTGACGAGTTCATCTTCCAACTAAAGTTTACAAACACTCCACTATATATATATATATATATATATAGATGAAGTTGAGAGGGCGGTTTATAATCTTTTGCACCAAACAACCACAGCAACATAATAAACACGCCAAAGTGTTTGCTTCGCATGTAAATATATGTTCGAGTGTGTGTGTGTGTCTGTGTGTGTGTGTGTGTGTGTGTGTTTGTTTGGGTGTCTATTTACAGAGAGTGTGTTTTGGTTGGCCGTGCAAAACCTTTCACTGCTACACACTATATAATGGCAACTCACTGATAGTAGAGCGACGAATCGAGTCGAGTCGAGTTAGTATGTCTGACTTTTAGCGAGGTGTGGCGGGCACCAAGGCGACTGGCAGGCAGGGAGAAGGGCACCCAAAGCTATGAAACATTTTTCGGCAGCAAACGCCCCTTGGGACAGTTGGTTTTTGGAGGGGGCAAAACACTAACTTGCAGGCATTTTACGGCCGGGCAATGGGTATACTCCACGAGAATACACTCAGCAAAAATGTTGACAAATCCCAAATCCCAAAAGCAATATCTAAAGCCGTTATGTGTACTAAAAAATATAAAAAAAAACATTTCAAAATGCAAAAATTTAGGCTAAAGATAATAAAAATACAAAAAACATTTTAAAATTCTATACATTTTTTGTTAAAGATATATTTTAATATATATTCAGTGTAAGAAGTGAACAATTACTGAAACAACAACGTTATTTCTTCGAGTGTTTAGCTGTTGCTGGAACGGAGGCTGTTCTTGTCGTTGTTGTTGTTGTTGTTGGTATCTCTGGCTGCTTTCAATGGCTACGTAACAAGCAGTTCGCCCAAGGTGAATGCGGTTAAAGTGTTTTTAGTTAAAGCACTCGGCAACTAACATTTGCATAAACGCCTGGCAAACACACAAACAAAACACAGCTCAAGCATTAGAAGAGACGCAAATGTGTGAGTGAAAAAGAGAGCCATTTGCAAAAACTGGCTGAATATGTCCAGTGAAACGAAAATTATTTTATTTCCGTTTTTGGCGCCCACGCACACTTGTAAACCGTAACTGTAACTGTAACTGCAACTGATAGGCAAAAGTGCATAGTGCGTCTGCGGTTGCACACACACACGCACACACATTGATACACATTTTCAGTATGTTCAACGGCAACAACTGCCAGAATATGCAAGCGATGCCAACCCAAAAGCATCCAACTGTCCTACTATTTATTTATTTGTCCGCGTTAGAGATGAACAACCTACTTAACTTGTTGCAACTTGTTTGCAGTTGAGCACAAATAATTAAAACTACATTCGTACAGGTGTTAAAGCACCTTGCTAAAATAGCTAACATGACACAGATTATTTCATTTAAAAGTAATGCTTTAAAATGATTGGAGCCCCAAACTTATTGCTCATCTCTAAGGGTTACGCTCATTGTGTATTTGTAGTTACTTGTTGGCTGGGGTACTGGAGGCAAGTTTGAGGCTTTGAACTGCGATTTGACCAACTAAAGCAGTTACAGTTAGTTATGCACAGCTTGCGGTTTTGCTTTGACTATTTTTGCGTGCTCGAATTTCAAATGCAGTTCAACGTTGCGAGCAAGAATGTGGCATCAGTAAGTAGGGGAGGAGGAGCAGGATCGGGTTAGCGAGGAGTGAGGAGCGAGGAGGTAATGCTGAGAACTCAAATTACAAAATGTGCATTTAATGCCAGTCAACGAAGCCGAAAGAAATTCATTATTGAATTTACAAAACACTACTTTCCCCATAGCAAAAAAAAAAACAAGTAAAAGAAGGCTCTAGTCGAGCAAATCTCTGACTAGACGATACCCGAACCCTATACTTTAAGCATACAGTCAGTGCTTGAAAGTATGTGTGTGTGTACGCGTATACTGCATACTTGACTAAACTGAAAAGTTCCATATCTTCGGTGTTTCTCAACCGATGTCGCGTATAAAATTTTCACAAATTATCATTATTTCGTCTAATGTTTCAAATGACGTTTAAAAGTTCTCGATATACAAGATTTTGTTGTTATCGATCACATGTGTATATCGGAAAACGGAAGAGTTATCGAAAATTTGAAACAAACTTGTACTGCCTAGGGATTAGGCGAGCTTATGTACCAAATCTGGAGCTCAATACTTATAGTTGCTTAATATCGGCGCGTTCATACATACGGACCTGGATATATATCGACTCGGCTGATCAAGAATATATATACTTTATGTGGATCTAAGAACGTTCCTTCTGCCTGTAACCTACTTTTGCACAAAACCATTATACCCTTTTTACCCATTTTTAATGGGTTCAGTGTATAAAAATTAGAAAGAGCGGAAAAAAATATTGTGAACAGTGGCATGAGAAATAAGAGTATCGGGGCAAAAAAAAAAAAGAAAGGTGTAAAAGAAATGTTCTACTCGGTTTTTTCGTATGAGGCGTCAACATGTGAAATTGCATTTTAAAGGACCGCATGCTTGCCATTTATGCACTTGAACTATATCAAAAGCGCAAAAACTTTCCGCAAAAATCCAAGTTTTAATTGGATTCTCATTCAATTAACAGATTTGTCAGCACGAACCGTGCTCCAATGTCACAATGACTCGCAGCAAAAAAACGGGCTACATGCTAACACTATGCAATGTTGAGTTGGCTTAATCACAAATGATTTGTACTCGAAAAAAATAAAAAAAAATAAAATAAATAATTAAAATATATAAAAATACTTAAAAATACTATAAAAAGGTTTTCTTCGAAGGAAAAAACTAGCTACAAAAATAAGTTATATAAAGAACTCTTCAATTTAAATCCGTTTAGAATATTTTTAGATTCATAAGAACCTTAAACAACCTTGAAAAGTTTCAAGATTCAAACAGGAAATCATAAAAGTTTTGTTGCTGGAACTTTCAAATACGCTTTCGCTGACATAACTTAATTATTAGTACTCGGTTCTTTTGATGTAGATTTGGTTAAGTGTAGCATCAGAAAGAGTTGCCGCAGCATGTGTCATGGCAAAAAGAGCGCTTTGTGCTTGCGGTGGGCGTGGCACTGTTGCACATTCAATTGATGCTCACTGCGTTTTGCTTTCGTCTAACCTCGCCGTGCACTTTGGCAAGCCGCACCTCATTGAAATTGATTTGCCATTTTAATGGAATTACAGCATCGAGCACTGGGAGTCTTGCTATCTAAAGCATTTCCCAGCCCGACTAGTTTAATTGAAATCTTTTGAATTAGTTCGATTTTCCAATCAAGCACCGAACCCCCCCGCCCAACACGTTCGATCAGATTCTAACCCCATTGTTGAAAGCGTTGAGCGAAACCCAATCAGCTTGCAATGCCTTCCTGCTTCGACTGCAAGACTTCAACTTTCATTATTTTATGTTGTCGAGCTCCCACGTCGATTGCCTGTCGCATACAAATACTTCCGAAGATACGAGAAGATACCTTTGGCCTTAACCCCCGCAAAGGCGTCCACTCAAGTATGCAAAAGTGTGTGTGTGCACTCAGAGAAAGCAAAGTGTTAGAAGTGAAAATCAAAAGTTGCTTTTTCTTTTGCCTAACATAGTATTTTCGCAAGTGCCAGTTGCGCAACGTAATCATTATCCTTGGATTAAGTGAAACGCCAGGGGGGCGGTGCGGCTGTTACGCGCCTGTCAAAGGATTTCGCCTATTGATACCACCAAAGTGAAAGCCAAATCCACATAATATCAATTTGCTTTCAACGTTTTTTCGCCGTCGGCGTAAACAAACGAGTCGAGACAGTTGATGCCACAACCAACATTAAGCCCGTCCCCCATTGTTCAGCTATAACTGTTTCTCTATCCCGCCGAACACAGCTTAGGGGCTGATAGACAGAGCGAGAGCGAGAGAGAGAGAGGATGAGACTCTGAATTCCTCACGTTGGGAAACACGTGAAGAACTTGAGTAACGTTTAGAAATATAATTAGACAGATAACTGAAGTTGGAATAGAGTTTCGGTATCATATTTAAGCTAAAAGTATATATATATGTTCAAAAAATTCGTTATCTAAGATTTGACTTTAAGTTAAAGGTAAGGGTAAAGAAATATACCACAAAAAGAGAAAAGGAATATAATATAAAGGGTGTTTTTTTAGAGGTATAGAACTTGAAGTTGGCAAACTTTTTTAACTGGCGGCCATTTTGTCAGTTGTTAAGTGATTTATTTTTAGTTTGGTTTGGCATTTCAACATGAATAGACTGACGCCTGACATTTCCAAATTGTGCAAATTTATTTTTCGTAAAATCATGGTTCTGTTTCTCGAAGTACATATGCTCTCATTTAGAGCAACTCATTCTATTAACTATGGAACGTATTTGCGCCACGTTTACTTTAAATTATAATACGCATGCACAGCAATTGGATATGTGTCGATAAGCCCGAAACGATTGAACACTTGGAGAGCAACATTCGGCGCGTTATTGCCGATATACGGCCACAAATGTTGGATAAAGTCGCTCGAAAATTGGAACTCTAGATTGGACTATGTCTGAGCCATGCCAGAAATCATATTTAGATTATAATGCCAGGTTCAACTTCCAATAAAGTAAATTTCATATCAATAAAAAGAAATCATCTTTGTTTTATTCCATTTCAAAGTTCTACAACCTCTAAAAACACACCCTTTATAAAAAGTTTGGAAGAATTCGTTATCAAAGATTTGACTTTAAGTTTAAGGTAGGGGTGAAGAAATATACCCCAAAAAGAGAAAGAATATGTGTGTTTAAAATCGTAATAATCAAAACTCTACGACTTCAAAAAACTATTAACAGCATGTTCAAATCCTTGTCACAAAACACGTAGTTTTTCACTCACTCTCGTCCATCCTCTGGATGTACTTCACACCACTCTTGATTTCATTTGCAAAAGTTTCACTTCATACACATATTGTCTTGCCATAGCTGGCTTGCCAGGTAACTTGTTATTGGTGCTCAATAACTGCCAACTGAAAAAGTTGGCACTTTGCATTTTCGCATTTCGAATGCAGATGAAGAAGCCAGCACACATTTAACTTGGCATTCGTTATCCTTGGCTCGGAGGCGCCGAGAGTTGTATCCACTTTAGCCCATGATAGTTAACCATAATTTACATTAGCTCGCGCTCAGCTGGATTGTGGTGTGGTGAGCAATGCGAGAAGAGAACGCAACACACCCGCTGACAAATCCATTATAGCTTATGCCAAAAGCGTGTAAAAAAACTTTTCACACGAATTGCCAGTTTCAGCCTACCCATTTTTTTCGTTTTTGTTGCCGAGAATGCGTCATCATTTTAAATGCGCTGCCAACCAACTAACCAGAGCAAACAACCCTTTGCAACTCCCACAACCCATGCACAGAGAGAAATGGTTGAAGTTCAGTATTTTGTTTTTAACTTGTAATAAGAATTCCATCAAAATAAATTTTTCGAATTTTTCTTTTTCACATCTTACTCCAAATACAATCTATATACTTGATTTGTGGACAGTTTAAGTAGGTTTTTTTCTCCGTGTACAGTTCACACAAAAAAGAAAACATTGAAGTTGAGCATGTTTATATTTTGTTAGCTTTACCTTTTAATAAAAATTTCATAAAAATGAATTTTCGAATTTTTCTTTTTCACATCTTACTCAAAATACATAAATACTTGAACTGTCCGTTTAAGTAGGTTTTTTTTTTCCGTGTACAGTTCACACAAGAGAGAAAACATTGAAGTTGAGCATGTTCAGTATTTTTTTAGCTTTACCTTTTAATAAGAATTTCATAAAAATGAATTTTCGAATTTCCAAATACATAAATACTTGAACTGTCCGTTTAAGTAGGTATTTTTTTCTACGCTGTCCACACTGCCTGAACTCGGAGCGCAACCCGCAGCCGGAACAGGAACGGCAACAGGAACTGCAAGCTGAGAGTCAAAGCCAAAAGCATGACTCTCTACGTGTTGCAACAACGAGCGCAACTGCTATAATTAATTCAGTGCATAAATTCAAGACGCTGCTTCGCAGGGTGGAGCTTGCAAAGCCACGGCCAAGTCTATGAAATTATAAACTTTATCCTTTAACAGCTCGCGAGTTGGCAACGAAGATGACTAACTGCACATGGCTTTAAATAAATTACGAAGGACAAAATATAAAACGTTGTTGTTTGCTACAGGCATTTATTAGATGCGTTGCGTAATTCTGCATTAAAAAACTTTCAGCTCCAGAGAGTTGGAGCCTTCGCTATAGAAATATGCCTAGACCCTATATATACAATCGCACAATAACTTTGAAGAGAAAGGGTTTGTTGGACTCCAAGAAACGAACTTTTAGTTATTTTGGTAATTTGAATTTTTTGTTTAGGATTTCAAATATTACTCAACTTGCTAACTGTTGATGAAGATATGTATATATATATATATATATATTATTCCACTTGCTATCTGTTGATGAAGATATGTATGTATATATATATATATATATATATTATTATATATTATTCCACTTGCTATGAACGCTTGAAGATATGTATAAATTGAAGTTTAGTTATAAGTATGTAATCCAAGAATGTATTTAGTAGCTAGCATACTTGATGTATTGAATAACTTAAAATGAACTATTGATAACTTGTTATTATTGAGAGCTAGAAAGCAAATCCATCAGACCTAAGAGTGAATTGATGTTGCAATATTTGAAACTTATAATCTAAGCAAATGTTGTTAATCTCACAATAATAAATAATATAAGTGTTTAATATAACTCAGAAAGTGTTTTAATTCATTGATATGAAATATATCTTGGAGTTTGGATGCGGACAAGCCAAAGAAGGAAAATCGCAGTCCCAGCTGATCAGGTAATAACCCCAACACTATCGATAAGTTAGACTAAGAACCTTTGCTTGTTGACTTGTTGCTTACCAAACTACATTCCCAATTCCAAACACCCAACATCATACAGGGTATAGTCTAGCTAACCCGTTTGGCATTCCCATCTCAGAGCTGCTCCTTATACAGTGCTCCGGCTTTGTTTTCTGTTCGCAAGTGCTTTTTGCACTTTTTGGCATTATGGCGTTGTCAGCAGACGGCAAGCTCTCATCCTTGGATGCCTGGCAGCAGGCTTAGCTTCACTCCTAGACTCGTTGGGTTGTGCTGTAATTGAAAACGCAAGTTATTTCCCACTGATTATGAGAGAGGGACACAGGCAGGGGAACAACTGGAAGAATGTCGCACTTACTTATTGTATTAAGCTGATTTTTGAAGTTTGAAATCAGAAAGTTTTGATTGGATCAGCCAAAGAGCGAGAGAGCGAAGAGAACTGCTTGCGTTTGTAGTTTCTCGCATTTCCACTTGGCTCCAAATTGATTGTCCCTACAAATTAGCATAAAACGACCCCTGTATACTTTGCATAAATACCTACATTCGGATGCAAGCAGCAGATTCGAGTATCAAGTATCGAGTATCAAGCAGTTTCGAGTATCACTTTCTGAACTGCATTTTTAAGTTTTGTTTGCATTATGGCTGTAGCTGAGTTAAAGGGGCAACTATTTAAAGAACTTTGTTTATATTTGTAACAAAAAGATATTAAGTTGCGTAAAGTTAATTTTCTTGGCCAAAACAACATATTTGTTCCAAGTGTAAATGCACAGCTTTCGTTTATAGTTTCTCGCATTTTCACTTGGCTCCAAATTGATTGCCATGTCCCTACAAATTAGCATAAAACGACCCCTAGCGGCAGATGCACGCCCTTCGCATAAATACGTACATTCAGGCACCAAGCATCGAGTATCAAGCATCGAGTATCAAGCAGTTTCGAGTATCAGTTTATGAACTGCATTTTAAAGTTTTGCAAGCGGCTCGCGTCATTGTAATTAGTAAAGTTTTGATTGTACTTTACGGCAGGCAAAAGAGAGCGAGAGAGCGAAGAGAACTCGCTTGCGTTTCTTGGTTTCTCGCATTTCCACTTGGCTCCAAATCACTTGCCATGTCCCTACAAATTAGCATAAAATGACCGAGCGACCGTTCGACGTCACCTAGCCAGATGGACGACTTTGCATAAATACGTACGTCTAGCACAAGCATCGAGTAACAAGTATCGAGTATCAAGCAGTTTCCGAATATCAGTTTCTGAACTGCATTTTAAAGTTTTGCAAACGTCTCTTATCATGGTGTACTCAATCTCGAAGGGGCAACTATTCAAAGAACTTTTTTTATTTTTAACAAAAAGATATTAAAGTTGAACGAAGTGAAATTTGGCTGAAAACACATATTTGTTCCAAGTGCAATCGCTTATTTCCCCACCACGACGGCCACGGCCCAGATTCGAAGGGCATCGAAAGCCGCTTTGCAGCTTATGGAGTAGGAGTTGTCAGGTGGAAAGAAGCAGCACACTTGCGTTTCTCACACGTGTGTGTGTGTGTGTGTGGCTGCTCCGGTCAGGAAGTGCATAAATTGGTGCAAAAGACCTCTCTATCTGGACAGAGAGAGAGATAGACAGAGACGCCCCCTCTCACTCACCTGCCAGCAAGCAAGCTCAAGGCTTCTCCTGAAAGGGTGAGAGGCAATAAAGTGCGCCACTTCATTGATCGACACACACACACGAACACACACGTGAGCCAAAAAACAATATTTTGGTCGGGGCGAAAACAACGACCATAAGTGTAGAAGTAGACAAGTGTAGAAATGCGTATGAAAAGTTTTTTTTTTATTACTCGAATCACTTTGTGCGTTTTGTTTACTGTCAATTAAAAAATAAATCACAAAGTTTGCTGTTGCAAGTTGCAAGCTCATAAAACAGCACAAAAAACAATAAAGGATTCTTTATTTGTGCAGTTGATGCAAAAACTTGTGAGTACACGTCGAAGCTTGTAAGGTTAAGGCAAAAAAACTGCCAAACATAATATGCAAAAACAATTATCAGCTTGGGAAAATGAACAAAAATGCGAATTATAAGTATAAAGCGAAAAGTTCGCAGAACTAACTCTCAATAATATGTATCTATATCTATCTATAACTATCTATAACTAAGCTATAACTATCTATAACTATCTATAACTAAGCTTTTCATTGGTGAAAGAAACTTTGAAATTGATAGCCTGAACCCATTGCAAATGGGTAAAAAGGGTTTAATGGTTTTGTGCAAAAGTATGTAACAGGCAGAAGGAAGCATCTCCGAACCCATAAGTATATATATTCCTGATCAGCCCAGTCGATATAGCCAGGTCCGTCTTACAGACTCCAAGAGCTAGAGACTCCAGATTTGGAACATAAGCTCGCCTAACTCCCTAGGCTATTTGTTTCAAATTTTCGATAACTCTTCCCGTTTCCGATATACACATGTGATCGATAGCAAGAAAACCTCAATGTGGAAAACTTTGGACCGAGTTTGAAAGATTAGACGAAATTATGACAATTTGTGAATTTTTATCGATAACTCTTCTTTTTTCCGATATACACATGTGATCGATAACAACAAAACTCTAATTCGGAAAACTTTTTACGCAGTTTGATAGATTAGACGAAATTGTCACAATTTGTGAAATTTTTTATTGATAACTCTTCCTGTTTCCGATATACACATGTGGTGTATTGATAACAACAAAATCTTGAATTCAGAAATCTTTATGATGCAGTTTGAAAGATTAGACTAGATAATGACAATCTGTGACAAATCGGTTGAGAAACGCTGGAGATATGAACATTGGAAGTTTAGTCAACTCATGCACTATACGCGTATACACACACACACACACACACATACTACATACATGGTTGAGGGTATCTCTTGTTTAGTCGGGAATTTCTCTCAACTAGAGCCTTCTTACTTGTTTAAGTTTGCCTTTCTATCACATTTTTTGACACTCTAAACAAACTATTACTCTCCCTCTCTCTCTCTTTCCCCCTCCCTCTCTCTCACCCTCTCCCTCTCTTTCTTTCAGTTTGGTTTCAAGTTTTTCCTATTCATTGTGCAAACAACTGAAAACTTGCAATGCAGTTGCCAGGCCACGGATGCCAAGGTATCTCAAAGTGTGGCAACAACAAATCCAAAAACAAAAAAAAAACCCCAAACACATTAGAAGCGTGTGTGACAAGAAAAAACTAGAACTGGTCAATGAAGCTGTAGCTTTGCTCACCTGTGCAGGATGCCCCTGCTGAATGACTGCCACATGCACACACACACATTGGCAAGGACTTTGATTGGCAATGCTTTCATATCCTGGCAGCAGGTGTTTTGTCAGTTTCTGGCATTTTGGTCATTTTGCATCCCCAACCACCTCCCCCCACCCTTTGCTCCGCTTGACGCATTCGGGCCCAGCTGCAAAACAAACTAATAAGCTTCGCAACGCTTTTTATTGGTGTGCAACAGTGCGTACGTGTTTTCTAACTGCACTCACACACACACACACACTCACACACACTCGCACACACACACTTACACACACACTTACACTCACACACACTCGCACACACCTGTGTAGGTGTGTCTTAAGCGCAAGACAATGCTTCTTGCCACGCATGAACTGTTTGCATACGGGATCAAAGTTTGCAATGCCTGTGTTGCATGCCACACAGTTGGCGTTGGTTCACACGTTTCTGGTCTTTATTTGAACCATTCGCTTAAAATCACAAAGCGCAATTTCTAATGGAAGCACATTATTTTTAAAAACTTAATGCTGTGTGCTTGTTAAACGTGTATAATATGTGAAAAAGCAATAATCTGTTTAAATAATAAATTTGAAAAAAATTTAATTTCTTTCGTCAATTTAACCATGGCGCCATCTGGAGCGCTTTTGCAGTGAATCGCACACGTAAAACTGCTTGCACAGCATTTGTGCACTGCTCGCATAGCAGTTGTTGAATGCTTAGGCACACAAGCTGACTGCTATGACGAGAGCTACAAATATTTTCAAAAAATATATAAAAGCAAAAGACCGTTAAAAAAATTATATCATATTAAATAAACAGACAACAACAAACATAAAAATAATATGATAAATTATAATAATATAAATCATATAAAATATAAATCATCAATCTAAGCTTCAACACCGATTTACGCTCATCGATTACGAATGATCTTCAAGCTTTACAAAAGAAAAGCTCAAAACCAAGACATGCGCAAAAGACGCAAATCAATTGCTGACCTTTGCCACAACAACAACAATATATCGAAGAAAAGGAACAGAACGAGAAAAAGCAATACAAAGCACATTGTGCCATGTTAAGCTGCGCAAGCAAAAGGCGCGAAACCAAAAACGAGCTGACAGCAAAACCCAAAACCCAAAAAAGGAACCCCAAAAACGCACAGAAACGAAATGGCTTGATAATTTAAGACCCTTGATCAATGCCTTTGCGTACGCTAACAAGAAGTTATGCGAGTGAGGGGCCGAGGAGGAAGAGAATGTTGCCAGCAAAACGAAAAGAACGTATAATTTGAAGTACACAAACAGGAATTTTATTCTTTTCTTTGAACAAGAACAACAAACGTGACCAAAGCACAAAAACCTTTTTTTGTCGTCATCGTGCACACAGTTATCACAGCATATTAATTCGTGTGCCCTTCACTAACTGCCTTTAAATTGTCTGTTGATGCTGTGCAGCTTTTTAGTACACTCTGAGCGCTGAGCAAGAAAACAAGTCGTGAGACAAAAATGAAATAAAACTAAAAAAACTAAAACGTGACGTGAAACAAAACACAATATTGCAATACAAGTTACAGCACAAATAAAATTGTAAATAAAAAAAATATTAATAGATAAAAAAGCTTGTCCAGTAAATATGCTTCAAAAACCTTGACCTTAAATCGTGAAAGTGAAACGAGATTTGCATTTAAATACAATTAAAATAAATTTAAAGTAAGTTTTTTTTTAAACTAATTAAATGCGTATTTAATCCGACTGAAGCCCCGCAAAAGTAAAGGTACCCAAGTAGCGTGGCAAATGAACTTTGACCTTGTGCAAAGCTGCTTTGGTCTGCAAGGTTCCTTGTATTGTGACGTCAAAACACACCCACACACCCACACACAGATACACCTAGTTGGAATGTGTTTGGCAGACACCTTGGCGCCAGTTTCATCTCACTCCCCATCCAACACAAATTAAACACTTAAATTGATTATTTAAACTGTCTCGGATCTGATGCAATGCATGCTAATAATATGGTCATCCGTTTAAGTTGGGAAACCTGAGAAGAAGGCAAAAAACTTCAGCTTAGTATAAATCTGTCAATTAATGTTTGCATTTCACATTCAATGTCCCCACCTTCGGTATTTGGGTGCGATTATATCGGACCTTCGGGGTAGGCTAAAGCTCATTATTCGTACGTGGAATGTATCTTACATCGGGGCTAAGCAACTAATTTATTGGCATTTGAAAAACAAGTAGCAAAGCGCTTTAAAAAATAAATATTTAGCAAACTTATTTGAACATTTATCAATGTTGTCAAAAATAAAAGCGAAAATAAATTGTTGATTTAAAAATAAACTTTTTTATGTTTTGATTTATAAAATGATACAGAAAACAAGCAATACTAAAAAGTACTTTCATTTAAACAAAAGCACTTTGAGAACTGTTTAAATATAGGATAATCTTTTGAAGCTTAACCAGAACTGTTTAGGGCTTTAGTCTATTGATTATTTCTATTCTATTTCTTTTTTTTTCTTTTTTTTTTGATACGAAATGATTTATAAAATGATATAGAAAACAAGCAATACTAACAAGTAAGAAGGCTCTAGTCGAGAAATCCCGATGAGACTATACCCTTAACCCGATACTTTACGCATACAGTCAATGCTTGCAAGTATGTGTGAGTGTGTGTATGTATACGCGTAGTGATCTTTCTTAATTTCGATACTCCATATCTCCATGTTTCTCAACCGATTTCAATAAAATTTTAAACAGATTGTCATTATTTAGTTACTTTTTCAACTGCATCAAAAAGTTTTCCAAATTGAAGATTTTGTTGTTATCGATTACATGTGTATATCGGAAACGGGAGAAGTTATCAAAATTTAAAAACAAACTTGTACTGCCTAGGGATTAGGGAACCTACGTACCAAATCTGGAGTCTCTTGCTCATAGTCTGAAATCAATGTGTTCATACATAAACTACGGTACAGACGAGAGACGGACGGACGGGACAGACGGACATGGCTATATCGAACTCGGCTGTTGATGCTGATCAAGAATATATATACTTTATGGGGTTGGAGCATGTTTTCTTTGCCCGTTACATACTTTTGCACAAATCCATTATACTCTTAATTGATTTTCAACGGGTTAAGGGTATAAAAAGTACTTTCATTTAAACTTGCATATTCAAAGCACTTTGTAAAAACTGTTTAAATATATGATAAATCTTTTTTTAGTTAAAACTAAAACCTAATTCTTTAGACTTTAGCTTGTTTTTTTTTTTTATTTCTATTCTTTTTCTTTCTTTTTTTTCTTTTCTTTTTTTTCTTTTTCTTTTTTTTTCTTTTTTGTATTCGTTTATGATACCAATAGTGATTTTAATTGCGATCTAACAACCCATTAACAACTAATTTATTGGCATTTGCAAAACAAGTAACAAAGCACTTTAAAAATAAATATTTTGCAAACTTATTTGAACATTTATCAATGTTGTCAAAAATAAAAGCGAAAATAAATTGTTGTTGAGTTAAAAATAATTTTTGTTTTTGTTTTGATTTATAAAATGATAGAAAACAGGAAATAAAAGATACTTTCATTTAAAGAAGTTGTTCAAAGTACTTTGGAGAACTGTTTAAATATATGATAAATCTTTCGTAAACTAAACTAAAACTGTTTAAGGCTTTAGTCTGTTTTTATTTATTTCTATTTTTTTTTTTTTCCTTTTTCTTTTTTTTCTTTTTTTTATTCTTTTCTGATACGAATAGGGATTTCCATCGCGATCTAACAACCCAGACAGGCCTTCAAAAATGCCAAAAAAAATATCATTTAAAATAATATACTTGAATGAAATGGGAACCGAGGGAGACGGCGTGACCGCTGGATCTTTGGCAAGAACTTCATTGTTTTTAACTGATAAGTGGATTTCTTCAGGGAATAATGGGTGGAAGAGGTGAACCATCTTTTCACTTACTTCTCGTCATTATCCGAAAGAAGAGTCTTTTGTCTCACTTCTCTTGTTCAGATACGCAACGAAAACAATCTCAAACTTAATTATGCTACATGTTTGGGTAATTTGATTTGTACTTAAACTTGAAGCTATGCTAACCTCAAGCAAGTATTGAGCATTCTCTTTAGTTACGCAGGTTGTTGAGATTATATATTTAACATAATTATGCTTAACATATAGTTTTATCTAGATCATCCAAATGAACGTATCGAACTCAAGATCAACATAATGAATCTACTGCAGTATTAATTGTGGTCAGTCAGGATCTCTAGGGAACCCAAAGCAACTGTTGATATATGGTGGGACATAGTCAGAAATCATATTTAAATTATAATGCCAGAAGTTTGTCTTTGAATAAGGTAAATTTCATATCAATAAAAAAAATCATCTTTGTTTTATGCCATTTCAAAGTTCATACCTTGTAAAAAAAACACCCTTCATAAGGCATCGATATCGATGGATATAGAAATCACTTGCTCAATATGCTAAGCATCACGACGACAACAAGCTTGATATATATAGGCTTGATCGCATTAAATCAGTGACTTTGCATTCAGTAAAAATGGAGCGACCTAGTAATAAGTTGAACATAGCATATGTTCATTAACCGTCAATTGTCGTCAATGATTCTAAACTGGAAGATTGAGCAAACAGCATAGCTGAATGTTTGGTCAATAAACTCGTTAAGCCCCTGAGTGAAGTTAGTTTAAGTAATAAAAAAAAAACCAAAGAGATTTGCAAACTGTCTTCGCGACACTTCATTGGAATTTGCATACACTCGGAGAAACGATAAAAAGCAGGTACACCAGACACGACAATAACAGAAGACTTTTGAGTGTAACTTTGGCCCCGCTGCGGAGCACTCAATTATGGGTTAGTTCACGACAGAGTGTGGGATTTGAAAAAAGATACTTATGCGATCTGTGTAGTAAATTCGCACAACTCAACTAGGGCTTACAGACGTGTGAAAGATAATAATACATTATCTACTAGTATGTGTGTATCTCAAAGATACTATTGTATATGCAGTACAGTTGAACGTTCTCAATTAATTTCAACTTCAATGTTACTAGTTACCACAAGATACTGATATCTGTAACACGTGTTCACGAAGAACATTGATGCTCTCAGATAATTAGTGTTGTGTTCCAGTATCTGTTAATATAAAAATGACGCGCAGCTTTTTCCGCTTTGTAACAACAATTAACAATCACAAACAAACGTTGTGAGAATGAGAAATTAAATAAACTTTTGTTTCACTTGAAAGGGGGAAAAAAACCCGAAACACAAATATATATGAAGCAAAACTCGTTTTTGGTCATTATACATTCAAAAAAAATGCCGGTTAGAACGAACGGACCCTCGACACGCTGCAAAAACCGTCAACAGACTCCAACAAGTTTGACGTAGCTAACGTCTGAGAAAGCTTTAGCTGGCTGAGCAGAGCTTTGTTGCTAAGGGAACTGTCTCACGGTCTGCTATGCTTGATTCTCGCCTCGCGCGCGCGGCTGCTGTTGAACAAAATAAAGATGCCCGGCAGCAGGAGGCAAAAGTTCTCTCGTCAGTTGGCTGTATTCGTTGATTGCGCTTGTTCGTTTCCCTCCGTCAAACGCTTAACGGTCTTTTCTCTCTCTCTCTGTGTGTGTGTCTGTGTCGGCGTTGGTGGCGCGCAATATATAGATTTGTATTTGCTTTTCTTCGAGAAGGTAGCTAACTCACAATAAATATAAATGTTTTAACAACTGTTTGTAATCTTGGCCAGAAAGACATCTCCAGCCAGTTTTTAAGTGAAAAAAAAAAATCCGAAATATGTGATATACAAAGCCAAATTTATGAAAACGAATAGAAAACACCTTCGGCAAAAATATCAAATAAATTCCATGACGCAAATTTACACCTTTAAATCAACATGCTTGTATTATTAACAATAATTAGCACAGAGATGAAAAACATTCGTAAAAGTTATTCTGAATCTATGCAAATATATTTCGAACTGTATCAATGTACAAAACACATTCAAAAAGGCAAAAATTGTTTAACTAACATTGTTTTGATATTAAGTTTCCTTTTTTCGTAAAGTTAATCTTTCAAAAAGAAGTTTTTTATCCTCTAAACCAAACAAAAATCAATCTAAATATTAGCTTGAACCGAATTGAAAAGAAGTTGAAAAAATATTCTAACTCTCCATAAAAAATTTTAAAAAATTAGCGAAAATTATTCTAACTATCCATAAATATTTTTACAAATTAGCGAACATTTTTCTAACTCTTCATAAAATAATTTTAACAAATTAGCCAAAAATATATATAATAACTCCATTCCATTTTGTAAAAATCTTCAAACCATCAATGAGTTTTTTTTTGAAACCAATTGATATAATATACATAAAACCAAAGTGCGTATCTATTGTACGCATGTAGATAGCTGGCTAACAAAAAATAATCTTATTGTTCAAAACACAATTATGGTTTAACTAACATTGTTTCGATATCAAGTTTCATTTTTTCATAAAGTTAATCTTTCAAAAAGAAGTTTTTTCTCCAAACAAAAAGTTAATCAATTAGAAATATTAGCTTGAACCGAATTTAAACAAGTCAAAAAAAACGTAGCCTCAACTATCCTATAAAATAATTTTAACACACTAGCGAAAATTTTTCTAAAACTCTCCATAAAATAATTTTAACAAATTAGCCAAAAATATCTATAATAACTCCATTCCATTTTGTAAAAATAATCTTTAATGCATTAAATGTGTTTTTTGCTTTTGCGAATTGATAGAGAACGGACACAAATCAAAGTGCGTATCTATTGTACGCATGTAGATAGCTAGCTAACAAAAAATAATCTTATTGTTCAAAACACAATAATGGTTTAACTAACATTGTTTCGATATCAACTTTTATTTTTTCATAAAGTTAATCTTTCAAAAAGAAGTTTTTTCTCCAAACAAAAAGTTAATCAATTTAGAAATATTAGCTTAAAACGAATTGAAAAAAGTAGAAAAATGTTCTAACTATCCATAAAATAATTTTAACAAATTAGCGAAAATTTTTTCTAATTATCCATAAAATAAATTTAACAAATTAGCCAAAAATATATATAATAACTCCATTCCATTTTGTAAAAATAATCTTTAATGCATTAAATGTGTTTTTTCGTTTCGCGAATTGATAGAGAACAGACATAAATCCAAAATGCGTATCTATTGTACGCATGTAGATAGCTGGCTAACAAAAAATAAATCTTATTCAAAACACAAAAATGGTTTAACTAACATTGTTTCGATATCAAGTTTCATATTTTCGTAAAGTTAAATTTTTCAAAAAGAAGTTTTTTCTCCAAACAAAAAGTTAATCAATTAGAAATATTAGCTTGAACCAAATTGAAAAAAGTCGAAAAATGTTCTAAATATCCATAAAATAATTTTAAATAATTTAGCGAAAAATTTTTTAATTATCCATAAAATAAATTTAACAAATTAGCCAAAAATATCTATAATAACTCCATTCCATTTTATAAAAATAACATTTAATGCATTAAATGTGTTTTTTGCTTTTGCTGATTGATAGAGAACGGCACATAAATCCAAAATGCGTATCTATTGTACGCATGTAGATAGCTAGCTAACAAAAAATAAATCTATTGTTTGTTTGTTTACGATATCAAAATTAATGGTCTGCCACATTCTCTGCTGTGCGTACACAAATTGGGCAACACACATAGCAATAGTGTCATGAATCAATACACCATTGTTAAAGTCATTAAGTGATTTTGGCCACATTTTGTGGCCCAATCTAATGGCCAAGTGCAGAGCTACATACTATACGTGTGAGATCTGAACCAAATTACCTTTTACACCAAATTCATGTATATTCAGAGAAAAATAATTGTTGTAAGAGCTTCGTAGTAATTTCATGAAATTACACTTTTTGCAATTTTCCGTTTCGTTTTTAGTCCAGAAAGCCCCACAATTAACATTCTTGTGTAGTTGTTCGCTTTGATTGAGTAAAACAAAGTGTTTTTTTTTCGACAGATTTTCCGAAAGGCCATAACTATATTTTAGACTTCTGTTCAGCTTGGGCGCTCAAAAATTGAGGGTAAAAAAGAGCAAACACTTCCATTTGGCTAATTAGCTGCTGCAAGTTTTTCACTCATTAACTCTTCTGGCTAAAAAATGAACAAATAAAATAAATTACAAAAGTTGTCAAAGTAATTAAAAATCATATTTCAGTTGCTCGGCTCCTTGTCCCGAGTGTAAATAACCGATACTTTCCCAATATGTAATTTGAATGCACTTATTTGCTGTTCATATGTTGATTTTGAATATAGGAGTAGATAGTTAGTGCTTAGCAATAGGCTCATATTTAGTTTATTCACCTGTTTTGATTGTATCTGTTGAACTATAGTTGAACAAAAAAACACACATCTGTTGTTATTCTTGATTCTATGCAATGTGAATTTATGCAAAGCGTGTGCCCCATCAGTTCACTTGCCGGTTCTTGCCTTGTGGGCGGAAGTGTGTGCATGCGACTGAAACGAGTGAGCAGGCTCGGTCGACTAGACTATACTCTGAACCCTATACTTGACGCGTACAGTCACTGCTAGCAAGTATGTGTGTCGGTACTTGCATACTGCTTACTTGACTTAACTTCAATGCTTCATATCTCCTGTGTTTTTGAACCCATTTCAATAAATCTTTCACAGATTGTCATTATTTAGTCTAATCTTTCAAACTGCATCAAAAAATTTTTGAATTCAGATTTTGTCGTTATCGATCACATGTGTATATCGGAAACGGAAAGAGTTAAAACTCCTACTGCCCAGGGATTAGGCGAGCTCAGGCTCCAAATCTGCAGTTGCTCGCTCCTAAATTCTCTGATATAGACGGGCTTGGCTATATCGACTCGGCTGTTGATGCTGATCAATAATATATATACTTTAAGGAGTGGAGAATGTTCCCTTCTGCCTGTTGCACAAAACCATTCAACCCTTTAAACCTATTTCATGTTCAGGGTATAACAAGCAAGTGACCTAACTGGCAACAAGTAAATAGAAGGTGGGAGAGAGATTGCGATGGGCGTATGTTTGTTTTACCATAGCCTTGAACTGGCGTTATAAAGTAAATATATTTGATGGGCCAACACGCGCAGCTCATCAAATGTCAACAATCAATCTCAAGCTATCCTTTGTTGTATGAGGCATTTTATTTAATGAAAATTTGTTCGCTGTCGCGGTTTAACGAAATCCAAATCTCATAAGTATTTCCTCATCAGCGTATTTGGGTGTAGCTGAACTGAATTGACTGATAATTTCGGCGGGTCGTGCCTGATTAACACAGAAGTTACAACAATTCATAGATAAATGTAAATAAATGTTCTCAAATATAATTGAACTGCACAAAAAACGTAGCTAGTGCTGGCCAATGAACTTTGATTGCCTTTCACAAACAAAACGAAAAAAAAACATAAAATAATAAGCACAAAGTCGTGCCAGGTCTAAGATCTCAAGCTCAAAGATCATTGTAGTCTTAACAGAAAAAAAACTATTAAGTTTTTATGAACTACTTTAATCGACTCGCTTTGGCATAGGAATGCAAATATTAACCGCTTGATTCTTCTCACAATTAGCACACTAATGACAACATGTGAACATGAATAAACTGATAAATTCGCACTACAAAGTTGACGAACCCCCAGCAAATGCCATGCGTTTTGCATAAACTAACAAATAGATTATTTGCCAATGCTAAAATAGAGCTAGAAACCAAAAACATTTGCACTTTAATGACCATATAAACAATGCTGCTAAACATTACAATGTATTGTTTTGGCCCATTAAAAAATTAGCTAAAATACGATTTAAAAAACTTATTTATTATGAAAAATATTTAAATATATTTTAGAATCTATTATCTTATGAAAAAGCAATGTAAAGCAAGAAGAAAATAAAATATATATATATGCATAAAACAAATTTTCAATTATCAAATTTTAATTATCAATTTGTTTTATGTATATATACAAATTTTAATTATCAATTTGATTTATGTATATATATATATATATATATTTTATTTTCAAATATTAATTATACAAATTTTAATTATCATTATGTTTTATGTTTATATATATATATATATTATTTTCTACAACAGAATATTGTCTACTTTAAGAGCTGACCTTTGACTTTGTCGTTGTTCATTTCAGGCAGCTTCTTAAGATTCACAGCAAGATGAAACGGAGTCACTGAATCGCAAGAACTCCTCACGCAAGAGTTCCATTGTGAATGGCAACGGACACTAATGGCCAAGCTGACCAATGGCGATGATGCCGCTGGTGGAGAGGTGACCTCAAGGCCAAAATGAGTTTATTTGATGAAGTGGATGCCATCGTGGGCTCCATCATTGGCTCGGGCATCTTTGTGTCGCCCACTGCGTGTTAATGTATACGGGTAGTGTCTCAACTTGGCCCTCATTGTGTGGGTCATTTCGGGTCTTTTCTCCATGGTGAGTGAATGTTTGAGCCAAGTTTAACAAATAAGTTGTTGAGTGACCACCTGTTGCTGTTGCACTTATGCTTCCAGCATGCAACAGATGTACACTCGAAGAAACTTACCCAACATATATGCTTAGGGGAATGAACTTGTTAAACTATAAATTATATTTCTTCACTTTATACGATATACATACATACACTTTCTACGATATACGTAATATTTGTAGTTTATTTTCTTTGAACAACTTTTTAGTACTTGCTTTTTCAACTCTTCTTGAGCTTTCAAATATTTGTCTATCATATTGTTTTTTTTTTGTGTATTGAACTTATAAATATGCGAATATTCCAATTGTAGAAAAGTCAGAACATCTGACACTCTCAATTACAAATGTGATAGCGCTCTCCTGCCTTTTAATGAAATTATTGAAATTCCCGCACACGCACTGCGAAACACATAAACAAGTTTACACACACACACACCCACCCACACACACACACACACACACACACACCCACACCCACACACCACACACATACACACACAGAGAGTTATCGGGCTGACACGCCCATGTCAAAAGCACCATTCAATAGACATTACGTATACGCTGCGTTGTCTGGCTGGCAGTTGAGAATAAATGCTTGAAATGACAGCCACTTTGGGGATTGAATAAAAAGTGGGCGCATAGAAAATGACTATAAGCATTCTTTAAATGCTCATTAACACCCCCCATCAATTCTGTTTTTTCTTTTTCTTATTAAGGTTGGCGCGTATCGCGATGCGGAACTGGGAACGATGATAACCAAGTCGGGAGCGGATTACGCTCATAATGGAGCATTCGGAATCTTTTATGGGTATTTCTATATGCGTCTCTTGGATTGAGTGCATGATCGTGCGACCCTGTTCGCAAGCAATTGTTGCGCTTACATTCAGTATGTTCTGAAACCGTTCTTCCCCAATGCGCACCACCGGAGCAGCATCACGATTACTTGCCGTTTGTTGTATTTGTAAGTATAACCAACAACAGTTAGTTTAAGTTATAAGTTGTACAGCTCCAACTTAGAAGATAACCTAATCATCAAATTCCGCTAATCGTTCAAACGATATTTATCGATAAATTGTTAGTTATCATACAAAAAGGAAAAAACTATCTTTAGCTCCTGAACTCTTTGTAAGTATAACCTAAGCAGCAGTTACTTTAAGTTATAGTAAAGCTTCAACTTAGAAGATGCTCTGTTCATAGTGATCAAATTCTGCTAATCGGTGAAACGATTTTTATTGATAATTGTTATTTATTGTACAAAAAGGAAAACAATCAATTAGCTCTTGAACTCATACTCTTGTAAGTACAACCTAAGCAAAAGTTAGATTAAGTTAAAGTAAAGCTCCAATTTAGAAGATACTTAATAATCAAATTCCGCTAATCGGTGAAACGATATTTATCGATAATTGTTTGTTATCGTACAAGAAGGAAATGCAAATAATCTTCAACTCTTATACTCTCTTTAAAGACTCTTGATACAGCGATTGTGTATCTATACGCTCGATTTCGATAAATAGTTATCGATTATTCATTTCGTTGTCATTTACTGTACTTTAACCTAATATAACCCCTTCTTTACCCCTTTCAAACAATCACCATTGTACCCATTTATAGATTCGTTGCACTCGCAAATGTTGCGTACTTGACCTATAGATTAGGATTCGAATGCTACAACCCCTTGAGAACAGATTAAACACAAAAAGTGTTTGCCATTGGCTTATCAGCAGCAGTAGAATCAGCATTAGAAGCAGCATCAGCAGCTGATGAAACCTAGCTGGAAAGTGCTTTGATTAACATTTTTGTGTTGTTTTTTTTGTAGAAAAGTAGCGGTTGGGGCAAATACTAAACTACCCCTAGTTGGGTAAAAATGACTTTTGTGAGTAAAAAGAAAATATTTTTTATTTGGTATTTTGTACCCGTTAGTATTTGACCCTAAACAATTTATACCATATCCCGCTATAAGTAAAAATAGGTTACCATATATATATATATTTTTTTTGCTCCATTGGCATTGGGATAATAATATTTTTTTGTCTTTTTTTAAATAATATATATATATTCTATTATAAAATAAATATTAATTTTTTTTTCTTTTTTTTTTAAATAATATATATAAATTATATTATAAAATAAATATTAAATTTTTTTTTCTTTTTTTTTTAAATAATGGATAATAAATATATATATATTTTTTTTTCTTTTTTTTTAAATAATATAATTATATTATATTATAAATATTACATTTTTTTTCTTTTTTTTAATAATAATAATTATATTATAAAATAAATATTAAATTTATTTATTTTTATTTATTTATTTATTTTTTTTTTTTTTTGCTTTTCCAATGGGTAATTTCAGTCCCACACAATTTTCGGGTAATGCTTAAAAAAGTTCCCCGCCCGCTGGTCTAAGCCAAGAGCAAAGAAATAAATCAATACTTAACTTAATAAAGAGTGAGAAATTTAAGAATAAACTCTTAAGAAATTGAATTTTGCTGAATATGTAACTAGCTTTAACCGATTTCATAAAACTAAAGCTTCGTCTACCCGTTAAGAAATGTAACTTTCGTATATTAGAAAGAGTTTTGTGACTAAAATCAAGCAACCACTAGATTTAAGTAACTAGTAAGTATTTGAAAGTAGTTATTGCGACTGGTTTACTCTCCTTGAAATGTCAAGTCAAACAAAAGTGCACACCGCACAGCCTGTTGATAATGTGATGGATCGCCTTACTGCTCGTTTTTTATACGACTTACTTATTTAATATTGATTTAATGAAGCGGAACTTTACGTGCTTGAGCAAAATACAAATTGAAAAAATAAAGCAGAATACGAAATGCATTGTATTATAATACGTTGTGTAAATCCTGACATTATTACATCATCCGGATGATACTTTAGTTCATGGCAATTGATGGCTAGTCTCAAAAATTCTTTCAAACATAAAAATAATCAAAGGCCTCTTTGTTGTTGTTGTTGTTGTTATTGTTGTTTACTATTTGCAGTGGTGCTGACTTTGATCAACTGCTGCAGGTCTTCAAATGGGCGACTGCTGTGCAGGATATCTTTACATATGCGAAAGTAAGTTAAGGATAACAAGGATAACAACGATAGAATAATGTTATTGTATGTATTTGCAGCTGTTAGCCTTGTTTATTATCATTGCGACGGGCATGTATCATGTATATCTGGGCAATGTCAAATATTTTACATTCGATAATAGTGAAACACCCAGGTTACATCCTTGGCATTCGTCCTTTTATTCCGGTTTGTTTGCCTACAACGGCTGGTAAGTATCAAGCATACGCACTGCTGTCCCAGAGCGAAAAAGATTTATTTGTAAAAGTTGTTAAAAGGAAAAGTGAAATGTTAGAGAGGAAAAACAACAACTTAGAATCTCGATTACATATACTTTTGAACTTCAAATAAAGTACTCAACTTTCAGTTATTTCTCTGTGTAAGCTGCTTCGGTTTTTCTCGTATGCTTTTGTTCTAATTGGAATGTTGCTTGTTACTTTACTTTTATTCTTGCTGCTGCCTGTCAGGAATTACTTGAACTTTATCATTGAGGAGCTGAAGGATCCTGTCAAGAATCTGCCAAGAGCTATTGCCATCAGCTGCACACTTGTCACCGTTGTCTATGTGATGGCCAACGTCTCCTACACCATACTCTCACCTGAAGAGGTTTTCGGGCTCCTCGGCGTCGCCGTCACCTATGCGGAGTCGTGCTTTTGGGATGTTGGCTTGGACCATACCCGGTAAAAACTGGCTTTAACTGTTGCATTTCAAATAATTTGATTGATATTTTCATAAGTTTTTGTGGCCTTGTCCACTTTTGGTGCCGTCCACGGATCTGACTCACCTGATCGCGTCTGTTCTATGCGGGCGCCAACAACGGCCAATGTCCTTGAGATCTACAACCACGATCAGATTCAACGTTTACATGCAAGTCCCGCTGCTGCTGGCAATGGCTTTCCTGTCCATGCTGTACCTGACTGTATCCGATATCTTTGCGTTGATCAACTATGTGGGCTTTGCCACTTGGGTAAGTTGTGACGAAGCGTAGAGTATATCCATTTGAATACCCTGTACAATTGCAGTTGTCGGTGTTGCTGTACTCTGTTCGCCTTGGCTGCGCTGGGCACAGCCGCCGCCACGCCCCATTCGTGTGCCGTTGGGGTGTTCCCATCGTGTATCTGATTGCCACAATATTCGTTACGGTGGTGCCCATGTATGCTAATTCCCGTGGAGACGGGCTACGGCATACTGATGATATGTCGGAGCATACCGCTTTATTTGGAGCATTTTATTGCCTGGAAGAATAAGCCGATTTCGGTTCCAGAAGTCCATGGTAAAGTTTGACTTTGCTCTGCGGGTTGCAAGCTCCTTTCATTTGCCGCATCCTTTTCATCTATGATTTATATTATTCTATGCTAAAATCCCAATATAAAACGTTCTCCTCCAGGTGGAATCACGCAAGCCCTACAGAAACTGATGATGGTTGTGTGTCCCAAAGCCGCGTCAAAGGTTTTTAAGTTTGCTCCTTATATTAGTTTTCTTAAGTTTGTCTTAACCACACTGACTAACCCCCAAAAAACACAATGCCTGCTTTTTGCACTTTTCAACAAACACTGTGCAACAAACTAAAGGAAAAGAGTCAACTAGAACGCTTGACAAACTTTATGTGAATCAGTTTTACGAATGTAAAGTAAAATAAATAAATAATAAAATTTAAATACTTGAAGTACAATTGAATAGTCTCATTTTTAACTTTTCTAAAAATGGATTCATATTAATTTTATTTATGCAAACTTTTTCTTGAACAAAATATTTAAGTATTCAACTTATTTTTACTTGTTGTAAAGATTCTAAAGTACTTGAAATTTATTAGCTCTGAAAAAAAAAACTTATTGAATTTAAGTTAATAATCAAAAAACTTATTGAATTTAAGCTAAATAATCAATAAGTTTTTTTCTTTAGCGCTAATAAATTTAAGTACTTTAGAATTTATTCTTAATCAGCTCGAAAAGGGAGCTTAAACAAAATATTTTATCTTGTACATAAATTGACTGCGAAATGTTTTTAGCTACTTTTCGTTTTTGTTGCACAGTGTTGTTTTTACCTGACTAACCTCGTTTATTTGGTTCATCTAGCACTTGTAACGTCTAACGACTTGTTATTCATAATACTTATTTGAGCGCACTCAACAAATATACTTTTACGCTACGTTCTTAACTAATGTATCTCGTACTTTGATCTACTTTACAGTAAGCCTCACACGTTTCCTACAAAGCTGCTCATGGTACTCGGCAAGCAGACGAAACCAGCTCAGGTTTAGAGATTAATAGTCGGAAATTAATGAACTGGATTCTTCCATTGGAATACGCTGAAATTTAGACAGAGCAGCAAATGATAGCATTTAAATAAAACCAAAATTGCATAACAAAAAAGAAAGTAAGAAAAAACATATAAAGGAAGTTCGAAATGCCCCAGCCAGCAATGAGAAACTACGTATAGATATATTTTTTAATATACGTTTTAAGTTTAAACTAAGCTCACTGCAGCATAACTCATTTCCTTTACATTTAGAAACTTAACTAAACAATTCAGCTTTTAAATACAAAATTAAAAATAATTGCTAAAATATAAAACAAAACAGGAAAAATAAGCACTAAAAAACAAATTTGTTAACTTTTATTGTTACTTCAGTTTTGTTTAGACACTTTGATGAATTTTTAAAAATTAGAATTAAATCAGTTAATCAACTTTTGTTTAGCTTTACTCTTATTGTATATTAATGAAAGTTTAATTAATTATATTATTGAAATTTTTGTTGTTCATTTTCATTTTAGCTAACTTAGTCAGTAGAGTTATAATGGTTTATCAAATCATTTATTTCACAGTTTTGAGGATAAACTGTGAATAAATAATTTAATCAACAATTTCATGCTCTCAGAACCAAAAGAGAGTTTCAGCTACAAATCAAAATCAACGACAAAAATTTCAAATAATTATTAATAAATTTTAAATTGATGTCCGAATTGAATTAAGAACTTAAAGCTTAACAAAACGTATACTTGATTTAATTCTCAATTTTTCAGAGTTCATGCAGAGTGTCTTAAACAAACTCAAGTAACAATAAGCTTTGAACAATCTTGTTTTTAGTGTTATTTTTCCTGTTTTCGTTTTATCTTTTTTACAATCTTTTTTAAATTTGTTGTTCAAAGCTTAATGCTAGTTAAGTTCTAAATGTAAAGGAAATGAGTTATGCTGCAGTGAGCTTAGTTTAAACTTAAAACATATATAAAAATATATCTATACGTAGTTTTTCATTGCTGGCTGGGGGCATTTCGAACTTCCTTTATATGTTTTTTCTTACTTTCTTTTTTGTTATGCAATTTTGGTTTTATTTAAATGCTATCATTTGCTGTTGTGTCTAAATTTCAGCGTATTCCAATGGAAGAATCCAGTTCATTAATTTGCCAACTATTAATCTCTAAACCTGAGCTGGTTTCGTCTGCTTGCCGAGTACCATGAGCAGCTTTTGTAGGAAACGTGTGAGGCTTACTGTAAAGTAGATCAAAGTACGAGATACATTAGTTAAGAACGTAGCGTAAAAGTATCTACTTAAGTGCGCTACGAATAAGTATTATGAATAACAAAGTCGTTAGACGTTACAAGTGCTAAATAAACCGAATAGAACGAGGTTAGTCAGGTAAAAACAACACTGTGCAACAAAAACGAAAAGTAGCTAAAAACATTTCGCAGTCAATTTATGTACAAGATAAAATATTTTGTTTAAGCTCCCTTTCGAGCTGATTAAGAATAAGATTCTAAAGTACTTAAATTTATTAGCGCTAAAGAAAAAAACTTATTGATTATTAACTTAAATTCAATAAGTTTTTTGATTATTAACTTAAATTCAATAAGTTTTTTTTTTCAGAGCTAATAAATTTAAGTACTTTAGAATCTTTACAACAAGTAAAAATAAGTTGAATACTTAAATATTTTGTTCAAGAAAAGTTTGCATAAATAAAATTAATATGAATCCATTTTTAGAAAAGTTAAAAATGAGACTATTCAATTATAAATATATTTTAATTTTATTATTTATTTATTTTACTTTACGATTCGTAAAACTGATTCACATAAAGTTTGTCAAGCGTTCTAGTTGACTCTTTTCCTTTAGTTTGTTGCACAGTGTTTGTTGAAAAGTGCAAAAAGCAGGCATTGTGTTTTTTGGGGGTTAGTCAGTGTGGTTAAGACAAACTTAAGAAAACTAATATAAGGAGCAAACTTAAAAACCTTTGACGCCGCTTTGGGACGCACAACCATCATCAGTTTCTGTAGGGCTTGCGTAATTCCGCCTGGAGAAGAACGTTTTATATTGGGATTTTAGCATATATAGAATAATATAAATCATAGATGAAAAGGATGAGGCAAATGAAAGGAGCTTGCAACGCGCAGAGCAAAGTCGAACTTACCCATGGACTTCTGGAACCAAATCGGCTTATTCTTCCAGGCAATGAATACCAAATAGACGGGTATGCTGGACAGTATCATCAGTATGCCGTAGCCCGTCTCCACGGGACTGGCGTACATGGGCACCACCGTAACGAATATTGTGGCAATCAGATACACAATGGGGAACACCAACGGCACACGAATGGGGCGTGGCAAGTTGGGCTGTGCCCAGCGCAGCCAAGGCAAACAGAGTACAGCAACACCAATGCTCAACTGCAATTATTAGGGTATTCAAATGGATATACTCTACGCTTCGTCACAACTTACCCAAGTGGCAAAGCCCACATAGTTGATCAACGCAAAGATATCGGATACAGTCAGGTACAGCATGGACAGGAAAGCCATTGCCAGCACAGCCGGAGTTGGTGTAAAACGTTGAATCTGAATCATGGTCATAATCTCGGGCATTTGGCCATTGTTGGCGCCCGCATAGAACAGACGCGATGAGGTAAGTAGGATGCCATTGACGGCACCAAAAGTGGACAAGGCCACAAAAACTATGAAAATATAAATCAAATTATTTGAAATGCAACAGTTAAAGCCAGTTTTTACCGGGTATGGTCCAAGCCAACATGCCAAAAGCACGCTCCGCATAGGTGACAGCGACAGCCGAGGAGCCCAAAACCTCTTCGGGTGAGAGTATGGTGTAGAAGGAGACGTTGGCCATCACATAGACAACGGTGACAAGTGTGCAGCTGATGGCAATAGCTCTTGGCAGATTCTTGACAGGATCCTTCAGCTCCTCAATGATAAAGTTCAAGTAATTCCTGACAGGCAGCAGCAAGAATAAAAGTAAAGTAACAAGCAACATTCCAATTAGAACAAAAGCATACAAGAAACCAAAGCGGCTTACACAGAGAGAAATAACTGAAAGTTGAGTACTTTATTTGAAGTTCAAAAGTATATGTAATCGAGATTCTAAGTTGTTGTTTTCCTCTCTAACATTTCACTTTTCCTTTAACAACTTTACAAATAAATCTTTTTCGCTCTGGGACAGCAGTGCGTATGCTTGATACTTACCAGCCGTTGTAGGCAAACAAACCGGAATAAAAGGACAATGCCAAGGATGTAACCTGAGTGTCACTATTATCGAATGTAAAATATTTGACATTGCCCATATACAGCTGATACATGCCCGTCGCAATGATAATAAACAAGGCTAACAGCTGCAAATACATTCAATAACATTATTCTATCGTTGTTATCCTTGTTATCCTTAACTTACTTTCGCATATGTAAAGATATCCTGCACAGCAGTCGCCCATTTAACGTCCCAGCAGTTGATCAAAGTCAGCACCACTGCAAATAGTAAACAACAATAACAACAACAACAACAAAGAGGCCTTTGATTATTTTATGTTTGAAAGAGATTTAGACTAGCCATCAATTGCCATGAACTAAAGTATCATCCGGATGATGTAATAATGTCAGGATTTACACAACGTATTATAATACAATGCATTTCGTATTCTGCTTTATTTTTTTTCAATTTGTATTTTGCTAGAGCGCGTAAAGTTCCGCTTCATTAAATCAATATTAAATAAGTAAGTCGTATAAAAACGAGCAGTAAGGCAATCCATCACATTATCGACGGGCTGTGCGGTGTGTGCACTTTTGTTTGACTTGACATTTGGGCAGCGAAAGGAGAGTAAACCAGTCGCAATAACTACTTTCAAATACTTTACTAGTTACTTGATTAAATATTAAGTAGTTGCTACTTGATTTTAGTCACAAAACTCTTTCTAATATACGAAAGTTACATTTCTTAACGGGCTAACGAAGCTTTAGTTTTATGAAATCGGTTAAAGCTAGTTACATATTAGCAAAATTCGATTTCTTAAGAGTTTATTCTTAAATTTCTCACTCTTTATTAAGTTAAGTATTGATTTATTTCTTTGCTCTTGGCTTAGACCAGCGGGCGGGGAACTTTTTTAAGCATTACCCCAAAATTGTGTGGGACTGAAATTACCCATTGGAAAAGCAAAAAAAAAAAAAAATAAATAAATAAATAAAAATAAATAAATTTAATATTTATTTTATAATATAATTATTATTATTAAAAAAAAAGAAAAAAAATGTAATATTTATAATATAATATAATTTATATATATTATTTAAAAAAAAAGAAAAAAAAAATATATATATATTATTATCCATTATTTAAAAAAAAAAAGAAAAAAAAATTTAATATTTATTTTATAATATAATTTATATATATTATTTAAAAAAAAAAGAAAAAAAAAATTAATATTTATTTATAATAGAATATATATATATTATTTAAAAAAAAGACAGAAAAAAATATTATTATCCCAATGCCAATGGAGCAAAAAAAATATATATATATATGGTAACCTCTATTTATAGCGGGATATGGCGTACTAAATTCTTTAAGTTGAGAAAAATACTAACAGGATTACAAAATACCAAATAAAAAATATTTTCTTTTTACTCACAAAAGTCATTTTTACCCAACTAGGGGTAATTTACCCGTGTTCCCCGACCGCTCTTTCTACAAAAAAAACAACACAAAAATGTTAATCAAAGCACTTTCCAGCTAGGTTTCATCAGCTGCTGATGCTGCTTCTAATGCTGATTCTACTGCTGCTGATAAGCCAATGGCAAACACTTTTTGTGTTTAATCTGTTCTCAAGGGGTTGTAGCATTCGAATCCTAATCTATAGGTCAAGTACGCAACATTTGCGAGTGCAACGAATCTATAAATGGGTACAATGGTGATTGTTTGAAAGGGGTAAAGAAGGGTTATATTAGGTTAAAGTACAGTAAATGACAACGAAATGAATAATCGATAACTATTTATCGAAATCGAGCGTATAGATACACAATCGCTGTATCAAGAGTCTAAACTAAGAGAGTATAAGAGTTGAAGATTATTTGCATTTCCTTCTTGTACGATAACAAACAATTATCGATAAATATCGTTTCACCGATTAGCGGAATTTGATTATTAAGTATCTTCTAAATTGGAGCTTTACTTTAACTTAATCTAACTTTTGCTTAGGTTGTACTTACAAGAGTATGAGTTCAAGAGCTAAAGATTGTTTTCCTTTTTGTACAATAAATAACAATTATCGATAAAAATCGTTTCACCGATTAGCAGAATTTGATCACTATGAACAGAGCATCTTCTAAGTTGAAGCTTTACTATAACTTAAAGTAACTGTTGCTTAGGTTATACTTACAAGAGAAAGAGTTCAGGAGCTAAAGATAGTTTTCCTTTTTGTATGATAACTAACAATTATCGATAAATATCGTTTGAACGATTAGCGGAATTTGATCATTAGGGTATCTTCTAAGTTGGAGCTGTACAACTTATAACTTAAACTAACTGTTGCTTAGGTTATACTTACAAATACAACAAACGGCAAGTAATCGTGATGCATCCTCCGGTGGTGCGCATTCGGGGAAGAACGGTTTCAGGACGTACGTACTGAATGTAAGCGCAACAATTGCTTGCGAACAGGGTCGCACAATCATGCACTCAATCCAGAGACGTATGAATGCCATAAAGGGTCCAAATGTTTCCATTATATAAGCATAATCCGCTCCCGATTTGGTTATCATCGTTCCCAGTTCCGCATAGCAATACGCGCCAACCTTAATAAGAAAAAGAAAAAACAGAATTGATGGGGGTGTTAATGAGCATTTAAAGAATGCTTATAGTCATTTTCTATGCGCCCACTTTTTTATTCAATCCCAAAGTGGCTGTCATTTCAAGCATTTATTCTCAACTGCCAGCCAGACAACGCAGCGTATACGTAATGTCTATTGAATGCGTGTGCTTTTGACATGGGCGTGTCAGCCCGATAACTCTCTGTGTGTGTATGTGTGTGGGTGTGTGTGGGTGTGGGTGTGTGTGTGTGTGTGTGTGTGTGGGTGGGTGTGTGTGTGTGTAAACTTGTTTATGTGTTTCGCAGTGCGTGTGCGGGAATTTCAATAATTTCATTAAAAGGCAGAACGCTGTCAGCATTTGTAATTGAGAGTGTTGGGATCCTTCTGACTTTTCTACAATTGGAATATTCGCATATTTATAAGTTCAATACACAAAAAAAAAACAATATGATAGACAAATACGAAAGCTCAAGAAGAGTTGAAAAAGCAAGTACTAAAAAGTTGTTCAAAGAAAATAAACTACAAATATTACGTATGTATATCGTAGAAAGTGTATGTATGTATATCGTATAAAGTGAAGAAATATAATTTATAGTTTAACAAGTTCATTCCCCTTAAGCATATATGTTGGGTAAGTTTCTTCGAGTGTACATCTGTTGCATGCTGGAAGCATAAGTGCAACAGCAACAGGTGTGCACTCAACAACTTATTTGTTAAACTTGGCTCAAACATTCACTCACCATGGAGAAAAGACCCGAAATGACCCACACAATGAGGGCCAAGTTAACGCTGCCCGTATACATTAACACGCCAGTGGGCGACACAAAGATGCCCGAGCCAATGATGGAGCCCACGATGACAGTGCAGCCATTCAATAAACTCATTTTGGCCTTGAGTGTCACCTCTCCACCAGCGGCATCATCGCCATTGGTCAGCTTGGCCGTTGCATCTCCGTTGCCATTCACAATGGAACTCTTGCGTGAGGAGTTCTTGCGATTCAGTGACTCCGTTTCCATCTTGCAGCTGTGCGAATCTTAAGAAGCTGCCTGAAATGAACAACGACAAAGTCAAAGGTCAGCTCTTTAAAGTAGACAAATTTGTGTAGAAAATAATATATATATATATATAAACATAAAACATAATGATAATTAAAATTTGTATAATTAATATTTGAAAATAAAATATATATATATATATATATACATAAATCAAATTGATAATTAAAATTTGTATATATACATAAAACAAATTGATAATTAAAATTTGATAATTAAAATTTGTTTTATGCATATATATATATTTTATTTTCTTCTTGCTTTACATTGCTTTTTCATAAGATAATAGATTCTAAAATATATTTAAATATTTTTCACATAATAAATAAGTTTTTAAATCGTATTTTTAGCTAGTTTAATCAACCGATACATTGTAATGTTTAGCAGCATTGTTTATATGGTCATTAAAGTGCAAATGTTTTGGTTTCTAGCTATTTTTAGCATTGGCAAATAATCTATTTGTTAGTTTATGCAAAACACATGGCATTTGCTCGGGGCGTTCATCAACTTTGTAGTGCGAATTTATCAGCTTATTCATGTTCACATGTTGTCATTAGTGTGCTAATTGTGAGAAGAATCAAGCGGTTAATATTTGCATTCCTATGCCAAAGACGAGTCAATTAAAGTAGTTCGTAAAAAAGCTTAATAGTTTTTTTTCTGTTACAACTACAATAATCTTGAGCTTGAGATCTTAGACCTGGCACGACTTTGTGCTTATTATTTTATGTTTTTTTTTTTGGTTTTGTTTTGTTTGTGAAAGGCAATCAAAGTTCATTGGCCAGCACTAGCTACGTTTTTTGTGCAGTTCAATTATATTTGAGAACATTTATTTACATTTATCTATGAATTGTTGTAACTTCTGTGTTAATCAGGCACGACCCGCCGAAATTATCAGTCGATTCAGTTCAGCTACACCCAAATACGCTGATGAGGAAATACTTATGAGATTTCGAGGAGTTCGTTAAACCACAACAGCGAACAAATTTTCATTAAATAAAATGCCTCATACAACAAAGGAAAATATGTTTGAGATTGATTGTTGACATTTGATGAGCTGCGCGTGTTGGCCCATCAAATATATTTACTTTATAACGCCAGTTCAAGGCTATGGTAAAACAAACAACGCCCATCGCAATCTCTCTCCCACCTTCTATTTACTTGTTGGTTAGGTCACTTGCTTGTTATACCCTGAACACATGGAAAATAGGTTAAAAGGGTTGAATGGTTTTGTGCAACAGGCAGAAGGAAGCATCTCCCACTCCTTAAAGTATATATATTATTGATCAGCATCAACAGCCGAGTCGATATAGCCAAGCCCGTCTATATCAGAGAATTTAGGAGCGAGCGACTCCAGATTTGGAGCATAAGCTCGCCTAATCCCTGGGCAGTAGGAGTTTATTTCAAATTTTCGATAACTCTTTCCGTTTCCGATATACACATGTGATCGATAACAACAAAATCTTGAATTTGGAAAACTTTTTGATGCAGTTTGAAAGATTAGACTAAATAATGACAATCTGTGAAAGATTTATTGAAATCGGTTCAAAAACACAGGAGATATGAAGCATTGAAGTTAAGTCAAGTAAGCAGTATGCCCGTACCGACACACATACTTGCTAGCAGTGACTGTACGCGTCAAGTATAGGGTTCAGAGTATAGTCTAGTCGACCAGAGCCTGCTCACTCGTTTCAGTCGCATACACACACTTCCGCCCACAAGGCAAGAACCGGCAAGTGAACTGATCGGGGCACACGCTTTGCATAAATTAGCATACCATCAAAATCAAGAATAACAACAGATGTGTGTTTTTTTTGTTCAACTATGATTCAACGATACAATCAAAACAGGTGAATAAACTAATGAGCCTATTGCTAAGCACTAACTATCTACTCCTATATTCAAAATCAACATATGAACAGCAAATAAGTGCATTCAAATTACATATTGGGAAAGTATAGGTTATTTACACTCAGAGAAACAGGAGCAAGCAACTGAAATATGATTTTTAATTACTTTGACAACTTTTGTAATTTATTTTATTTGTTCATTTTTTAGCCAGAAGAGTTAATGGTGAAAAACTTTAGCAGCTAATTAGCCAAATGGAAGTGTTGTTCCTTTTTACCCTCAACAGTTGAGCGCCCAAGCTGAACGAAGTCTAAAATATAGTTATGGCCTTTCGGAAAATCTGTCGAAAAAAAAAACACTTTGTTTTTTACTCAATCAAAGCGAACAACTACAGCAAGAATGTTAATTGTGGGGCTTTCTGGACTAAAAACGAAACGGAAAATTGCAAAAAGTGTAATTTCATGAAATTACTACGAAGCTCTTACAACAATTATTTTTCTCTGAATCATGAATTTGGTGTAAAAGGTAATTCCAATTGATAAACCATTAGATCTCACACGTATAGTATGTAGCTCTGCCTTTCACTTGGCCATTAGATTGGGCCACAAAATGTGGGCCAAAATCACTTAATGACTTTAACAATGGTGTATTGATTCATAGCACTATTGCTATGTGTGTTGCCCAATTTGTGTACGCACAGCAGAGAGAGAGAGAAATATGGCAGACCATTAATTTTGATATCGTAAACAAACGAACAATAGATTTATTTTTTGTTAGCTAGCTATCTACATGCGTACAATAGATACGCATTTTGGATTTATGTCCGTTCTCTATCAATTCGCGAAAGCAAAAAACACATTTAATGCATTAAATGTTATTTTTATAAAATGGAATGGAGTTATTATAGATATTTTTGGCTAATTTGTTAAATTTATTTTATGGATAATTAGAAAAAATTTTCGCTAATTTGTTAAAATTATTTTATGGATATTTAGAACATTTTTCGACTTTTTTCAATTTGGTTCAAGCTAATATTTCTAATTGATTAACTTTTTGTTTGGAGAAAAAACTTCTTTTTGAAAGATTAACTTTACGAAAATATGAAACTTGATATCGAAACAATGTTAGTTAAACCATTTTTGTGTTTTGAACAATAGATTTATTTTTTGTTAGCCAGCTATCTACATGCGTACAATAGATACGCATTTTGGATTTATGTCTGTTCTCTATCAATTCGCGAAACGAAAAAACACATTTAATGCATTAAAGATTATTTTTACAAAATGGAATGGAGTTATTATATATATTTTTGGCTAATTTGTTAAATTTATTTTATGGATAATTAGAAAAAATTTTCGCTAATTTGTTAAAATTATTTTATGGATAGTTAGAACATTTTTCTACTTTTTTCAATTTGGTTTAAGCTAATATTTCTAATTGATTAACTTTTTGTTTGGAGAAAAAACTTCTTTTTGAAAGATTAACTTTATGAAAAAATGAAACTTGATATCGAAACAATGTTAGTTAAACCATTATTGTGTTTTGAACAATAGATTTATTTTTTGTTAGCTAGCTATCTACATGCGTACAATAGATACGCACTTTGGATTTATGTCCGTTCTCTATCAATTCGCGAAAGCAAAAAACACATTTAATGCATTAAAGATTATTTTTACAAAATGGAATGGAGTTATTATAGATATTTTTGGCTAATTTGTTAAAATTATTTTATGGAGAGTTAGAAAAATTTTCGCTAGTGTGTTAAAATTATTTTATGGATAGTTAGAACATTTTTTTGACTTGTTTTAAATTCGGTTCAAGCTAATATTTCTAATTGATTAACTTTTTGTTTGGAGAAAAAACTTCTTTTTGAAAGATTAACTTTATGAAAAAATGAAACTTGATATCGAAACAATGTTAGTTAAACCATTATTGTGTTTTGAACAATAGATTTATTTTTTGTTAGCCAGCTATCTACATGCGTACAATAGATACGCACTTTGGTTTTATGTCTGTTCTCTATCAATTCGTTTCAGAAAAAAAAACTCATTTAATGCATTAAAGATTATTTTTACAAAATGGAATGGAGTTATTATATATATTTTTGGCTAATTTGTTAAAATTATTTTATGAAGAGTTAGAAAAATGTTCGCTAATTTGTTAAAATTATTTTATGGATAGTTAGAATAATTTTCGCTAATTTTTTAAAATTTTTTATGGAGAGTTAGAATATTTTTTCGACTTCTTTTCAATTCGGTTCAAGCTAATATTTCTAATTGATTTTTGTTTGGTTTAGAGGATAAAAAACTTCTTTTTGAAAGATTAACTTTACGAAAAAAGGAAACTTAATATCGAAACAATGTTAGTTAAACAATTTTTGCCTTTTTGAATGTGTTTTGTACATTGATACAGTTCGAAATATATTTGCATAGATTCAGAATAACTTTTACGAATGTTTTTTCATCTCTGTGTCTAATTATTGTTAATAATACAAGTTTGTTTGATTTAAAGGTGTAAATTTGCGTCATGGAATTTATTTGATATTTTCGAGTATTTTTGTATTCGTTTTCATAAATTTGGCTTTGTATATGCACATATTTCGGATTTTTTTTTTTCACTTAAAAACTGGCTGGAGATGTCTTTCTGGCCAAGATTACAAACAGTTGTTAAAACATTTATATTTATTGTGAGTTAGCTACCTTCTCGAAGAAAAGCAAATACAAATCTATATATTGCGCGCCACCAACACCAACACCAACACACACACACACACACAGAGAGAGAGAAAAGACCGTTAAGCGTTTGACGGAGGGAAACAAACCGCACGCAATCAACGAATACAGCCAACTGACAAGAGAACTTTTGCCTCCTGCTGCCGGGCATCTTTATTTTGTTCAACAGCAGCAGCAGCAGCGCAATCTCAGCGAGAGAGTCAAGCATAGCAGACCGTCAAGCATCCCCTTCACAACAAAGCTCTGCTCAGCCAGCTAAAGCTTTGCTCGGAGCGTTTAGCTACGTCAAACTTGTTGGAGCTTGACTGTGTTGACGGTTTTTGCAGCGTGTCGAGGGCTCGTTCGTTCTAACCGGCATTTTTTTTGAATGTATAATGACCAAAAACGAGTTTTGCTTCATATATATTTGTGTTTCGGGTTTTTTTCCCCTTCAAGTGAAACAAAAGTTTATTTAATTTCTCATTCTCACAACGTTTGTTTGTGATTGCTTTTTAATTGTTGTTACAAAGCGGAAAAAGCTGCGCGTCATTTTTATCTAACAGATACTGGAACACAACACTAATTATCTGAGAGCATAGAATGTTCTTCGTGAACACGTGTTACAGATATCAGTATCTTGTGGTAACTAGTAACATTGAAGTTGAAATTAATTGAGAACGTTCGACTGTACTGCATATACAATAGTATCTTTGAGATACACACATACTAGTAGATAATGTATTATTATCTTTCACACGTCTGTCAGCCCTAAGTTGAGTTGTGCAAATTTGCTCACACAGATCGCATAAGTATCTTTTTCAAATCCCACACTCTGTCGTGAACTAACCCATAATTGAGTGTATCCGCAGCGGGGCCAAAGTTTACACTCAAAGAAAAGTCTTATCTTATCTGCATGTTGTAGTTGTACCTGCTTTTTATCGTTTCTCCGAGTGTATGCAAATTCCAATGAAGTGTCGCGAAGACAGTTTGCAAATCTCTTTGGTTTTTTTTTATTACTTAAACTAACTTCACTCAGGGGCTTAACGAGTTTATTGACCAAACATTCAGCTATGCTGTTTGCTCAATCTTAGTTTAAATTAGTGACAATTGACGGGGCGCTTTGAACATATGCTATGTTCAACTTATTACTAAGTAGCTCGTTTACTGAATGCAAAGTCACTGATTTAATGCGATCAAGCCTATATATATCAAGCTTGTTGTCGTCGTGATGCTTAGCATATTGAGCAAGTGATTTACTATATCCATCGATATCGATGCCTTATGAAGGGTGTTTTTTTTTAGAGGTATAGAACTTTGAAATGGCATAAAACAAAGATGATTTTTTTTATTGATATGAAATTTACTTTATTCGAAAGACAAACTTCTGGCATTATAATTTAAATATGATTTCTGGCATATGTCCGCCATATATCAACAGTTGCTTTGGGTTTCCTCAAGTGTGACTGACCACAATTAATACTGCAGTAGATTCATTATGTTGATCTTGAGTTCGATCGTTCGTTCGATAAGTGTCAATAAAACTATATGTTAAGCATAATTATGTTAAATATATAATCTCAACGACCTCAGTAACTAAAGAGAATGCTCAATACTTGCTTGAGGTTAGCATAGCTTCAAGTTTAAGTACGAATCAAATTACCCAAACATGTAGCATAATTAAGTTTGAGATTGTTTTCGTTGCGTATCTGAACAAGAGAAGTAAGAGACGAAAAGACTACTTCTTTCGGATAATGACGAGAAGTAAGTGGAGAAAAGATGAGCCTTCTTCACCTCTTCCACCCATTATTCCCTGAAGAAATCCACTTATCAGTTAAAGACGATGAAGTTCTTGCCAAAGATCCAGCCGTAGCGCCGTCTCCTACAGACTCGGTTCCCATTTCATTCAAGTATATTATTTTAAATGATATTTTTTTGGCATTTTTGAAGGCCTGTCTGGGTTGTTAGATCGCAATGGAAATCCCTATTCGTATCAGAAAAGAATAAAAAAAAGAAAAAAAAAGAAAAAGGAAAAAAAAGAAAAAAATAGAAATAAATAAAAACAGACTAAAGCCTTAAACAGTTTTAGTTTAGTTTACGAAAGATTTATCATATATTTAAACAGTTCTCAAAGTGCTTGGAATAAACTTGTTTAAATGAAAGTATCTTTTATTATTGCCTGTTTTCTATATCATTTTATAAATCAAAACAAAAACAAAAATTATTTTTAACTCAACAACAATTTATTTTCGCTTTTATTTTTGACAACATTGATAAATGTTCAAATAAGTTTGCAAAATATTTATTTTTAAAGTGCTTTGTTACTTGTTTTGCAAATGCCAATAAATTAGTTGTTAATGGGTTGTTAGATCGCAATTAAAATCACTATTCGTATCATAAACGAATACAAAAAAGAAAAAAAAAAAGAAAAAGAAAAAAAAAGAAAAGAAAAAAAGAAAGAAAAAGAATAGAAATAAAAAAAAAACAGACTAAAGTCTTAAACAGTTTTGGTTTAGCTTAAAAAAGATTTATCATATATTTAAACAGTTCTTAAAGTGCTTTGAATATGCAAGTTTAAATGAAAGTACTTTTTATACCCTTAACCCATTGAAAATTGGTAAAAAGGGTATAATGGATTTGTGCAAAAGTATGTAACAGGCAGAAGGAAGCATCTCCGACCCCATAAAGTATATATATTCTTGATCAGCATCAACAGCCGAGTCGATATAGCCATGTCCGTCTGTCCGTCCGTCCGTCTGTCCGTCTGTCCGTCCGTATGTATGAACGCGTCGAACTCAGAGACTATAAGAGCAAGAGACTCCAGATTTGGTACATAAGCTCGCCTAATCCCTAGGCAGTACAAGTTTGTTTTAAATTTTTGATAACTCTTCCCGTTTCCGATATACACATGTAATCGATAACAACAAAATCTTCAATTTGGAAAACTTTTTGATGCAGTTTGAAAGATTAGACTAAATAATGACAATCTGTTAAAATTTTATTGAAATCGGTTGAGAAACACTGGAGATATGGAGTATCGAAATTAAGAAGGTATGCACTTTACGCGTATACATACACACACTCACACATACTTGCAAGCATTGACTGTATGCGTAAAGTATCGGGTTAAGGGTATAGTCTAGTCGGGATTTCTCGACTAGAGCCTTCTTACTTGTTAGTATTGCTTGTTTTCTATATCATTTTATAAATCATTTCGTATCAAAAAAAAAAGAAAAAAAAAAGAAATAGAATAGAAATAATGAATAGACTAAAGCCCTAAACAGTTCTGGTTAAGCTTACGAAAGATTTATCCTATATTTAAACAGTTCTCAAAGTGCTTTTGTTTAAATGAAAGTACTTTTTAGTATTGCTTGTTTTCTGTATCATTTTATAAATCAAAACATAAAAAAGTTTATTTTTAAATCAACAATTTATTTTCGCTTTTATTTTTGACAACATTGATAAATGTTCAAATAAGTTTGCTAAATATTTATTTTTTAAAGCGCTTTGTTACTTGTTTTTCAAATGCCAATAAATTAGTTGCTTAGCCCCGATGTAAGATACATTCCACGTACGAATAATGAGCTTTAGGCCTGCCCCAAAGATCAATAATCGCACCCAAATACCGAAGGGTGCGGGGGACATTGAATGTGAAATGCAAACATTAATTGACAGATTTATACTAAGCTGAAGTTTTTGCCTTCTTCTCAGGTTTCCCAACTTAAACGGATGACCATATTATTAGCATGCATTGCATCAGATCCGAGAACAGTTTAAATAATCAATTTAAGTGTTTAATTTGTGTTGGAGTGGGGAGGAAATAGAAACTGGCGCCAAGGTGTCTGCCAAACACATTCCAACTAGGTGTATCTGTGTGTGGGTGTGTGGGTGTGTTTTGACGTCACAATACAGACCTGACGTCTGTTTTGCAGACCAAAGCAGCTTTGCACAAGGTCAAAGTTCATTTGCCACGCTACTTTAGGTATTTTTACTTTGCGGGGCTTCAGTCGGATTAAATACGCATTTAATTAGTTTAAAAAAAAACTTACTTTAAATTTATTTTAATTGTATTTAAATGCAAATCTCGTTTCACTTTCACGATTTAAGGTCAAGGTTTTTGAAGCATATTTCTGAGACACTTTTATCTATTAATATTTTTTTTATTTACAATTTTATTTGTGTTGTAATTTGTATTGCAATATTGTGTTTTGTTTCACGTCACGTTTTAGTTTTTTTTAGTTTTATTTCATTTTTGTCTCACGACTTGTTTTCTTGCTCAGCGCTCAGAGTGTACTAAAAAGCTGCACAGCATCAACAGACGGACAGAAGGGCAGACGTGAAGGGCACACGAATTAATATGCTGTGATAAGAGCCAAGAAGAGCTTCGCTGCTGCACGATGACGACAAAAAAGGTTTTTGTGCTTTGGTCACGTTTGTTGTTCTTGTTCAAAGAAAAGAATAAAATTCTCCTCTTGTGTACTTCAAATTATACGTTCTTTCGTTTGCTGGCAACCCTCTCTTCCTCCTCGGCCCTCACTCGCATAACTTCTTGTTAGCGTACGCAAAGGCATTCATCAAGGGTCTTAAATTATCAAGCCATTTCGTTTCTGTGCGTTTTTCGGGGTTTCTTTTTTGGGTTTTGGGTTTTCGCTGTCGTCCGTTTTTGGTTTCGCGCCTTTTGTTTGCGCAGCTTAACATGGCACAATGTGCTTTGCATTGCTTTTTTCGCTCTGTTCCTTTTCTTCGATATATTGTTGTTGTTGTGGCAAAGGTCAGCAATTGATTTGCGTCTTTTGCGCATGTCTTGAACTGAGCTTTTCTTTTGTAAAGCTTGAAAAATCGTGCGTAATCGATGAGCGTAAATCGGTGTTGAAGCTTAGATTGATGATTTATATTTTATATGATTTATATTATTTATGATTTATCATATTATTTTTATGTTTGTTGTTGCTGCTTTTTATTTAATATGATATAATTTTTTTAACGGTCTTTTGCTTTTATATATTTTTTGAAATATTTGTAGCTCTCGTCATAGCAGTCAGCTTGTGTCCCTAAGCGTTCAACAACTGCTATGCAAGCAGTGCACAAATGCTGTGCAAGCAGTTTTACGTGTGCGATTCACTGCAAAAGCGCTAGATGGCGCCATGGTTAAATTGACGAAAGAAATTAAATTTTTTTCAAATTTATTATTTAAACAGATTATTGCTTTTTCGCATATTATACACGTTTAACAAGCACACAGCATTAAGTTTTTAAAAATAATGTGCTTCATTCAAATTGCGCTTTGTGATTTTAAGCGAATGGTTCAAATAAAGACCAGAAACGTGTGAACCAACGCCAACTGTGTGGCATGCAACACAGGCGTTGCAAACTTTGATCCCGTATGCAAACAGTTCATGCGTGGCAAGAAGCATTGTTGTGCGCTTAAGACACACCTACACAGGTGTGTGCGAGTGTGTGTGAGTGTAAGTGTGTGTGTAAGTGTGTGTGTGCGAGTGTGTGTGAGTGTGTGTGTGTGTGTGAGTGCAGTTGCAAAAACACCTACGCACTGTTGCACACCAATAAAAGCGTTGCGAAGCTTATTAGTTTGTTTTGCAGCTGGGCCCGGAATCAATCATCAAGCGGAGCAAAGGGTGGGGGGGAGGTGGTTGGGGGATGCAAAATGACCAAAATGCCAGAAACTGACAAAACACCTGCTGCCAGGATATGAAAGCATTCCCAATCAAAGTCCTTGCCAATGTGTGTGTGTGTGTATCCTGGCAGGGAGTCATTCAGCAGGGGCATCCTGCACGGGTCAGCAAAGCTACAGCTTCATTGACCAGTTCTAGTTTTTTCTTGTCACACACGCTTCTGATGTAAATTTCTATTTTTTTTGGGTTTTTTTTTTGTTTTTGGATTTGTTGTTGCCACACTTTGATCCTTTGGCGTCGGTCGCTGGCAACTGCATTGCAAGTTTTCAGTTGTTTGCACAATGAATAGGAAAAACTGAACCGAACTGAAACAGAGCGAAAGAGAGGGAGAGGGTGAGAGAGAGGGAGGGGGAAAGAGAGAGAGAGAGAGGGAGAGTAATAGTTTGTTTAGAGTGTCAAAAAATGTGATAGAAAGGCAAACTTAAACAAGTAAGAAGGCTCTAGTTGAGAAATTCCGACTAGACGATACCCTCAACCATGTATGTAGTATGTGTGTGTGTGTGTGTGTGTATACGCGTATAGTGCATAGTTGACTAAACTTCAATGTTCCATATCTCCAGCGTTTCTCAACCGATTTCAATAAAATTTTCACAGATTGTCATTATCTAGTCTAATCTTTCAAACTGCATCATAAAGATTTCTGAATTCAAGATTTTGTTGTTATCGATCACATGTGTATATCGGAAACAGGAAGAGTTATCGATAAAAATTTCACAAATTGTCATAATTTCGTCTAATCTATCAAACTGCATTAAAAAGTTTTCCAAATTCAAGATTTTGTTGTTATCGATCACATGTGTATATCGGAAAAAAGAAGAGTTATCGATAAAAAATTTCACAAATTGTCATAATTTCGTCTAATCTTTCAAACTGCATCCCAAAGTTTTCCACATTCAAGATTTTGTTGTTATCGATCACATGTGTATATCGGAAACGGGAAGAGTTATCGAAAATTTGAAACAAACTTGTACTGCCTAGGGATTAGGCGAGCTTATGTTCCAAATCTGGAGTCTCTAGCTCTTGGAGTCTGTGAGATCGGCGCGTTCATACGGACCTGGCTATATCGACTCGGCTGATCAGGAATATATATACTTTATGGGTTCGGAGATGCTTCCTTCTGCCTGTTACATACTTTTGCACAAAACCATTAAACCCTTTTTACCCATTTGCAATGGGTTCAGGCTATAAAAACTATTGAACTAATTTTGAAGTTTCTTTCACCAATGAAAAGCTTAGTTATAGATAGTTATAGATAGTTATAGCTTAGTTATAGATAGTTATAGATAGATATAGATACATATTATTGAGAGTTAGTTCTTGCGAACTTTTCGCTTTATACTTATAATTCGCATTTTTGTTACAATTCCCAAGCTGATAATTGTTTTTGCATATTATGTTTGGCAGTTTTTGCCTTAACCTTACAAGCTTGGACATTGTACCTCAATCAGCAAGTATAGTTTTACCATCAACTGCACAAATAAAGAATCCTTTATTGTTTTTTGTGCTGTTTTATGAGCTTGCAACTTGCAACAGCAAACTTTGTGATTTGCATTTTTTAATGGACCGTAAACGAAACGCACGAAGTAATTCGAGTAATAAAAAAAAAACTTTTCATACGCATTTCTACACTTGTCTACTTCTACGCTTATCGTCGTCCTTTCGCCCGACCAAATTGTGAATAACTTTGGCTTCACGTGTGTGTTGGTGTGTGTGTGTCGATCAATGAAGTGGCGCACTTTTTATTGCCTCTCACCCTTTCGGAGAAGCCTTAAGCTACTTACTTTGCTGGCAGGTGAGTGAGAGGGGGCGATTGTCTGTCTATCTCTCTCTCTGTCCAGATAGAGAGGTCTTTTGCACAATTTATGCACTTCCTGACCGGAGCAGCCACACACACACACACACACACGTGTGAGAAACGCAAGTGTGCTGCTTCTTTCCACCTGACAACTCCTACTCCATAAGCTGCAAAGCGGCTTTCGATGCCCTTCGAATCTGGGCCGTGGGCGTCGTGGTGGGGAAATAAGCGATTGCACTTGGAACAAATATGTTGTTTTGGCCAAGAAATTTCACTTCGTTCAACTTTAATATCTTTTTGTTAAAAATAAAAAAAGTTCTTTGAATAGTTGCCCCTTCAACTCAGCTACAGCCATGATAAGAGACGTTTGCAAAACTTTAAAATGCAGTTCAGAAACTGATGTTCGGAAACTGCTTGATACTCGATACTTGTTACTCGATGCTTGGTGCCTGAGCGTACGTATTTATGCAAAGTGCGTCCATCTGCCGCTAGGTGACGTGAACGGTCGCTCGGTCGTTTTATGCTAATTTGTAGGGACATGGCAATCAATTTGGAGCCAAGTGGAAATGCGAGAAACTACAAACGCAAGCAGTTCTCTTCGCTCTCTCGCTCTCTTGTCGTAAAGTACAATCAAAACTTTACTAATTACAATGACGCGAGCCGTTTGCAAAACTTTAAAATGCAGTTCATAAACTGATACTCGAAACTGCTTGATACTCGATGCTTGATACTCGATGCTTGGTGCCTGAATGTACGTATTTATGCAAAGGGCGTGCATCTGCCGCTAGGGGTCGTTTTATGCTAATTTGTAGGGACATGGCAATCAATTTGGAGCCAAGTGAAAATGCGAGAAACTATAAACGAAAGCTGTGCATTTACACTTGGAACAAATATGTTGTTTTGGCCAAGAAAATTAACTTTACGCAACTTTAATATCTTTTTGTTACAAATATAAACAAAGTTCTTTAAATAGTTGCCCCTTTAACTCAGCTACAGCCATGATGCGAACAAAACTTAAAAATGCAGTTCAGAAAGTGATACTCGAAACTGCTTGATACTCGATACTTGATACTCGATGCTTGTTGCTTGGTGCCCGAATGTAGGTATTTATGCAAAGTGCGTCCATCTGCCGCTAGGGGTCGTTTTATGCTAATTTGTAGGGACAATCAATTTGGAGCCAAGTGGAAATGCGAGAAACTACAAACGCAAGCAGTTCTCTTCGCTCTCTCGCTCTTTGGCTGTAAAGTACAATCAAAACTTTACTAATTACAAACTTGCCGAAAAATCAGCTTAATACAATAAGTAAGTGCGACATTCTTCCAGTTGTTCCCCTGCCTGCTGCTCCCTCTCTCATAATAAGTGGGAAATAACTTGCGTTTTCAATTACGAGCACAACCCAACGAGTCTAGGAGTGAAGCTAAGCCTGCTGCCAGGCATCCAAGGATAGAGAGCTTGCCGTCTGCTGACAACGCCATAATGCCAAAAAGTGCAAAAAGCACTTGCGAACAGAAAACAAAGACCGGAGCACTGTATAAGGGGCCACTCTAGATGGGAATGCCAAACGGGTTAGCTAGACTCTTTCGTTTCTCCTTGATACCCTGCATGATGTTGGGTGTTTGGAATTGGGAATGTAGTTTGGTAAGCAACAAGTCAACAAGCAAAGGTTCTTAGTCTAACTTATCGATAGTGTTGGGGTTATTACCTGATAGTTGGGATACAATTTACTTTCTTTAGTTGTCCGCATCCAAACTCCAAGATATATTTCATATCAATGAATTAAAACACTTTCTGAGTTATATTAAACACTTATATTATTTATTATTGTGAGATTAACAACATTTGCTTAGATTATAAGTTTCAAATATTAAAGATGCGTCCATTCGCTCTTAGGTCTGATCGATTTGCTTTCTAGCTCTCGATAATAACAAGTTATCGATAGTTCATTTTAAGTTATTCAATACATCGAGTATGCTAGCTACTAAATACATTCTTCGATTACATACTTATAACTAAACTTCAATTTATACATATCTTCAGCAACAGATAGCAAGTGGAATAATATATAATAATATATATATATATATATATATACATACATATCTTCATCAACAGATAGCAAGTGGAATAATATATATATATATATATATATACATATCTTCATCAACAGTTAGCAAGTTGAGTAATATTTGAAATCCTAAACAAAAAACTAGAAATTACCAAAATAACTAAAAGTTCGTTTCTTCGAGTCCAACAAACCCTTTCTTTCTTCAAAGTTCCTGTCGAATTGCTGTTGTGCATATTAGGGTCTAGGCATATTTCTATAGCGAAGGCTCCAACTCTCTGGAGCTGAAAGTTTTTTAATGCAGAATTACGCAACGCATCTAATACAATCCCCTAGCAAACAACAACGTTTTATATTTTGTCCTTCGTAATTTATTTAAAGCCATGTGCAGTTAGTCATCTTCGTTGCCAACTCGCGAGCTGTTAAAGGATAAAGTTTATAATTTCATAGACTTAGCCGCTCCGATGGCTTTGCCCCAAGCTCCACCCTGCGAAGCAGCGTCTTGAATTTATGCACTGAATTAATTATGCACGTACGTCGTTGTTGCAACACGTAGAGAGTCATGCTTTTGGCTTTGACTCTCAGCTTGCAGTTCCTGTTGCCGTTCCTGTTCCGGCTGCGGTTCGGTCCGAGTTCAGGCAGTGTGAACTGTACACGTAGAAAAAAATACCTACTTAAACGGACAGTTCAAGTATTTATGTATTTGGAAATTCGAAAATTCATTTTTATGAAATTCTTATTAAAAGGTAAAGCTAAAAAAAATACTGAACATGCTCAACTTCAATGTTTTCTCTCTTGTGTGAACTGTACACGGAGAAAAAAAACCTACTTAAACGGACAGTTCAAGTATTTATGTATTTTGAGTAAGATGTGAAAAAGAAAAATTCGAAAATTCATTTTTATGAAATTTTTATTAAAAGGTAAAGCTAACAAAATACTAAACATGCTCAACTTCAATGTTTTCTTTTTTGTGTGAACTGTACACGGAGAAAAAAACCTACTTAAACTGTCCACAAATCAAGTATATAGATTGTATTTGGAGTAAGATGTGAAAAAGAAAAATTCGAAAAATTTATTTTGATGGAATTCTTATTACAAGTTAAAAACAAAATACTGAACTTCAACCATTTCTCTCTGTGCATGGGTTGTGGGAGTTGCAAAGGGTTGTTTGCTCTGGTTAGTTGGTTGGCAGCGCATTTAAAATAATTGCAGCGCGTTCTCGGCAACAAAAACGAAAAAAATAAGATGCTGAAACTGGCAATTCGTGTGAAAAGTTTTTACATAACGCTTTTGGCATAAGCTTATAATGGATTTGTCAGCGGGTGTGTTGCGTTCTCTTCTCGCATTGCTCACCACACCACAATGCCCAGAGCTGAGCGCGAGCTAATGTAAATTATGGTTAGCTCTAAGTGGCTAAAGTGGATACAACTCTCGGCGCCTCCGAGCCAAGGATAACGAATGCCAAGTTAAATGTGTGCTGGCTTCTTCATCTGCATTCGAAATGCGAAAATGCAAAGTGCCAACTTTTCGTTGGCAGTTATTGAGCGCCGATAAGACAAGTTACCTGGCAAGCCAGCTATGGCAAGACAATATGTGTATGAAGTGAAACTTTTGCAAATGAAATCAAGAGTGGTGTGAAGTACATCCAGAGGAGTAGGTGGAGCGAGTGAGTGAAAAACTTTCTGTGTTTTGTGACAAGGATTTGAACATGCTGTTAATAGTTTTTTGAAGTCGTAGAGTTTGATTATTACGATTTTAAACACACATATTCTTTTTCTCTTTTTGGGGTATATTTCTTCACCCCTACCTTAAACTTAAAGTCAAATCTTTGATAACGAATTCTTCAAACTTTTTTATAAAGGGTGTGTTTTTTAGAGGTATAGAACTTTGAAATGGAATAAAACAAAGATGATTTCTTTTTATTGATATGAAATTTACTTTATTCGAAAGACAAACTTCTGGCATTATAATCTAAATATGATTTCTGGCATGGCTCGGACGTAGTCCAATCTAGAGTTCCAATTTTCGACGACTTTATCCAACATTTGTGGCCGTATATCGGCAATAACGCGCCGAATGTTGCTCTCCAAGTGTTCAATCGTTTCGGGCTTATCGACACATATCCAATTGCTGTGCATGCGTATTATCATTTAAAGTAAACGTGGCGCAAATACGTTCCATAGTTAATCGAATTAGTTGCTCTGATGGACGATTATGTACTTCGAACAGAACCATGATTTTCAAAATAAATTTGCACAATTTGGAAGCGTTGTTCAGGCGTCAGTCTATTCATGTTGAAATGCCAAACCAAACTAAAAATAAATCACTTAACAACTGACAAAATGGCCGCCAGTTAAAAAAGTGTTGCCAACTTCAAGTTATATACCTAAAAAAAAAACACCCTTTATATAATATTCCTTTTCTCTTTTTGGGGTATATTTCTTCACCCCTACCTTTAACTTAAAGTCAAATCTTAGATAACGAATTCTTTGAACATATATCTATTTACTTTTAGCTTAAACATAATGATACCTGAAACTCTATTCAACTTCAGTTATCTGTCTAATTATATTTCCTAAACGTTACTCAAGTTCTTCACGTGTTTCCCAACGTGAGAAATTTTCGTCTCTCTCTCTCTCTCTCTCGCTCTCGCTCTGTCTATCAGCCCCTAAGCTGTGTTCGGCGGCATAGAGAAACAGTTATAGCTGAACAATGGGGCACGGGCTTCATGTCGGTTGTGGCATCAACTGTCTCGACTCGTTTGTTTACGCCGACGGCGAAAAAACGTTGAAAGCAAATTGATATTATGTGGATTTGGCTTTCACTTTGGTGGTATCAATAGGCGAAATCCTTTGACAGGCGCGTAACAGCCGCACCGCCCCCCTGGCGTTTCACTTAATCCAAGGATAATGATTACGTTGCGCAACGAGTGGCACCAGGAAGGATGTGCCAAAACGATGCACTTGCGGAAATACTATGTTAGGCAAAAGAAAAAGCAACTTTTGATTTTCACTTCTAACACTTTGCTTTCTCTGAGTGCACGCACACACACTTTTGCATACTTGAGTGGAGCACGCTTTTGCGGAGTAGGGCCAAAAGGTATCTTCTCGTATCTTCGGAGTATTTGTATGCGACAGGCAATCGACGTGGGAGCTCAACAACATAAAATAATGGAAGCTGAAGTCTTGCAGTCGAAGCAGGAAGGCATTGCAACTAATTGGGTTTCGCTCAACGCTTTCAACAATGGGGTTAGAATCTGATCGAACGTGTTGCGGGCGGGGGGTTCTCAGTGCCACTTGATTGGAAAATCAAACTAATTAAAAGATTTCAATTAAACTAGTCGGGCTGGGAAATGCTTTAGATAGCAAGACTCCCAGTGCTCGATGCTGTAATTCCATTAAAATGGCAAATCAATTTCAATAAATTGCATGCGGCTTGCCAAAGTGCACAGCAAGGTAAGCGAAAGCAAAACGCAGTGAGCATCAATTGAATGTGCAACAGTGCCACGCCCACCGCAAGCACAAAGCGCTCTTTTTGCCATGACACATGCTGCGGCAACTCTTTCTGATGCTACACTTAACCAAATTGTAGCATCAAAAGAACCAAGTACTAATAATTAAGTTATGTCAGCGAAAGCGTATTTGAAAGTTCCAGCAACAAAACTTTTATGATTTCCTGTTTGAATCTTGAAACTTTTCAAGGTTGTTTAAGGTTCTTATGAATCTAAAAATATTCTAAACGGATTTAAATTGAAGAGTTCTTTATATAACTTATTTTTGTAGCTAGTTTTTTCCTTCAAAGAAACCTTTTATAGTATTTTTAAGTATTTTTATATATTTTAATTATTTATTTTATTTTTTTTTATTTTTTTCGAGTACAAATCATTTGTGATTAAGCCAACTCAACATTGCATAGTGTTAGCATGTAGCCCCGTTTTTTTGCTGAGTGCATTGTGCGCGTCATAAAACTGTTACATGCTGACAAATCTGTTAATTGAATCGAGAATCCAATTAAAACTTCAATTTTGCGGAAAGTTTTTGCGCTTTTGATATAGTTCAAGTGCATAAATGGCAAGCATGCGGTCCTTCAATCCAATTTCACATGTTGACGCCTCACACAAAAAACCCGGTCAACATTTCTTTTACACCTTTCTTTTTTTTTTTTTGCCCCGATACTCTTATTTCTCATGCCAGCAAAACTATTAGCAATATTTTCCGCTCTTTCTAATTTTTATACACTGAACCCATTAAAAATGGGTAAAAAGGGTATAATGGTTTTGTGCAAAAGTAGGTTACAGGCAGAAGGAAGCATCTCATCCCACATAAAGTATATATATTCTTGATCAGCCGAGTCGATATATCCAGGTCCGTATGTATGAACGCGCCGATCTCAGCGACTATAAGTGCTAGAGACTCCAGATTTGGTACATAAGCTCGCCTAATCCCTAGGCAGTACAAGTTTGTTTCAAATTTTCGATAACTCTTCCCGTTTCCGATATACACATGTGATCGATAACAACAAAATCTTGTATATCGAGAACTTTTAAACGTCATTTGAAACATTAGACGAAATAATGATAATTTGTGAAAATTTTATTGACATCGGTTGAGAAACACCGAAGATATGGAACTTTTCAGTTTAGTCAAGTATGCAGTATACGCGTACACACACACATACTTTCAAGCACTGACTGTATGCTTAAAGTATAGGGTTCAGGGTATCGTCTAGTCGGGATTTCTCGACTAGAGCCTTCTTACTTGTTTTTTTTTTTGCTATGGGGAGGCGTGTTTTGTAAATTCAATAATGAATTTCTTTCGGCTTCGTTGACTGGCATTAAAATGCACAATTTCCTAATTAGTCTGGCATTTACATTCCTCGCTCCTCACTCCTCGCTACCCATTCCCTGCTCCCTCCCTGCCTCCCTACTTACTGATGCCACATTCTTGCTCGCAACGTTGAACTGCATTTGAAATTCGAGCACGCAAAAATAGTCAAAGCAAAACCGCAAGCTGTGCATAACTAACTGTAACTGCTTTAGTTGGTCAAATCGCAGTTCAAAGCCTCAAACTTTCCTCCCTACCCCAGCCAACAAGTAACTACAAATACACAATGAGCGTAACCCTTAGAGATGAGCAATAAGTTTGGGGCTCAATCATTTTAAAGCATTACTTTTAAACGAAATAATCTGTGTCATGTTAGCTATTTAGCAAGGTATTTAACACCTGTACAGAATGTAGTTTTAATTACTTGTGCTCAACTGCAAACAAGTTGCAACAAGTTAAGTACGGTTGTTCATCTCTAACGCGGACAACGAGCCAACGAGCCAATGAATGAATGGTCCACAGTTGGATGCTTTTGGGTTGGCATCGCTTGCATATTCTGGCAGTTGTTGCCCATTAAAATTGCATTTACTGAAAATGTGTATCAATGTGTGTGCGTGTGTGTGTGCAACCGCAGACGCACTATGCACTTTTGCCTATCAGTTGCAGTTACAGTTACAGTTACAGTTACAACGTCGAGCTACAAGTGTGCGTGGCCGGAAACGGAAATAAAATAATTTTCGTTTCACTCGACATTCAGCCAGTTTGCAAATGGCTCTCTTTCACTCACACATTCGCTGTCTCTTTCTAATGCTTGAGCTGTGTTTTGTTTGTGTGTTTGCCAGGCGTTTATGCAAATGTTAGTTGCCGAGTGCTTTAACTAAAAACACTTTAACCGCATTCACCTTGGGCGAACTGCTTGTTAGTAGCCATTGAAAGCAGCCAGAGATACCAACAACAACAACAACAACGACAAGAACAGCCTCCGTTCCAGCAACAGCTAAACACTCGAAGAAATAACGTTGTTGTTTCAGTAATTGTTCACTTCTTACACTGAATATATATTAAAATATATCTTTAACAAAATTTATGAATTTTAAAATGTTTTTTGTATTTTTATTATCTTTACCTAAATTTTTGCATTTTGAAATGTTTTTTTTTTATATTTTTAGTACACATAACGGCTTTAGGAACATTGCTTTTGGGATTTGGGATTTGTCAACATTTTTGCTGAGTGTATTCTCGTGGCATACCCATTGCCCAAAAGGCCGTAAAATGCCTGCAAGTTAGTGCTTTGCCCCCTCCAAAAACCAACTCTCTCCCCAAGGGGCGTTTGCTGCCGAAAAATGTTTCATAGCTTTGGGTGCCCTTCTCCCCTGCCCTGCCAGTCGCCTGGTGCCCGCCACACCTCGCTAAAAGTCAGACATCTCTCAACTCGACTCGACTCCATTCGTCGCTCTGCTCTGCGTGAGTTGCCATTATATAGTGTGTAGCAGTGAAAGGTTTTGCACGGCCAACCGAAACACACTCTCTGTTAAATAGACACCCAAACAAAACACACACACACACACACACACACAGACACACACACACACTCGAACATATATTTACATGCGAAGCAAACACTTTGGCGTGTTTATTATGTTGCTGTGGTTGTTTGGTCTGCAAAAGATATAAACCGCCCTCTCAACTTCATCTATATATATATATATATATATATAGTGGAGTGTTTGTAAACTTTAGTTGGAAGATGAACTCGTCAAATCAGATATTGCTTGATTAAACACATTACCATTTCACATAAGCTTGCAGCAGCAGGGGCAAATCGTTGGGGATTGTGAGCTTAGCCTTTATCCACAAAAGATTTTAAAAGGAAATAAATTTCACTTTCCAAACTTCTTTAAAAATATATGGTTTAATGGGACAACATTTCATATATAATTGATATAAATTTCTTGTTTCCAAATCAAGTTGGTAACATTTAATCAATCAATCGTTATCGATCAAAATCGATTAACGATATATACAGTTAGAAACTTTGAACTTCTTAAAAAAATATATGGTTTAACGAGACAATATTCCATATATATTTCGTATAAATTTCCTGATTCCAAATCAAGTTTATAACATTTAATCAATCAATCGTTATCGATAAAAATCGATGAACGATAAATACAGCTTGAAACTTTTAACTTATTATTATTCCATATATAATTGATATAAAATTTTTGATTCCAAATCAAGTATATAACATTTAATTAATCAATCGTTATCGATAAAAATTTATTTAACGATATATACAGTTAGAAACTTTGAATTTCTTAAAAAAATATATGGTTTAATGGGACAATATTCCATATATAATTCGTATACATTTCTTGATTCCAAATAAAGTTTATAACATTTAATCAATCAATCGTTATCCTTAATATCGATCAAAATCGATTAACGATATATACAGTTTGAAACTTTGATAGGTTCATTTCATATTAATCTCATTGAAGCCACTTAAGCATGTTTTGGTATAAACACAATTGCTGAACGTTCTATATACAACTATTTATCCATATAATTCAATAATATTATATTGCCATTTCACATAAATGTTTCACATAAGCTTGCAGCAGCAAGGGGAAGTCGTGGCGAGTTGTTTAGAGCTTAGGATCATCCGAAAAAGATTTGAATTGAAAATGAATTTCACTTTCCGAACTGGTTTAATAAGACAATATTCCATATATACTTGATACTTGATACTTGTTTCTTGTTTCCAAATCAATTTTATAACATTTAATCAATCAATCATTATCGATAAAAATCGATTAGCGATATATACAGTTTGAAACTTTGATAGTTTCATTTCATATTAATCTCATTGAAGCAAATTAAGCATGTTCTGTTATAAGCTCAATTGCTATATTCTATATATAACTATTTATCCATATAATTCAAATATATATTATATTTCCTAGCTGTATCAAGGAAGCCGAGTTAAGTGCATGATTAAACTGTAAGTATTCAACAACGAACTGGCAAATAACTTTCAACAACTTTAAAATGAATGGGCTACTGTTACTGGCTATTGGCGCCTTTTGCAACACTGCCACTTACAGAGCAGGCCAACAACAACATCGAAAGCCAACAAGAACTATGTAGACCCAAGCCAAGTTGGTCGAAAAGCAAAACAAACAATTTTTCTCTCACGAAATTTATCGTTTGCATAAATTTGCTTTATTGCCTGGGCTGCCTCAACCTATAGTTGTTGTTTTAATGTAAGTGTGTGTTGTGTGTGTGTAGTGTGTGTGTGTCTGCAGGAAGTGTAACTTTCGCTAGGAGACCAGCACAAGGCCAACAACAACAACAACAAGAAGATGTATGGCAAATGTGGCGAACAAAGTTTTCCATTATTCAATTTAACTAATGAAACTGAAAATTCATTTTACCACATTAACACACACACACACACATACACAGGATAACAGGACGATGGATGTGGCAGGAAATGTGAGCCGTCGCCAGCAGCAGCAGCAGGACATGTGTGCGTGTTGTTGTTTTGTAGTCGCAGCTCTAATTCGGACGCGAATATAGTTTTGTGGGGAGGGGGGCAGCAAGGACATCAGCGCCCTTGTCGTTTGGGCATTTCAATAATTAAGCATACTTTTGGGCGTTGTTTTCATGTCCATTTGCTGTTTCCCTTTGTGTATGTGTGTGTGTCTGTTTCTTTTTGGTGAATGTGGCGACATTTTTTGCGACCTTATAAATGATGTGACCGAAATGTGCCTTCAGCTCATTTATTTCGACGCTTTTGGAGGGGAGAGAAGAGTTCGTCCTGCGTAGATTTACGAGCACAGATTTCAATAGACATTAAAGTTTTTATTGCCTGACATCAATTGTTGCTCGCAAGCAAAATCTAGATTAATTAAAAGCACATTTGTATTTATTTGGAATATCAAATCAAATTAACTGATTAAGTAAAAGAAGAAAGGAAATGAAACTAAGTTTTGAGATATTGAGTTTAAATTTTAATTATGCTTATATATTATATATGTGTATATTATATTCGATAACAATCTTTATAAGTATGAAATTCTTCTAAGCTGTTGGTTCAATCATAGTATTTGTCAATATACGTTAAATTTTTTATTGCTTGCTTGTGGTAAAGTGATTATTGTTTGAATTACAAAAGCAAACAATAATTATAATACTTCATACCTACTAGATGATCGTTATCTTAGGGTATCTCCATACTAGCATCTTCCTTCTTAACAATGATCTCAGCATTGTCAACAGCAATGGCAGCAGCAGCAGCATTAACAGCAACAGCCTGCCCCTGCCCCTCCTCATCATCGTCGTCGTCGTCATCGTCATCATCATCATCCTTGTCATCATCGTCATCGGATGGCTCGACCAGAGAAGAGGTAGAGGAGCCATCGCTGCTATCATCAGCTTGGTCGTCTTCGCCTCCCTCCTCCATCATCTCAAAGCGAACGGTCGGCTGTTGTTCCGCTCCGGCATGATCGCCATTGCCCAGTTCCATACGTGCAACCGCAGCTGGAGTCGTTTCGGGTCTAGCCGTAACTGGAACTGGTTTGACGATGCCTCCGGCTTGAGAGTTGCGCAGCGTCGACTGATTGCTGTCCACACGCGGCGAGACATCCTCGCCAGCCGAGTGCCGATACTCAGCGTGCTGGGATGTGTCCGCCTTCTCGGATCTCTCGGCGGGCATCAGCAGTGGCATCACTTTCGGCTCAATCGTCATCTCGTAGTCGGTGAAATCGAAGAGTGGCGGTATGGAACGTCCATTGGGCAGCTGTTGTTTCGGATCGCTGCGCAGCTCATCGAAGAAGGGATGGGCACAGGCCATCAGCGGTGTAATGCGCTCATTGGGTGAATAGATGAGCATCTTCGATACCAGATCGATTGCCTCGGGCGGCGTACGAATGCGAAAGACCTTGGCCCACGGATGCGACTTGAGCTGGGGCAATTTGATTTGCTTGTAGTTGGGATTCATGTCTTGCAATTGATCCGGCGTTGGTGTGCCCATGACTTTGACAATCTCAACGATCTGATCGACCCCAGAATCGCCCGGAAAGATGAGCTGGCCCAGCAGCAGTTCGGCCAGCACGCAACCGGCGCTCCACATATCAATCTTCGTCGTATATTGCGTGGCCCCAAAGATCAGCTCTGGTGATCGATAATATCGCGAGCAGATGTACGAGACATTCGTCTCGCCCGGAATCAGCTGCTTGGCACTGCCAAAATCGCACAGCTTGAAGACGCCCGTGTCGGCATCCAAAAGCATATTCTGCGGCTTAATGTCCCGATGACAGAAGCCATAGCTATGCATGAACGCCAGGCTCCGGAACATCTGATACATGTACAGACGTATATAGTTGACGGGCAAAGTCTGCTTGGCTCGTGCGTATTGGCGCTCTATCTTGTACAACGTATCCGGCATGAATTCCATGACGAGATTGAGATAGACATCTTCACGCTTCTCGCCACTCGAGTAGAAGAAGTACTTGAGTGCGATGATATTCGGATGCTTCACCTCGCGCATTATTTGCAGCTCACGATTCTTGAAGCGACGATCTTGGAGCACTTTCTTGATCGCAATCGGCTCATTGTTGGGCATCAGTTTGGCAGAGAAGACAACGCCGAAGCTGCCATTGCCAATCACCTTGCAGTCCATGTAACTGATCTCGGTCATCACATTCGGGCCATAGCCAACAGTTGCGACCACTGTGGTCGTCTTGTTGTTTGCGTTATTGTTGTTCATTATGTACAGTCTATTTAAATGCATCCGTTTATTGCCGACTTTTTGGCTTTTGGCTTTTGGTTCTTTTTTTTTTTGGGGTGTTTAAAAAAAATTATTTAAAATGAATTGACCTAATATTTGGGTCAGGACTAACGACTTGGCCTTTAAAAACATAGGTGTTCTTTGGCTATTTGTTTCTCAAATTGGTTTTTTTTTTTAAAGTCCCTAATTTATTTTTGTCTATTTTTGATTGCTGTGCCGACCAATTTCTCAATTTCTCAGCGCCTGCTAAGACAACTTAGACATTAGCTGTCAAACTGTTTTCTCATAAAACTGATTGCTTATACAGCCGAAGTTGCAGCTCTTTGTAGGGTTGCCAGAGCAAACGAATGAAGATTTTTAAAATCTTTTCTAAATAAGTGAAAAAATATGGCAAAAAGGATTTCTTTTTAAATGAATGTCTCAAATAGCGCTATCTTAACGCCTTTCAAGTCTTAAAAGTGTTTTGTTAAACTTATTTTAAGCTCTTTGCTCTTTTGCTATTTGCACCAAGTTGGCAGCCCCGAACAGCTGTTAGTACTGCGCGGTAATTTTATGCGATAAAAAGAATATAGATTTTCGACAAACTAGAAAAAAAGAGATTATTATATGTTTTAACTGCAAAATCATTCAGGTATTCAATTTGATCACGATTCAGCTATATGTTTTCGAACATTTTTAATAAAAACTATCAAAAAATAACTCACAAAGAGAGCAAGTGTAATCGAATTGTTATTCGGGATATGGCGTATATACTTTTAATATAGTATAACAAGCCCGCATATCGGTTTATTTGTGGCTTAGCTGAGAGCGCAAATCGCTGAATAAGCTACAAAATCAATATTTGATTAAGGTTTATAAAGCTTGACATGATTTAAATACAAACTAGTCAGTTTCCAAAGCCGAATGCCGCCAGTTTATTATTCCAAAGTGGTCTCTAACAATTACCTTAATATGGGTTGTGGTGCGGAATTAGTTAAATTTATGCTGCTTATGTTTAATGTCTTGTGTATGGTAAATAAATTGAAGACATTGTGCTAAAAAAATAATAATGATATTAAAAAAAAAAAAATAAATACCATTAAAATCAAAAACCTTTTCGACTCAAAAATAATGATGCATAATGTTTAATTGAGCTAATTTATATAATTGATCGTTATTAAATAATTATTCATTTTTTAATGAGTGCTTCTACAAAGTGAAAAAGCAAAAGCAGCTATTCAAACATCTCATTTAACCAATCAATCCAACTGAGATACGAGATAATATTTGAAAAAGTGAAATCAATTATCTCACTCACGATTCTGGCAGCGATAAGCAGTTGTTTAAGTCTTTCTTCTAAAGCTAATCTCTTGACAACAAACTTAATTCAAGCAAATCATATGCTCAATTCAAATCGAATGCTACAAATAAACAATTATGTACTTAAATTTGAACATATGTCCCGTGACTCAAGCCTTTAACACTTTCACTTTAATCCAGATCTACTATATTCTGGAATGTGAGACTCAATTAGAGTTTATTAATCGATACCTCCTCTCTTGTTTCAGTCGCTGCAAATGCGTCACAGTTTAAATTACAAACAGCAATAAATATAATAGATTTCACAAAAATAAATAAACCAATATAGAGATTATGTAGCACCCGCATTTGAATGCATTGTGATTCATTTAAGTTTAAAATAAGTTGGTATACTATTAAATTAAAACCATTATTCCAGATATGCGGCGCTTCAGTTGCTGCATTGGGTGGCCTAATGGTCTATGATATCAAGGATTTTACGAGTATGCATGACCTGTTAGCTATGAACAGAGTGTCGATAACCACACTGGTTCTGGGTACACTCATCTTGCTCATTTCACTGCTAGGCTGCTGCGGTACACTGTGCGGAAATCGATGTAAACTACAAGCGGTGAGTTTTATCATATAAATATATATATATATATATTTGTAAGTGTGTTCACACTATGTTCATACTAATGATTTTTGTTAGTACTCGCTTTTTATGCTGATCTTGTTTGTTTGCCAAGTCGGACTGGTCATCTATGTTTGGACACATTATTATGAGATACGTGAAGATATAGAAAGTTTTTTGAAGGCCATATGGAAGCACCGGAAGTCAACTAATACGGTTATGCACAAACTGGAGAGCAAAGTGAGTTATTAACTTGACACTGACTTGGTTTGATCAATATATATATATATATTATTTTATGTTGTTCTCATAGCTCAAATGTTGTGGCTTGAATGGTTCTACGGATTATACATCAAACAATGTTCCTTCATCCTGTTGTAATAATCCCGTCGGTAAACACTGTATTAAAGATATATTCCCAAACGGATGTGCTGATGTTCTTGGCGAGTTGTGGGATTCATATTCGAAAGTTGTCAAATATGGCGCACTTATTGTTTCGGGTGTGCTGGTAATTGCCCTATTTACTAAATCAGTTGATTCTTGTATAATGATTTGAGTTTTTATTGTAGTTGACAGCCAGCGTGTTTGCCAGTTACTTGTCCCATAAGATGCGCGGAATCTCTGAACAGGAATCTGACTAAGCTTGTTAAGGAATCCTGCGTTACAGTCAATTGAATCATATAGTATATATTAAGGCCCAGAATGTTTTAATGCAATGTTTCAAACCAAACAAAAATAATTTCTTAACATTAAAGTATTGCATGTGGTCCAATTAAATAAATCTTATAATATGTTAAATATAAGTAATATTTATTTTATCTATCTAATAGACATAAGGTGAGCTTAACTTATTCTATTTGCTTTGCTTATAATGATGATTATAAAATCAAATTGATTGTTTCAAGGCAAAAGTGTACATTGTTCCATAAATTTCCAAAGTGGCTCACTTACGATACTCCATGACTGAACTCTCAAATGCTTTTTAAACTTCAATAACATTGCAATGTTTTTCACCCATTGAAAATGGATAAAAGGTCTCAGAGACTCCAGATTTGGAACATAAGCTCACCCAATCCCTAGGCATTACAAGTTTGTTTCAAATTTTCGATAAGTTTTCCGTTTTCGTTAAAATCATATGATCGCTAACAATAAAGTCTTGAATTTTGAAACGAAATAATGACAATCTGTGAAATTTTTCTTGAAATCGGTTGACAAACACCGGAGATATGGAGCCTTGAAGTTAAGAAAGTATGGACTATACGCGTATACACACACACACATACTTGCAAGCAGTTCGATACTCCTGCCCAGGCGTCAACCTAATTTAAAATATGTGGGCTTATCTGAAAAAACGTACTGCCAAGCGCCATCGAAAAACTAAGGATGATCTCAAGGCGATAATCTTGGAGGAATGGCAAAATATTCCATTGGAATATATCCAAAATCTTGTCAAATCGATATAAAGGCGAATGGGAGCAGTTATAGAAGCCAATCCAAAAAATTATTTATAGCACTATAACACTTTCGTGTCAGTTAAATTTAGTTCCTTTTTTATTGTTTTGTGTTAATATTAATTATTTTTAAGTTTTTTTTAATAGGTTTAAGAGAAAATTGATTGAATTATTTATGAAAATTAAAAAAAAATAATTAAAAATACAAACCAGTGTATCCTTATCAGGTTGTGTAAACATTTTGTTGTCTAACTGTATATAGATTCAATAAACTGGACAAAAAAAGATTAATATAGCAGTATAAAGTTATAAAATTTTTGGAACAATGATATTCAGAAATCATTCAGCTATTGTATTTGATGATGATTCAGCTATATGTTTTTGAACATTTTTAATAAAAAACTATCGTATACAAACCTCACAAAGAGAGAAATTTTAATCGAATTGTTATTCGGGATATGGTGTATATACTTTTAATTATTATGTTTAATTCCTTGTGTATGGTAAATAAATTGAAGACATTGTGATAAAAAAAACGTATAATATTTTTAAAAACAAACAAATACAAATAAAGTCAAAATCCTTTTCAGCAAAAGTTTTAGCTTAATTTTCTAATCAAAAATACTGATGCATATTGTTTAATTGAGCTAATTTATATAATTGATTATTCAATTTTCAATGAGTGTTGCAAAAAAGTGAAAACGCAGAAGCAGCAATCCAAACATCTCATTTAACCAATCAATCCAACTGAGATACGAGATAATATTTGAAAAAGTGAAATCAATTATCTCACTCACAATTCTGGCAGCGATAAGCAGTTGTTTAAGTCTTTCTTCTAAAGCTAATCTCTTGACAACAAACTTAATTCGTATATAATTTGCTCAATTCACAGCGAATTCTACTAATAAACAATTATGTACTTAAATTTGAACATATGTCCCGTGACTCAAGCCTTTAACACTTTCACTTTAATTCAGATCTATTAGACTCTGGAATGTGAGACTAAATTAGAGTTTATTAATCGATACCTCCTCTCTTGTTTCAATCGCTGCAAATGCGTCACAGTTTAAATTACAAACAGCAATAAATATAAAAGATTTCACAAAAATAAATAAACCAATATAGAGATTATGTAGCACCCGCATTTGAATTCATTAAAGTTTAAAATAAGTTGGTATACTATTTTTACAACCATTATTCCAGATATGCGGCGTTTCAGTTGCTGCATTGGGTGGCCTAATGGTCTATGATATCAAGGATTTTACGAGTATGCATGACCTGTTAGCTATGAACAGAGTGTCGATAACCACACTGGTTCTGGGTACACTCATCTTGCTCATTTCACTGCTAGGCTGCTGCGGTACACTGTGCGGAAATCGATGTCAACTACAAGCGGTGAGTTTTATCACATATATATATATGTATATATATATTTGTAAGTGTGTTCATACTAATGATTTTTGTTAGTACTCGCTTTTTATGCTGATCTTGTTTGTTTGCCAAGTCGGACTGGTCATCTATGTTTGGACACATTATGATGAGATAATAGAAAGTTTTTTGAAGGCCATATGGAAGCACCGGAAGTCAACTAATTCGGTTATGCACAAACTGGAGAGCAAAGTGAGTTATTAACTTGACACTGACTTAGTTTGATCAATATATATATATATATATATTATTTTATGTTGTTCTCATAGCTCAAATGTTGTGGCTTGAGTGGTTATATAGATTATTATATAACGTCGGAGCTTGTTCCTTCATCCTGTTGTAATAATCCCGTTGATAAATACTGTAATAAATTCCCAAACGGATGTGCTGTTGTTCTTGGTGAGTTGTGGGATTCATATTCGAAAGTTGTCAAATATGGCGCACTTATTGTTTCGGGTGTGCTGGTAATTGCCTTATTTACTAAATCAGTTGATTCTTGTATAATGATTTGAATTTTTATTGTAGTTGACAGCCAGCGTGTTTGCCAGTTACTTGGCCCATAAGATGCGCAGGAATAATGAAGCAAAAGTAATCCAGATGCCTATGTCTACCCTTACTTAGAGTCAATTGAATCATATAGTATATATTAGGGCCTAGATTGTTTTAATGCAATGTTTCAAACGAAACAAAAGGAATTTCTTAGCTTTAAAGTATTGCATATATATTGCGTAAAGAATATTTATAATATGTTAAAAAGAAGTAACTTTAACTAACTAATAGACATAAGGTGAGCTTAACTTATTATATTTTCTTTGCTTATAATGATGATAAGTTTGAATATGTTAAACATCAATACAATATAATTGATTGCTTCACAGATTGTTCCACTTACGACACTCTATGACCGAACTCTTCAAAAGCTTTTGAAACGTTGCTTAAATAACGTTGCAGTATTTTTTTTCTTTGTTGCGTTTATCTAACCAGTTATGCGCATTGTTATCGAACTTGGCACTTGTCTCTCTAGCTCTGGGGATGAGTTCTTTCTGTTTGAAACCTTGTATATGCTATTTGACTGGGCTGACAGCTTTTCTGTCCTTTTGTCTTGTCCATTTACTTGCTTATCGGGGCTTTGTGATGCTTTGTTGGTTGAAGTTAACCTCGGGGTCAACAATAACCCAAATTATATATTCTGGAGTAATAGTAAAAAGAGTCACATTGTTGTTGTATAAAATGCTTTTTATTTGCAGTTATTTTGTTTATTGTATATCGTATGTATATATATATTTAGATATATAAAAGTGACATACTCATTGTAAAATCTTGTTAGACACACACAGTTACATATACATTTATAATATTTAAATTTAATTAATATTGATACTTAAATGTTATTCGTTTTAGCTCTAAAAAATCGTTCAACCCACCAAAGGGGGCGCTATTTTATTTATTTTAGTTACACATAATATAATTTACGCTTAAATTTGAACACACACACACACAGAGAAATGCAAGTATTACACTCGTGGCAGTGTGTTTTGATTTTTATGGTATTTGTTTTATATGTTTCCTAGTAAAGAGAGAGTAAAAAGAAAATGGCTAATAAAAGTTAAATATTATTTTTATTTTTTTTTTTTGATATTTACATAATAAACAAAAACAAACACACACGCAAAAGATACACAAATATTTGCGCTTAAATTAGTTGCATATTATTTAACTAAATTGGGCTTAAAATATGTCCAGAATATGTGTGTGTGTTTGTGTTTGTGTGTGTGTTTGTGTTTGTTCTTTATCGGTTTGCGCTTACATAAATATTATTGAAATTGCTGGACGTTGTTGGCATAAGTAAGTAAGTTGTTTATTTTTATTATACAGACATACTATGTATATAGCTAGTTTCATGTTTCATAACACACATACTGACATTTAAATACACATACACACACACGCATTACATATATGTCTGTATGCTTGTGTTTATAATATAATTTTATTAAAATTACATTTATGTGCTACTAAATGAATTTTATTTGGCTTTGCTTTTCTCTTCTCGTCTCCTTCTGGATTATTTTTATTTTGTTTTTTGTGTTTCTCATTTGAAGTAAAATTTAATTTTACATAATTTTTCATGCTACTTGGTGCGGCATTATTTGTATGCGTATCAAATTGGTTCTTAGTAGTTAATAAAAAAGCATATTTAATTTACTTGCAGGACACACACCAGCGCACACACACACACACACACACATGCATATACGCAACACACGCATAACAATAAAATTTTATATTTATCGCTAACGATTTCCTAGCCCCGGAAGCGCAAGTCTCTTGCTTTTGTTCCCTGTGTGCGTGTGTGCATGTGTGTGTGTGTGTGTGTGTATATACTACTCCTCGTAAGCATAAATATTTTTGGGTGCTTCTTCTTGTTGTGCTGTTGTTGCTGCCACACGCATATTTTAATAAATTTTATGCCACTGAAATGCGCGCCGCTTATCATTAACGCACAATTTATTTTTGCTTTTATGCTGCTGCTGCTGCTTTTTGTTTTTGCTATTGTTATTGTTGTTTGTGTGCTGCTTTTCGCTCTTATCTTGTGTGAGTTACATTTGCTTTTTTGGCTTTTTGATTATTTGCTGCGCATCTTAAGCTATTTGGATATATATATATATGTATACATATTTCTTGCTACTTTTCATATATTTTGAAGTTGTTCTTTGTTAATTAGTTTTATGCACTATTTTGATCCTTGCACACATAAATATATACTTAAGACTCGTTACAGACATTATCTATTTACATGTTGGTAGAATTTATATTTAATTTGCAACAAAAAAAAAAAAAATTCGACGACAAAAGTCCAAGTCCAACGAGCTCAATGTTCAAAGTTCTGGCACAACTTTTGCATGGCCCAACGGTTTTTAAGTGTTGTTTATTGTTGTTGATGTTGGTTACGACGTACGTACTATAGTAGTTGCTAATGCACTCAGAGAAAAATGCGTTTCACACATCAAATATAACTTAGAAACAAATACAAAGCATTTCTATGGCTTAAAAATTATTATAATTTAGCAATTTCGCATCTTCCGGATTTTTAACACACTTTTGCAACTAAGAATTTAATTCTTTGCTTTATTTTCTTACTAGATTTAAGTCAAAAACATTTCTCATCAATTTTTTCTGAGTGTTTTTTTGCTGCTTTTGTTTGGTTTTTTTTCATAGCATACTTTTGTGCGCGACGCCCGCATGTAGTCTGCATTTAACTTTGCACTTACACGTATTATAGTTGTAGTTGTTGTTGTTGTTGATACTTATAGCCAGGCTTGCTGCTGCTCGTAGAGTTGCTGATGCTGCTGCTGTTGTTGATGTTGCTGTTGCTGTTGCTGCTGCTGCTGCTGGTGTTGTTGCTGCTGTTGTTGTTGCTGCAACCAAAGTTTGCAGAATGCTGTTGGTGGCGGAGCTGAGGGGCAAACTGTGGCAGCTGCTACTGCAACATGTTGTTGCTGTTGCTGTTGCTGGGCCTGGACCTGGTTGGTTGGCTGTTGCAAATTAAATTTAGCTAATTCTCACAACTCTGTGCTCATTTCGCTTACAATTGCGCTCTGCATATGTTGTTGTTGGTTTTTATTGTGGTTGCAGTTGTTGTTGTTGTTGTTGGCATGTAAAAAAACAGGATGAAAAAAGTAGAAAAGAGAAGAAAAAAAAAGAGTTTGCAAATATTTGCATATTAGAAAAGAATAAGTTAAACAAGCTGCTGCAAAAGTGCGTGTAAGTGCAAATATAAGTGTATAGTATGTGTATGTGTATTAGTATGTGTATGTGTATGCATATATATATATGTTTGTGGGTTAGTTGCTTGTGTTCTAAGCTACTTCGCGTTCCCAAGTAAGTACAAGAAAGCGAACATAAAAAATATTCCAAGTGCAAACTTTATGGTCATTAAATTATATAAGCACATTAGTATTAAAGTATATGATATATATATATATATATTTTTGTATATTTTTTATTGTACTCCAGTTGATGTTGTTGTTGCTTTTTATGGGCGCCCCAAACTAAAACACACAAATAATTACTTAATTTAATCAGAAACCTACAAAAAAAACGAGCGAAAAAGAAAACAAAAAGTAAAAAAAAAAACAAAAAAATGGCCAACACATAATTCGAAAAGGCAACTTTATATATATATATAGAGTCATTCATAAGCTTATCTGGCGAAATGCGTGCGTCAAATTTACGAATCGTTGTTGTTGTTGTGGCACTTTCAACATTTTCAGCACTTTTTGTACGCCAACCCCCAACCCCCCCTGATCTTTTGTTTTTGTTGTCGTGGAAAAACTGCGTAAAGTTTTGCTGTGTTTCCGCTTTCTATCTTTTGTCCTTGCCCCTTTTTGTGGCGTGTCGCGAATCGATGGCTGGGCATCAACGTATCAACACAAAAGGAAACGAGAAATGAGAATTGCTCGCCATAGACAGGAAGGACACAAACACACACACACTCTGACAAACTTAATCATATACCTTGCAAATAGGACATATACCTTTTTACTTTGTATTTGTTTTATTTTTAATGTGAATATGTCTAGACAGAAAAGATTTAGTTTGAAGTTCAAGGTATTTTAGTCAAAAAACCTTAATATAAAGAAATATTCAAGATTTTTTAGAAAAAACATACAACTATTTGAAGTCTTATACGATTGACTATAAAAGTTAAATTATGAAGAAATTTTTTTAGTTTGATTTTAGTTTCATATTTGTTTTTGCCTTATTGTTGCAGAGCATTTAAGCTTTCACAATACCCCAAAGTATCTTTTTTTTCTATTTCATATTTTTGTTCGTTGGTTTTTGTTGTTTTTGTTTTGTTTTATGTGCTGGAGATATGAAATTGTTGTACTTGGTTTGAGCCAATTTTTTTTTTATGTTGCTTGCTTTCATCGCTTTTTTCTCTCTCTCTGTGTGTGTGTTTGTATTTATGTTTGGCTGGAGGCTCGTTCACACACAAACACACACACTTAGGCAAGGACATGGGACACATTGAACAAGGATTCGGCTAGTATCATTTGCCCGGCCGGCACTCGCCTAGCCTCGTAAATTTTAATGTTTTTGCTTTTGTGCCATCATATTTTCAGCACTCCCTCATCCACACACTTTCTCTCTGTATGTGTATGTGTGTGTGTGTGTGTGTGTGTGGGGGGGGGGGGGGTTTCTTTTTTGGGGGGTTTCTGTGAAAAATTATGTTTATTTTTAGCACTTTCGCTTGTTTTGTTTTCGCTTATCGAAAGAGTTTGAAGGTCATTTGCTTAGCTTTCATTGCAATTTCTTGTGTCCTCTGCGTGTTGTTAGCATGTATGTGTGTGTGTGTGTGTTCGTGTGTGTGATATCATATCTTATATAAACATATAGTATGTCGTGAAATGTGAAATGTTTGCCTCGCTGCACACTTAATTTGTTGTGAAATTGTCATTTTGTTGCTTCAATGGCTGCGTCCAATGCGGCGTATGAGTAATATTTCGGACTCGACAAAACAACAAGGAACTGTAAATGAATGCGACCTTTTTTTGTCAACGAAACGCGCTAATGAGGCGCAAACATACCAAAGGGAGGGGGAGGAGGTATCGAATGGGCCAGCTACATTTCCAGCTTCTCTGCTGTGGAAACAAATTTAAATTGACATGTTTAAAGTCAGTTTGTGCAAGGCAACTGTGCTGCCACGCCCCTACGCCTCTTCCTCGAGCGCTCGCTTCAGCAGACATTAACCTATTCATTTGTAAATGGGCTGTCGAATTTGGTTGTTCGGCATTCGGCATTGTCTTCGAATCACATAAATATTTGTGTGCCTTTTGCCCTGTCGAGCGTTAAAACGTGGATGGAGTAAAGAATAAACACAGGGCCAGAAAATAAGTTGTAGCAGTAACAACAAGGCATATACCCTAACGGAGCTAAGTAAATATGTTCGATTATGTATTACTTAAGCATGACGTACTTGCAATTAGTTAAAACTTCGATTTCATGCAAGTTCTCATCTTTGTACGATTATTCCTTTCTAAAAGATATGATATAGTCATGCGAAGCAATCATAACCGACACATAAAGTAAGTGTAGCAGATAAGTTATAATATATAATATAATATATAATATATTCAAAGTTTCATTAACCTAACTTCATTACGAAAACAGTTTAAGAAGTTAGGTTGACAGATGTTGATTCCAAATTCTTTTGGAATTCATGCTGAAGTAATATATATTCGAACATATTTATTTAGCTCGGTTAGGGTATATGCCTTGTTGTTACTGCTTACTTGGAATCATAAACCTCTTCTTTGAATGCTCGACAAACTCCCCAATGAAGTCAAGCTACTCGCCCAATCAAAGAGTATCAATAAGCACTCGCGGGAGGCAGTCAAATCAAATGTAAATCCAAAATGAAAGCAAGCACCAAGTGAAATTGAAATGAAAACGAATGTAACGCGAAAGCGTCTTTTCCATTTTCCCTCAATTTCCTTGCCCCACACCATCATCATCATCATTGTTGTTGTTGTCCTGGTTGTTGTTTGTATTGTCGTTGCCTCACATTGTTTCTGCCAAGCTTCCGTTTGGGGCAAGGCAATTGAAAATTGGCAGCTGGCAAAGTGCTTTGGCCCAAAAAATGCGTAAGAAGCAGCTCTCCTACTGTGACACTAAGGGCCAAAGCGTAAGCTGCCGCCAAGGGAGCTGCCACGCCCAGCGCAGTCCTAACAGGCACATTAATACATAATTTATAATGTTTTTATTCGGTTTTATTTGCTTGGCTTTTCGTTCGTCGCAAAGTATTGTTATGTGATGTGTTTTGTTGTATGTTTGTCTGTGCGGCTTGTCAAGCAATTTGATTAAGAAATTTTCAACTGCGGATGAGTGTAAGTAATTTTAAATTGAAGTAACTGAACAGAACTTAAGCAAGCTGACTTAAAAATAACATCAAAATATATATTTTTTGATTGGATTTTCTATGTTTTCTTTTTTTGTGGATTTTAAATACTGAAGATGAGTTTTTATCTTCAGTTTCTAAACATTCTCTAAAACATACAACATCCAAATATATATTTTTTGATTGGATTTTCTATGTTTTCTTTTTTTTGTGAATTTTAAATTCTGAAGATTAGTTTCTAAACATTCTCTAAAACATAAAACATCAAAATATATATTTTTTGATTGGATTTTCTTTGTTTTCTTTTTTTTTGTGAATTTTAAATACTGAAGATTAGTTTTTATCTTCAGTTTCTAAACATTCTCTAAAATTCTTGCCAGTTAAATGCTTAAGTGCTTAAAACTAAAAACATTTTACACACACATTTTCATTTGCTTGAATTGACCACAAAAAGACATTTCTGGTAGTCAATTTGTGTAAAAAAAATAGATTTTAAAGTTAAGAAACTTGCAGCTAAGCGTATTATATACATATATTGTGGTTTGGCTTATTGAAAAATGCTGTTTGGTTGGTTGGCATAACAATTCAAACACAAACTCACAAATGGTTCTCAATTCAATACACATTCGCAGAGCTTAGAGTTGCCCGCAACCAGCCCCAAATGCAACAACGATAAAGTGTTGCAGTTGCTGTTGTGGTTGCTGTGGCTTGTTGCATGCGGAAGGGTTGCCTACTTAAGGCTACAATGTATAAAAATATTATAAAAAGTATCTGCTTGTTAGCTACACACAACAGAAGACAAAAAGTAAGAAATAAAAGATGAAAACTTGCAGCACAAGTCAAAACGGAGAGAAAGAAACAAAGAAACGAAACGAAACGAAAGAGAAAGAAACATAAGAAATAAGAAATGAAACTTACCGGCGACTACTTTGTATAATTGGCGATAGGATTATCTCTAAGCTGGAGGAAATGTTTTGAGTTTGTTGCAAATTCGAGTGCGTATTGGTGGAATTGGTGGCACGCTGTGAATACGTTGCGGCAGCAGCTGTTGTGGCTTGATATTGCTGCTGCTGTTGCTGTTGGGTTGTGGGGGTTGTTGGGTGGTTTTCATTCGCATTCGCATTCGTATTGCTATTGCTATTTGCATTCAATGTGGGACAATTTAACGTTTGGTTGGCTGTGGTAATTGGCAATGATTGTTGTTGTTGCTGATGCTGATGGAGATGTTGCTGTTGTTGACGGGTGTTGCTGGCAACTGCACACGGCTGTAGTTGACCACTGTAGACATTCGCATTGCAATTATCTAGATTAATATTGGCCAAAGAGGTAATGGAAGCAACTGTTGTTGTTGCTGTCGCTGTTGCTGTTGTTGTCCGACTATTGTTGTTATTATTACTGCTGCTAGTGCTGTTGTGGCTGCCGGTGGGCGACATCAAAGGCACATCAGCATCAAACATATCCTCGGCCTCGGCAGCATCATCGGTATCTTCGGTTTCATCATTAGTTGTGGTCGCACCATCCGGTTGCATTGACTCCAATATTGCCATCACTTCGTCCTCCTCGCTGCACGAGTGCGATGATTGTTGCATTGCCTGCGTGTGTGTGTGTGTGTGCATTTTGTTGTTGTTGTTGTTGTGATCGTGGGGTTTATTTTGTTGTGGGTTGGACACAAACAAGGTTTATCAGGGGGAACTTCATATATATATATAACTATAACAGGCACATTTTATAATATTCATTTCGTATATTTTATCACAAGGCATTCATGCAACACAAATACTTTGCTATTGTTTTTAGCGGGGTAAAGGGACTTAAGCAAATATTATTTGACATACAAATAAACACACATTGTTATGATACGCAGGCAAAACATGCGCCTATTATTAGATGGTATATACTTTAGTGCAAATCAAAAACAAATAAGAAGGTTCTAGTCGACAAATCCCGACTAGACGATGCCCTGGTTGCAAGTATGTGTGTGTGTATACGTATAGTGTATACTTGCTTAACTTTAATGTTCAATATCTCAGGTGTTTCCCAACCGATTTGGATAAAAAATTTCACAGATTGTCATTATTTCGTCAAATGTTTGAAACGACGTTTAAATGTTTTCGATATACAAGATTTTGTTGTTATCGATTACATGTGTATATCGGAAACGGGAAGAGTTATCGAAAATTTGAAACAAACTTGTACTGCATAGGGATTAGGCAAGCTTATGTACCAACAAAGTTTTCCAAATTTAAGATTTTGTTGTTATCGATCACATGTGTATATCGGAAACGGGAAGAGTTATCGAAAATTTGAAACAAAATTGTACTGCCTAGGGATTAGGCGAGCTTATGTACCAACACAGTTTTCCAAATTTAAGATTTTTTTGTTATCGATCATATGTGTATATCGGAAACGGGAAGAGTTATCGAAAATTTGAAACAAACTTGTACTGCCTAGACATTATTTTTTCAAATTCAAGATTTTGTTGTTATCGATCACATGTGTATATCGGAAACGGGAAGAGTTACCGAAAATTTGAAACAAAACTTGTTCTGCCTAGGGATTAGGCGAGCTTATGTTCCAAATCTGGAGTCTCTAGCTGTTATAGTCTCTGAGACAGACGGACATGGAAATATCGACTCGGCTGTTGATGCTGATCAAGAATATATATACTTTACGGGGTCGGCGATGCTTCCTTCTGCCTGTTACATACTTTTCCACAAAACCATTATACCCTTTTTACCCATTTTCAATGGGTTCAGGGTATAAAAAAGTACACAAACTCTTTTAAATGTCTGCACATAAATTTATTATTAGATCGCATACACAATTTTAATTACACACAAATCAAATGCTGCGTAAAGTTCTATAGACTCACTACAACAACAACAATGCGTGCAACAATGGCAACTACTTGCTGCCCCCTGTTGTGGATAGTGCTGTTTGTTGAACAAAAGCTCGCTTGATTGCGTTCATAAAGTGACCGCCGGCTAAATACCTGACCAGAAAACAGCAGTAAGGGACATGCCAACCTAATTGTGGCTTGCAGCAGCAGCAACAGTAGTTGCAGGACACATGCGTCCTGCGGTTAACAATTGATTGCATTGCCATGGCACTGACTGATGGCTGCTGATATGTTGTTGTTGGGTTGGAGGAACTAAACCAATCTGTCGCAAAACTAAACTAGAAACATGTTCAATTGGTTTTGGCTAGTACAAGCGGGCAAATATTTGCTTTCCCTTGTGTTTCAAAGAACATAATGGATATCTTAAACCAATTCAAAAACTTCATATTGACAACAAATAAAGTTTAAAATGCAGCCGCAATAATGAAAAAGTTTCAGCTCAATATGTTTAGACTAAGCTGATTCCAGTTAACAACTTGCTTAGCATTGCGAAGCCCGAAAATTTGAGTATGAAAATATATTTTAGATGCAATGAAGGAAAGCATTAAGTATGATTAAATATTAAATAATAATAATAATAATAATAATAATATTACACACATTTAATGCCTGATATTCCGGATACAAAAAAAAAAACTTATTTTAAGCATAATGCAATTGAATTAATTTAGTAATTGATTTAGCTTTAGCTACACCTAAAAGTTGCTGTTCGGTTAAGTATTTGGTTCCCGAGGTTTGCCCAACTAGTCTTATATCTCAATCTCAATACACTTAAAAGCTCATTCAATTTGGCCAAAGACGATGTTTGTTGTGCCACACATTTGCTGTTATTATGATTGAATACAAACACACACACACAGATACGTTCTGATGTGTGTGTGTGTGTGAAAGCAAACATAATGTTCGTAGACTTTGTTAGTTGAATAGCTAAACCTATAACGATATACACATTCATTTGTAAATGAAACCATAAAGGTGCACACACACACACACACACACACACACACACACACGCACACACATACACATGTTTTAAGTTAGCATTAAGTCTGTGTATCTTGTAGATACTAAACCCTTGAGCTCAAAGCATTTGTGTTGTTGAAGCTTATGCTTTTTGCAGCCAAGCAAAACTTTGCTTTTGTCTGGCAAGTGTATTTTGTGAATTTGCTTGAAGTTTTGTTTGATTTGCTATTAATTAAAATTGCATTCAACTTGAAAATTGTATTTGTTGCCCCAAACCGAAAGAGAGAGACAGAGAGAGAGTTGTTTGTTGGTTGATCTTAGTTTCACAATAATGAAGCTTGAATTGCAGCCTAATGGAAACACGTACAAGATTGCTTAAATAAATAGCAAATGTATAGGAGGGTTGAAGTTTTTTCTTTTTCTTGTCGAAATTTAATTAATTTTGGGTGTGTGCGATGTGTGTGTGTGACAGTGTGTGTGTGTGTGTGTGTTAATTAGGCATAGTCTTTAGGCAAACACGCCCTTTGGTACTTTTTGGCTCAGACGCAAATGCATCACGACGACCCTCCTGCAATTAAGCTACACGTTCAATGTCAGCCCCGGGCTAAAAGCAACTGTCAGGGCCAAACACAACTGTTAACAGGCGTGTCAACACCAACACACACACACGCACACATACGTTTATAGATAATTATTAACTACGCTCGCAACAGCATTTTTTCATAGTCTGCACTTTTTGTTGGGTATAAATATTAAAAGCGACAGATGTCCGCATACATAAAAGACAAAAGACCAAAGAGCTTAGAGAGATGCTTCAAAAATATATATATATATGCACATATTCCATGTCTATTGTCTGAATGCTTCATAATTAAATCATACGCTTTTCCACTAACACAAAGGTAAAACAAAAATTGTTAAATAAAGTTTCTTTTTTACAGCATTTTCCGGACTATTTGAGTCACAAATTGTTTTCAGCTCACAAATCAATTTGCCAATGCAAAAATATTTGCTTTTCTCTCTTTTGTTATACTCCACATATAGCAGAAAGTTTATGCAGTTTCATGTTTTATGTGTATGCAAAAAAGGTGCTTTCAATATTGATGGAGTTCTAATGCTTTTCATTCATGCATTGAGTTGAAATAAGTTTGTCGAAATATGAAATTTTGTTGTAATTCTTTTTTTTTTGTTTTTTGATGCCCGTTTTCATTAAAAAGTTTTGCGCAACTAAATGCAATATTCGTTGTGTTTTAATTTCAAATAATTTGTGCTAACATTTGGTAAGTGTTTTAATTAAATATGTTTTGTAATTTGTAGCTTTGAGTTTAATTAATTGGAAAGTTAATTAAATCATCAATGTTCAAAACTGTTTTGTGCAATTTCGCGTTTGTTTATCAATTACATTTTATGAAATTAATAAGTTAAAAGTTATTGCATTTGAGTTGCAATTAGCTTTGTTGCCGTTTTGGCCACCTTTTGTGTGTTTGTTCAGTGGTTTAAAAGTCATAAGCTTGGCCATAAGTTGTCGCTTTTATTATTTAGCAATTGTGTTAATCTAACATTGGTTGTTGTTGCCTCAAGCCTCAAGCAAAACTTTGACCAGGCGACAACACCAACAACAATCGAAACTTTTGGCACATTAAATCAGCAAATTTATTGACTTAACTGCTTTTGCAAGGACATGCCACAACGGCTTGCCCCAAAGCACCAAACACGTTTGCCGTTTGCCTTTTGGCCTCGCCTCGTCTTCCCCCTCCGGCTGTATCGTTTTCGTTTTCTGTCTTGCTGTCTCTGTGTGTTTCTATCTTTGTTGTTGGGTTGCTGTCATAATTTTTGATTTGCTTGTTTTATTTGATGTCCTTTGGCTGCTTCTAGATACTTGCTACTTGCCGCTTGCCGCTTGCCGCTTGCTGCCTGCTGTTGTTGCCAGGCGCTCTGCTGTCTTCGCTTTACTAAGCTGCCTCCAGCTTAGGGAAAAACAATTTTGCAAAATTTATTTTATAGCAAAATTATGCCAAACATTTCGAGAATGTTTCTATGTGTAGTTGCTCTGGGCTCTTCTTCTTCTGTGCCATGAAGGCCATTTGCGACACAAATAAATACACACACACACTCGCACACACACACACACATGAGCTCTCACAAAATTTATTTAAGAATTGTAAGTATTTTGTGCTGTGGTAGCTGCGATATTTGAGTTCAAATTATTTGCTTGACTCGGCCACGCCCCCCTTACGTTCCCCTACGCCCCATGCCGCATGCCGCATGCTACGAGCATTCGCTGTTACATAAACTTTCATAATGTAGCGCAAATAGTTGCTTATTATTTATGCTGCTTTATTGCTCGTTCTCTCTCTAGCTAGTCCTTGCCTTTGCTGTTGTTGTTGGTCTTAAATATCTTTTGCTTTTTGGGCAATTTGTTTCGTTTGCTAGACAAAAATTAGTTGGCTCTCTCTCTTAATTAGCCATGCGTGAAATTGCGCTGAATAAAGAAGAATTTTGTTAGCATTCGTTTTGAAAAGTATCTGCGATGATTGAAGTTTCTTAAAGACTCCAAATAAAAGTAAACAACTCAAGAATATATGGAAAGACATATCTAAATGATATGATTTCAGCTAATGGCTATGCACAATTCTACTTCAATTACCTACGGATGCACATAAATAACAAAAAAGCACCGGAAAAAGAACTCTGCTACTCCTTTATGATATGTATATATATATGTATTTCCGTTTCTGTGTGTTTAACGTAACTACAAAAACCCATTACATTGTAATCATGTGTATCTTTAAGATACGTGGCTTGAATTTATGTGTGTGTGTTGTGTGTGTGTGTGCCCTTGCCCCACGCCTGTTTTCGCGCAGTCTATTTAAGTTAATTAAATTCCAGTCTATGCGCCAGACACAAAACTCAGATAGCAGCAAGTTTATTTGCAGCCATAGCGTCGCTTTTGATAACCCAAACACACACACACACACAGATACACAACATGCAGACACAAGTGTGTGCATGCTAAAGATAAGTGTACATGTAACTATACATAAAGCTACACACAGGACAGCGTCCTTTTGACTGCCCAACTGTTTACAATGAGTCTTACAAACTAATCAACATAAAAGCTTCAAATACTTATTAGACACGATATATTATGGCATAAGGATATATAAATAAGATAAATAAAAATATAAAAAATATACAAATGTTCTATACACATCACAAATAAAGTATACGTAGAACTTGCAATAATGTAAAATTTGATATTCCAAATACTTCAAGAGAAACATTATGGAAAATAATCATAACGAAGGATTTTAAACAAGAAATATAAATAGCAAGTAAGAAGGCTCTAGTCGAGAAATCCCGACTAGACTATAACCTGAACCCCATACTTTAAGTCTACACTCACTATGTGTGTATACGTATATTTCTTGACTTCAATTTGCCATATCTTGGGTGTTTCTCAACCGATTTCAATAAAATTTTCTTAGATTGTCATTATTTAGTCTAATGTTTCAAACTGAATTAAATTTTTCCAAATTCAAGATTTTGTTGTTATCGATCACATGTGTATATCGGAAACGGAAAGAGTTATCGAAAATTTAAAACAAACTTGTACTGCCTAGGGATTAGGCGAGCTTATGTAGCAACTCTGGAGTCTCTAGCTCTTAAATTCTCTGAGATCGACGATTGACAGACAGACGGACGGACGGATATGGCTATATCGACTCGGCTGTTGATGCTGTTCAAGAATATATATACTTTATGGGGTCGGAGATGCTTCCTTCTGCCTGTTACATACTTTTGCATACCCTTATATACCCTTTTTACCCATTTTCAATGGGTTCAGGGTATAAAAAACTACAAATGGTCTATACAAATCACAAATAAAGTATACGTGGCACTTGCAGTATTATTATTCCAAATACTTCAAGAGAAACATTATGGAAAATAATCATAACGAAGGATTTTAAAAAAGAAATACAAACTTAAGTCTAGGTGAAAAGACTTTCTTTCCTACTTACTTAATATGTTTTGTTTGCGTGCACTTAAAACATTCAAAGTGTGTGTTGTTGAGATTGTGCGAATAAATTTCAGGTACAATTAAGGAGAACAAAACTTTAAGTACAAAACACAGAGAGAGAGAGACATAGAGTGAGAATGGGAAACATGCAACAAACTCACACACACACAGAACACAAGATGCGGCAAGACGTAAAGAAGGACGACAACAACAACACAAAACAAGAACATGCGAACAGGTTGACTCTGTAGACAGACAGAACCTGTGGCAGAGAAGGCTTAACTACTCACAGTTTGTTGCGTTGAGGTGACATTCGCTGGCGCGACGTTCTGTCCATGCTGTAGATACACTAATGGTCCGCCACCGCCCGATCCCCCTGCCGCAGCTGCTGCAACAGATTTGGGCTGTTGCACAATGGGTGGCGGCGGCGGCGGCTGCTGCTGCTGCTGCTGCTGTTTGGCGGCACCTTTGTCAAACTGATAGTACATGACATCGTTGGCGGGCGCCGAGCCGCCGTACAAAGGCGGCGGCGGTGGCGGAGGATCGGCTGTTTGAGCACCCGAGATATGATAGGCGCTGGCCAATTGTTTGGGTGAGCCACTGGCGCTGTTGCTGTTGCTGCAACCCGGTGGCATCTTATAGTTGTAAATGTAGGGACGCTCGTATTCGCCGCCATGCATGTAGGACAAGAAAAGATCCGATTTAGCCGGCTGCAAGCCGAATGCATGCGAATTGCCAGCGGAACGTAGACCCAATGCACGATTGGTCACACTGCTGCTGGCATAGTGGATGGGATAGCAGCTGGCATTGGCCAGCTGTGAACTGCCACCGCCACCTGTGAGCAGTTGGGTCTTGGTCAAGCTCTGACCCGACAGACGACGAGTGGGCACACCGATATCGGATTTGGCATCGCGACGCTTGGCTTGGGATGATGATGATGATGTTGAGGGACCTTGGTAGTAGTAGGGAGCTGCTGGATTGTTGGGCCATTCGACGAAGCTGCGCTGACGGCTGAAAGCAACACCACCAATACCACCACCACCACCATTGGTTGAGACCATACCGTTACCCGTTACCGTTAGATTGTTACTGCTGCCAGCGGCGCCAACAGATCCTTTGCCCCCCATTGCATTGTTCAAACTGAACTTGTACTGATTGTTCTCAAATGTCGTGTAACTGAGCAAACGATTGCCGGCGCCGATGTTGCTGCTGCTGCCGCCAACAGTTGCTGCTGCTGCTGCGGCTGCTTGTGTTGGCGGCGGCGGCGGCGTTGAGTTAGTATTATTTGAACCGATTGGATTATGTACCGGCGCCAGATTTGTATTCGGGTTAGTGGATGAGGAGTTCGAGGATGAAGCGTATTTGTAATTGGACTTCTGTTGTTGCTGTTGTTGGTGTTGGCGATGCTGTTGTTGTGCGAATAGAGAGCGTTGCTGCTGCTGCTGATTACTCACAGTCTGTTGCATGAGGCTATTATAGCCACCACCATTGTTGCCACCGTTGGCACTGCCAATAGACTTGCGATGACTGCCACTCGAGGCGCCAGAGGATTTATTGGTTCCATAGCGAGTACTATCACTGGATCTAGTAGAGCCAGAGGAAACAACAAAAATAAATGGAATACATTTTGTTATAAAGGGTGTTTTTTTACAGGTATAGAACTTGAAGTTGGCAACACTTTTTTAACTGTCGGCCATTTTGTCAGCTGTTAAGTGATTTATGTTTAGTTTGCTTTGGCATTTCAACATGAATAGACTGACGCCTGAACAACGCTTCCAAATTGTGCAAATTTATTTTGAAAATCATGGTTCTGTTCGAAGTACGTATCGCGCATTACGATCAACATAATCGTCCATCAGAGCAATTAATTCGATTAACTATGGAACGTTTTCGCGCCACGTTTACTCTAAATGATAATACGCATCCACAGAGATGTCGTACAGAAGAAGTCATTGCCGCTGTAGAGCGTAGCGTAGAGAAAGACCCGAATCAGTCAATCCGCCAGCGTGCGCAGGAATTGGATATGTGTCCATCCACTTTATGGAAGATTTTGCGGAAATATCTTGGTCGTCGTCGAAAATTGGACCTCTAGATTGGACTACGTCCGAGCCAGCCGTGGCGGATATATGCCAGAAATCATATTTAAATTATAATGCCAGAAGTTTGTCTTTCGAATAAAGTAAATCTCATATCAATAAAAAAAAGTGTTTTATTCCATTTCAAAGTTCTATACCTCTAAGAAAAACACCCTTTAGTTGAGTTTGATTTGAAAAAAGGTTTAGCTTTACTTTTGTTTTGCTTATTCACAGTTTTAGTTCACTTACCTTTCCGAGGAGTAGGCATAGTCTTGGTCGGCACCTAGACCAGAGTCTGTGTGCTCGTGGGAAACGCGTAAGGCTGAGTTCTCCAATGGACTCAAATTCGAGCCTGTGGGTGAGATGAAATCACCCATACTCATGCTGGACATCATGCTGAAAATGATAAGATATGAAAGATAATGAAAATATATAACAAGAACTTGTAGGTATAGCTTCTAGTGGGTTTAAGATTTAAGTGGGTTTAAGATGTGGTCTAGACTAGTCTTTCACTTACCGCACTAGACCATGTCCATTGTTGCGCTCGCATTCCCTGGATGAGATTGTGCTGGCGGATCGTATTGAACCGTTTTTGGGAGCACTACCGCCAGTGCTAACGCTACCGCCCACGCCGCCGACATTGCTATCATGCGGATGAGAGCTTTGGTAGTAGAGTCTACAATTCATTCAGTATCAGATACTGCCATAGAAGCAGATCAACAAAGATTTTTCAAAAACTCAACTTACCCTCTGATACGATCCACCCGATTCTTGGCCTGTCCTGTGCTGGACGGACCACTGCCATTCGTGATGGTATTCCCTGAGCCAGTGCTCTTGGCACCAACGCTATTCTTGCTATTGCTCTTGTGTATCTTTAGATTGGAGTTGGCACGCTTTGAGGTTGTCTCCACCACAGTGTAGGGTATCTCTCGCAACTGTTGTTCCGACATACCCTCCGTATCGACCAGTCCGAACTGTAGATGCTTGGCTAGCTCGCTGTTCCACATCCGACTACGTGACTCCGACGGAGATCTAATAGGGAAAAAGGTTAAGAAGAGAGCCAGTGGTTTAAGCATTGTTAAAACTTACTTGTTCTTGCGATGCCTTCGCGATTTATGGTGTGAATGGGTGTCCGAGTGGCTATCGTTGCTGTGCAGACTGCGTGCAACCATGCTGCTCTTCGAGACGGATGCCTGTTGCACGGAAGTCTGACCCAGACTAGCCTCCGCTTGGCGACGTTGCACCTCGCGCCACTGGGTCGTGGAATCAATTAGTTCAGCACTACCGCTGCGCATCGAGGAGCTGCGATGTCCCGAGTAACTGCGTCCCCGAGTACTATCGTGATCCGAGCCACCCGCCGAATTATCCCTGCGATGCCGATGCGAACGTCGATGCTTGCGATGATGTGAACGTCCGGAGCGACCCGAGCCGCGGGAAAGTTCGCTCTCATTATCAGAGGTGCGACGATGGCGATGCTTGTGTCTGAAAGAGATTATCAGAGTGATAAGATTGATAATAATATACAAGCTTGCCCCAAGCATCACAACATTCCTAACTCAGTGTCTCAGGGAGCAGTTACGGATTAAGGGTTAGACAGGGTTAGACAGGGCGTGCACTTACCGTCTCGTGGAACGGGAATCATTCGAGGAATGACTCTCCACGGAGCTGGAGCGATAGCGCTGCTGTTGATGCGAGGCGGATGAGGAGCTGGCACGTTGCTGTCGCTGCTGATGATGCGATGACGATGACGACGATTGTTGCTGCTGCTGCTGATGATGATGATGATGCGAATGATGACTGGTGCCATGGCCATGACTATGATGACTATGATGATGATGCAATCCGCCGCCGGTTGTGCTAACCGAACGCACCGAACGTGGACTCGAGGGATTGTGTCCGAAGAGGGAACGCTGCTGTGATCTTGGCCAGGGAGCGCTGCGCGTGCTGCGTGGCGAGTCAGGTGTCTGCAAATTGCTGCCATTGTTGTTAAAGCTGCTGGAGTTGTTATTGGATGTCGACTGTTGCTGCTGCTGCTGCTGCTGATGATGATGATGGCTGCTGCTGCTGGTGCTGGGACGTATGCCCAAGCTGGTGGGTATGCTGTACGTGGAGCGGTACGGACTGTCGTAGTTGCTGCAAATGGCAAAGACGGTTAGAGGGGGGGTGTGTGTGTGCTCGCGCATTATTTTGCCATAAATTTAAATTGTTTAACATAAACGTTGATTAAAGTCAGCTGCATTTGCCAGGCATTTAGGCTGTCTGCCTGCCACAATTGTAGGATCGCCCTCTCGGTCTTAGTCGCAGTCAGTCTGAACAAACTGCGAGAGATCGACACAGACAAATAATGCGCGTGTGTAAAATTGAGTAATTGCCGCACTGGCAATCAGCGGGCAATCATTTCGAGCCAGCTAGCTACCCATGACCAAGAACAAGAACCAGAAACCACAACGAACACAAGTAAGAAGGCTCTAGTCGAGAAATCCCGACTAGACGATACCCTGAACCCTATACTTTACGCATACAGACACTGCTTGCAAGTATGTGTGTGTGTGTGTATGTATACCCATATAAGGCATACTTTCCTAACTTCAATACTCCATATCTCCAGTGTTTCTCAACCGTTTTCGAAAAATTTAACAGATTAGCATTATTTCGTCTAATGTTTCAAACTGCATCATAATTTCTGAATTCAAGATTTTGTTGTTATCGATCCCATGTGTATATCGGAAACGGGAAGAGTTATCGAAAATTTGAAACAAACTTGTACTGCCTAGGGATTAGGCGAGATTATGTACCAAATCTGATATCTCTAGCTTTTAAAGTCTCTGAGATCGACGCGTTCATACATACGGACATGGCTATATCGACTCGGCTAATCAAGAATATATATACTTTATGGGGTCGGAGATGCTTCCTTCTGCCTGTAACATACTTTTGCACAAAACCATTATACCCTTTTTACCCATTTTGAATGGGTTCAGGGTATAACCAGACATGGACACAAGACATTGGGAGACATTGAAAGACATGGAACTCTCGCGCCTTGTGATTTATGTCCCGCTTGCCATGGTGTGGGCAACTTGATTGGTCTCTCTCTCTTTCACTCTCTCTCTCGCTTTCTATCTCACTCTCTCTGGTAGTGCTCCTAGTTGTCTGGCTAGCTTCTTTGTTTGCAAATGATAAACGACGTGAGCTATTTGCTCAGCTCTTAGCTCTCGGTTCTTCGATCTATCTGACTATTCTTGTGTTGTCTTCTGTGTTCCTAGGAAGCGATTACATTGCTTCTTCAGTCCTTGGCTTCTATTACCGTCGCGAATAATTTATGCATAGATGGTGGCCTCTACGCGAGCGACATTGATGGGGTCAATGTGGCATTTGCCACTGCTCAAGTTAATGATGATGGCTTTAAATCTCACTGATCACAGTCTGCATTTGCCTAGGATGAGTTTCAGCTTTACTTCTTCGGTTATTTCCACTATAAACTTAAAGCATGTTCCTTTACTAATTGATTTTTTCCAAACCTCTTTTTCACTTTCCCCTGAAACTGTCCCAAAACTAACGATAACTGCTCGTTACTGACTACAACGCTGCACATCATAAATCTTCGAGTATGACTCAATTTCCATTAAACTCTCGCCATTGTTCTTTGATATAAGATCCTGGCAACAAGCGAAAGTTACTCTAATGGCCGATTTTTATTTGTCCATATATAATTTGATGTGCAGAGCCATAAAACATTTAATAAATGTTGCGTCTAGACAATGTAACTGCCTTCAAATGGCAACTAAATGGATTTCGAGCACGAAATCGAAAAAAAAGGGCAGCAAAACACACAAAACACATGCCACAGGAGCACTTGGATAAGGACATCACAAACACTAGAACAATGCAAAGGCGGCGGCCTGTCAAAGCCAAACACACACACACACACACACACATAGAGATGGGGAGCATGATGAAGTGTTTTGTGCATTGTTTTTATATTTTTGTTTGAAAAATTGAAACAAGCGGAAAAGAGTTTTTTACTACTATGCCAAAATAAACTGGAAAAACTGCATATGAACATTTTCCCCTAGGGTACCAGAATGTTGCTCTTCGCAGACGGGTACAAAAATAAGAAAAAAATCCGTATTTCGAAAATTAAAAACAGATCAAAGGAAGATGCGACTGCAATGAGCAACATGAGAGCACTTCCGGCCGGCGCGTCTCTCTGCAAAATTATGAGTGCCAAAAAAAGAAAAACTTTGCCCAAAAAAAGGCCAAAAAGGAAGTGGCGGTAACAAGTAAATACAACAAATATGTGTGTACACTGAGAATAAAGATATATTTAAAAATAAATAGGCTTGAAAAATTTTCGCATTTTCAGTTTTAAGTTCCTTGTTCAAGATTCGTTTAACAATGTTTTTTTTAAGCAATTTTGGCTCAAATTATTGTTAATGTGATCTAATCTAGTTGAACATGATATGATTTGCACTTATGCTTATATATTTTTTGCGAGTGTACATACATACGAAAATAAAGGGTGTTTTTTTTTAGAGGTATAGAACTTGAAGTTGGCAACATTTTGTCAGCTGTTAAGTGATTTATGTTTAGTTTGGTTTGGCATTTCACTTTTTCACATTTGGCGATGAAGCTCAGTTTCGGTTGAATGGATATGTCAATAAACAAAACTGCCGTATTTGGAGTGATGATACCCCTCAAGTGTGTGTTGAGACACCGTTACGTCCAGAAAAACTGACTGTGTGGTGTGCTTTATGGGCTGGTGGAGTAATTGGTCCGTACTTCTTTAAAAACAGTCAATGGTGACCGCTATAGAGCGATGATTACTGACTTTTTCGTTAATCAATCGAACAACCATGATGTGCAGGAGTTGTGGTTTCAACAAGACGGCGCAACATGTCACACAGATCGTGCCACAATTAATTTATTGAAGGAAAAGTTTGGTAACCGCATATGCCAGAAATTAACTTTAAATTATAATGCCAGAAGTTTGTCTTTTGAAGAAAATTTCATATCAATAAAAAAAATCATCTTTGTTTTATTCGATTTCAAAGTTTTATACCTCTAAAAAAAACACCCAGTATAATAGACGTAGAACTGAAGTTGGGTGAAAATCAAAACTTTTGTGCATCAAATGAAAAGAAATTATGGATATTTGGAGAGTACTCACTTGGCATTGACGTTAGCGTTGTTGGCCAAAGACTGTAACGGTAGTTGGGGCAGTGGCAGCGGCCGGTTGGCAATGTTGCCAACGCCACCTAAACCGCTGTTGCTGTTGCTGTTAAAAAAGTCATCAATCACGCGTCGTGGCTGGCGCTTGGAGGGTACGCGCGTAAAGGCTGGCGGGGAACGTCCGGCGGCAAGTGCATCCTTCTCCATTTGCTTGTCCGAGCGACTTTGGTTGTGGGTTGTTTGGTTGTTTGGTTGGGTTTGGGTCAGACATGCGATGTGATTGTATTTTTATTGTTTCGTGGGCAACATAAAAGTAGGCAAAAATATTAACACAAATAAGCAAAAGGAAGCAAGAACCAAAAAAAAAAATAGAAGCAAAGAACAAGAAGCTGAACTGTTGTTGTTGTTGGCAATAATGAACAGTGAACCATAAAAAGGTTGTAAAAAAAAACTTTCATTTGTTTCACAAATTAAAAACCCTGGCACAGTCGTAAAATAAGTGAGTCTTTGCGTCGGCGCCCGAAAAAAAAGAAAAACTTTGGATCGTTTTTCCTTTTCGTGGGTGCCAGCTAATAGTTTCGCTTTGTATTTCGTTGGCCACGTGTATGCGATTTAGACCAAGTTCGCACAAGTGCAAGAAAGTTTGCAGACCTTCCGGCCCCTTTAGTTATCCCCTCGTAATGTGGGCAAAACCCATCGTCCAGCACCGCAAATGGCTGTCATAAAGCATGAACCAAGCCTAGATCCCTGCCACATTCGTCATGCACAATTGCCTTGCATTTTTTGGTGGCAACTTCAGGGCCTGTAGCTCAGGGTCTGGTCTCCCTGGACTCCCAACATCAGCTGGGTGGAATTTCACAGAAAGTCATTAGTGAGCTTTGCGCTCGACTTGAGTTTGTCGGACTGCCTGCAGATCCGACATTTTTATTGGACTTCCAATTAGCTTGCCAGCCCAAGTTGTTAGTTGGTGTAAACTTGATCTACTACGTGTGTGTATTTGTGTGTGTGTGTGTGTGTGTGTGTTTGCCAAAGCATACATGTGCTTAGAGATGCTCTTGCCAGCATTGAGATAGCTCAAACTAGACAAAAGTGGCATGAGCTGAACAAGGGTCATAAACTAAGGTTTAAAGTGAGAAATGAAATAGATTGGAATCAACAGCGGTTGTCTAACTTGTTTATGAGCAAACTAGTTCATTGAATTTATGAACTAGATTATTGAAACGAGACCTACCCTTGGGCTTAGAATAGATTGATAGGAAAAAGCAAACTTATTTTTTAGTTTAGTTTAAGTTTTGTAGAATTTCTAACAACTTCTCGTTGTCAACTAAGGTTTAAAGTGAGAAATGAAATAGATTGAAATCAACTGCGGTTGTCTAACTTGTTTATGAGCAAGCTAGTTCATTGAATTTATGAACTAGATTATTGAAAGGAGGCCTATTAAACTATAATAGAATAGATTGCTTGGTTAAAACAATTTATTTTTTAGTTTAGTTTAAGTTTTTGTATATCATATTTTTCTAACAACTTCTAGTTGGAATTTAATATATCATCAACTTGAACTAGTTCTTTGCGTGAACCACATTACTCAACACTGAGCCCAGTATGTGTGTACTACGCTTTAATGATCTAATCACATGTGTGCGCTGTGGCACAACATTCGAAATGGATTTCAAGTGGCTTGGCTACATTTTAATTGGCTTGCTTACTTTTTTTGGGGGCCCGCCTGCAAATTGAACTGGCTAATAAATTGGCCAAAAGCGCATCTTGGTTACGTTATGAGTATTCCCCTTTGAGTTTTTGGTGCTTTGTGCTTAATAACTTGATTTTAATGCCAAAAGCACTCGTAAATCTCACCCACTCGCAATATTCATTCCTTTTATAGTAGTACCTACCGGAAGACGGATTTGGCTGAAGCACCTCGTTTTGAAGGAGGTTTTTGGTGTTTGCGGTTAACCACTCACCTGTGTCTGAAGCGGGAGCCCAGTTGAAACAAATCGGCGGCATGTGACTGCGAATTGGGCAACGGAGCGACGCGCACCTGTCTGAAGAACGCATGATGCTCCACGCAGCATCTCCACAAATGTTTGCACGCCGACTTGCGTGGCGTTTCGAAGCCATAAGTGCTGAGCTCATTCTGTGAACGAAGAGAAGAAGGCAACGCAATTGTAGAACCAAGTGTGATAAGCACTAAGTCAAGTCACGACAACTACAACAACGGAGATGACGATGACGCAGACGTAGATGTCAAGAAAAAATATATATATATATTTGCTGCAGAGTTGGCCAAGTTAAAGGCAAATTGAGTGAATGAATGTCAAGCTGAACGTAGCGAGCTTCCCATGCATTGTAAAGTGTGAAAAAAAATAAATAAAGAGGCAAAAAAGATGGTAAAGTTTTCGCTTTTGTGTGCGTCAACAGTTGAAAAGTTTTTTGATTATCAAAGCTTTAGCACCAAAAAGTGTTCAAGCTAGAAAAAATGCAAAAGGAAGAGCTAGCATCTACCAGCTACTTGTTGTCTGACGCTTGCTACAGTGTTTTTCCTTCCCCCCACCGAACACAACCCACTTGAGGACGCTGACAGCCAAAAAGTTGTCAGCAAACGTAAAAATTGGCAAACACTGCAAAATGCTAGTAAGAAGCAAAAAGTGTTTTACTTCCTGCAACGAAACTTGAATACGCTTCGGAAATTGGTAAAGAAAATGATTTATACGAAATCCATGTATAAAATGAGAATAATAATATATAAATGATAATTTTTTCTACAATTGCGATAAAGGTAATCAAATGTTCAACAAAATATCTCAAAATGATATGGTACATAATATTTTTCATTTCCCATTTTCAGTATTAACCTATTTTCTGGTTTCCTGCTTACTAAGGTTATGTATAAAACTTTGTAATGAAATCCAGGTCTTGGTTTACAGTTTTTCTTGTCCTTTAAAACTTGTGTCGCATCTATCTTTCTTCTATATCTTTCTATCTATAAATCCCGCACGTTGTAAGATCTCAATAACTACAAATTCCTTGAATTGCATTTTGAACTGTCGCTTTCATTCGAACTTGAGAAAAGTAACTTGTTCGCTGACAAGCTATCCCTTGAACAAAGTGCCTGCTTATACCCTTTCCTTTGGGAAAGGAGCATTAAAAGAAAAACTTGAGCAGCGCACAATGGGAAACGAACTGCAAATTGTAAGAAGCACTCGACAGCGAAATATTTATGGCCAAGAAGCAAATACTTTGTCGACATCCTCGTCCTCGTCATCGTCATTGTCGCCTGGCATGGTGAAAATTTACATTTTTATCGCTTATCCTGAGCATAAAATAGCGTCCTTTATAATAAACTTTGGCAATGCGCGGCCAATAGTAATGAGCCACCGTCGTCTTGTTCCGCAGCACCACAATCCCGCTAGGCGTCAAGCCCAGAAAGTATTCCACACTGTCCTCGCCCTGCAACGGGATAGAAAAAAAAGAAAAGAAATGAAAATAGAATAAAGAGAATTGAGAATGAACTAAGTTGCAGACAGCGAAGAGTTGTTCGAGTTGACGAAACTTTTAAGGAGAACACAAAGCAAGCGTCTTTTGTTTTAGTTATAAAGTTTTTTTCTTTTTTTCTGTTGCCTATTGCCCAAGAATGTGTTAACAAGTGCAAAGTTTGTTGGCCATCTTGGCCTATTAGCAGCTGTGCAACGGAACGCAGCAAAAAAAGGGGTAACAGCTAAGATAAGGCAAATTTGATCGATAAATAAACAAGTTCAATTCTTTACTTTTTTTATTTGACTGGCAATTTTTGAAAAGTTTGAAAGAAAAAAAAACTATAAAAACAAAAGAAAATAAGTAAGAAGGCTTTAGTCGAGAATTCTCCACTAGACTATACCCTGAACCCTATACTTAAAGCGTACAGTCACTGCTTTTAAGTATGTGTGTGTATGTATACGCGTATAGTGCATTTTTTCTTAACTTCAATATTCCCTATCTCCGATGTTTCTCAACCGATTTTAATAAAATTTTCACAGATTATGATTATTTCGTCTAATGTTTCAAACTGCATCACAAAGTTTTCCAAATTCAAGATTTTGTTGTTATCGATCACATGTGTATATCGGAAACGGGAAGAGTTATCGAAAATTTCAAACAAACTTCTACTGCCTAGGGATTAGGCGAGCTTATGTACCAAATCTCTAGCTCTTATAGTCTCTGAGATCGACGCTTTCATACATACGGACAGACGGACATGACTATATCGACTTTCTGATCAAGAATATATATACTTAATGGGGTCGGAGATGCTTCCTTCTGCCGCTTACATACTTTTGCACAAAACCATTATACCCTTTTTAACCATTTTCAATGGGTTCAGGGTATAAAAATCATGAATACAAAAGAAAATAAATGTAATTTTAGCTGTTAATGAAATTAAAAAAAAAATAGGGAAAGGGCAAGGGCAAGACGTCGTCGCGTTAAGAGCATGAGGATTAGGGGGCAATGAAGGGTTGGGCGGTTTTTGTGGATCTGGGCAACTGGCGCCGCGATAGTCAATGATTTGTGTCTATAAACAAACAGAAAGTAGACGCGACGCACAGACCACAAGCATGTGGAGTACAAGGGTTTAGATACCCCCATACCCCGTCACCCCTTGCCACATTATGCTCACAGCACCCACGCACACATACGCATATGCATATGCGTCGTATACAAACACAGCTGGTGATTTATTGGGGTTTGATATCAAAGTAAAGGGCAATAAAAAATGCAAATGAAGTGCCAACTTACGCAGCACAAAGCAACAGAGAGAGAGAGAGAGAGAGAGAGAGAGAGGGCGAGTGTGGGTGGAAGGGGTTAAACATTGGGCTAGTCTGGACGCTAGACAGACGAGGCGTGTCTTAGGGATGAATAGAGTTAAAAGGGGGGGATGGGGGTGAGTCGAGTCCCCTTACTCAAAAAACAGTAGTACTATAGTATATTGTATGTGTGTGCGGGCAAATGATTTATAATATTTGCCATGAAACGAAATTAAACTTTGCATTTATGCCCCCTGACCCCTTTTTTATGGCTGGGTGGTTTTTGGAGCCAGCCACTGAACCAAACACAACTCAGTGCACAGTGGGCAAAATATACACAAAATTCACTTCTCAAAAAAAAAACATAAACTTGTACCATAGTACCAGATTTCTGTTTCTAGTTAGGGAGCTTTAACAAGTAAGAAGGCTCTAGTCGAGAAATGCCGACTAGACGATACCCTGAACTCTATACTTAACGCTTGAGTAAACTTCAATCCATATCTCCGATGTTTCTCAACCGATTTCAATAAAATTTTCACAGATTGTCATTATTTCGTCTAGTGTTTCAAACTGCATCAAAAAGTTTTTCAAATTCAAGATTTTGTTGTTATCGATCACATGTGTATATCGGAAACGGAAAGAGTTATCGAAAATTTGAAACAAACTTGTACTGCCTAGGGATTAGGCGAGCTTATGTATCAAATCTGGAGTTTTTAGCTCTTATAGTCTCTGATACAGACGGACATGGCTATATCGACTCGGCTGTTCATGCTGATCAAGAATAAATATACTTTATGGGGTCGGAGATGCTTCCTTCTGCCTGTTACATACTTTGGCACAAAACCATTATACCCTTTTTACCCATTATCATTGGGTTAAGGGTATAAAAACTTAAACTTGTACCATAGTACCAGATTTCTGTTTCTAGTTAGGGAGCTTTACAAAAGGGGATGTCAACATATGTGTTATGTTGTGTTATGTTTGTTATGCTGTGTTATGTTATGCTGTGTTGTGTTATGTTATGTTGTGCTGTGTATTGTGAGATTCTTACCAGCACTGGATGCAAGTCAACGCCATACATGTCATGCCATTTGACTTTGTCCAAATAGTTGAGCTCGGCACTGGATGGCGACATGCCTTTCAACTGTTGATGCAACTCGGAGACACGGGTTTCCAGTTCGCTGCTCTGATTGGGCAGCAGTCGGAACTCGGAGACATAGCCCTTCGAATGGCGCCGTTGATCGTAGTCACCCATTTCGGCTATAAGAAGTTGACAAATTGATTAACATTTATTTAAAAAAATATAATTGAATTGTACTTACATTGGACCACAAAGGCGCCCAATTCGGCGGCCAGCTCGAAGGAAACGGGCAGACGTCCCTGCAACACATCCTGTTTGACTTGCAGGAAAAGCTGATATCTGTATATATATACAAATTGAATTATTTGTTTTAGGTAGCAGTTAACGAGTATATCATTATTTGGTTACAACTTTGATGTTTGTCCTAAACTCACAAAACGCCTAACACCCCAAAAGCAAACTGTTTGCTTTGGCCAAGCAATGAATATACATATATTTGGCACTAGTAGGCGGCTATCAGATATCCTGTAGATAGGTTAAAGTAATCTTTGTTTTCCAGGGTATTCAACACAGAACAAAACTTAATGTCTATTGTGGCGCTCAACGAGAGTTATCCACCCATCAATCATGTGGTTTTTTTTCTTCTATCTTGTGGATAGCGTCAAAGTCAATTGCCGTTTATTGTGTGCCGCAGACTTTGTATAGCTAAAATAACAAAATCGCGTTACCCTCTCCTCCCTTTTATGGCGACAGTTGTTCAGTTCAATAATATTCACCAACTGATGCAGCTGCTGCTGCTGGGTTATAAGTGCAATTTTCATTTTGCAGTGCATTTAACTGCATTTTCACTAGATTTATATGCGCCAATATTAGCAAAGGGCTGATGCGAGTTTTGATGATGTTTGGCCAGCGATTGGCATCCGTAATTTCCGCATCTCCGCATGCATACATTGCAGCCCCCTCGTCTGTCCATTCGGCTCTCCCAGTTGTCCAGTTGGTGACGATTATGGCGGCGGCTACGTGTCGTCGCCGTCGTCGTCGTATTAAGCGCAAATATTTGCACACACCAAATGCTTGATAAATGCAGCTCTAACTGCATTGCTAAAGCACGAGTACAAAACGCGAGAGTGTGGCATGGACCACAAGCAAGCGCATCAGAACCCGATAACAGCAACTCCCAGCCCAATTATCCTTAGGGATTTTGCAATTTCCCCACACCAAAAGCTTCGTGACGATTGCCATTTAAATACTCTGGGTATTTTTTGTTAAGGGGAATGAATATTAAAGAACTAAGTAATTCAAAAGCAAATCGTGGAATCAGAAAACAATATTTTTAAGTCTTCGATCATTAGATTTAATATTCAAAAAGTGAACACAAAAATATTCCTTTTTGAAAAAGGCTAATAAGAATTACTTAAGTATTTTTGTTAAGAGGTATGAATATTTAAGAACTAGATAGTTCAAAAGCAAATCGAGGAATCAGAAAGCAATATTTTAAAGTATTCGATGTATTTATATTATTAGATTTAATATTCAAAAAGTGAACACAAAAATATTCCTTTTTGAAAAAGGATGATAAGAAATACTTAAGAGCCTTTAGCTTAACGCAAAAATAAAGACGCAAAAGCTTGATGTGGTTTAAAATATATATTTGTCCATAAACAAAGTTGAAAACTGTTTAAAAAAAAGCGAAAGAACTTTGAGTTTTTAATTCTCTTCTATAAATTCAATCGATAACTTTTTCATAGGGTGTTTTCTATTCGATCATTCGCTAACTCAAGCGTCCCTTCAATATTTCGTTTTCAATTTTTATGGCTTGATGCATTCAATTCATTATGCACCATCCATTAGTTGTCTGCCCTCTCTTTTACACTCTCTCTCCCTCCCTCTCTCACATCTGTCTTTGTCTCGTGTGAGTCCTTTAACCTCATATTTAATTTGCTATTTATTGAATTGCGTTGCGTTCTGTGAGCCGGCAATTAATAAATTGAATTCTGTACATTAAAATGCGAAACGTTTAAATGTTAAACCACAAAAACTGAAACGCTGAAACGTTGAGTATTGCGTCATTTAATGATAGAATTAAAGAACTTAAATGAATATTTCAAAAATTTATATTCGATTGTACGTACCTCGTTATTTCCTCGAGCAGCTTGCAGGGATCCGCTGCATAGAACTTGACACCGAAGTACAAATCATAGGGATCCGATTTGGGTTTGAGTTGACGGGAAATGCGTGACGCTGGATCCAGCCAGTGCTGTAAAACGACCAAGAAATATATAAATGGCAAATAGAAAAAATAAATAAATATCCAACTGATAACATGGACCCCTACGACCAGAACTTGTGCGACAGCTGGCTTGCAGTTGACAGGTGAGTTTATGTGCGGGCGGCTTTCTTTTTATGGCCCAAAAGCATAAAGGAACACACGCAGGACACGCAGCACACACACACACAGTGAAGTAATGTGCGTGCAGAAAGTGAATTTCAATGAAACGAGGCGGCGGAGTTTGCCTTTTCTGTGTGTCTTTTTGGGGGAAAAGGGAAATTATATAATTTGCCTTGCAGGCGCTTGCGTCTCGCCAAACAGCGTCAAAGGACTCTCGGTTCAAAAGAGTTGCAAAATGGTTTTTTTGTTTTCTTTTCTTTCTTGGCGCTCAACTCAATGCACCCCAATGAATTTCAATGAAAACGAAAATGAATTTCAAAAACCCAATATGTTTGCACAGCAACAGGGAGTCGAGAGGAGCAGGAGCAGGAGCAGCAGGATATGCTAGTCAACTGAGCATATCCTGCCCGCTCCATCAGTGGTTCGCCACTTACCGTTTGATTCTCATCGTCGATATAGCGTATGCCAAAGTATGAAGTCTCGATTAAATTGAGCCTGGCAAAAACGACATCCAACAGAGCCTGGCCTGGCAAATCATCCTGAAAATAGACAAGAAAATTGTTGTTAAAAGTCTGCAGCTTATTTCGGTTAGATAGTGAGTGAAGATGCACAGCGAGGAAAACTTGATTGATGTACAAAATATTTTCACGATTTAAGTGAAAATCAAACTCATAGATCAAAGTTATCAAAAAAGTAACTTTATATGTTTTTTATTCTATAAAAAACTCCCTATTTAAAGGGTTAAGGGTTTTAAAGTTCCTTAGTCTTTATAGTTTTCTTTCAGTGTAAAACTAGCTTAGTGCGAGTAAAGAAAACCATTGGACCAAAGACAAGGCACTGGCAAAAGCCTTCAATGGCAAAGCAAACACACTCGAAACGTTGAAACATTGAAACATTGAAACACTGACAAACTGTTGAGCCATTGAATGGACACAGCTTTCCTTGTGCTCCTACTGTCGTCCTTTCGTTCTCGTGCTCGCTTTTGCCTTGTGCTCTATCTTCCTGCTTGACTGCGTCTGGCCAACAAAAGTGAAAACTTGCCGGCGACAATTATTCAATTGGAAAATTGCCTTGTTTTATTTTTGTTATTTTCTCTGTTCAGATGCGAGGGCGCTAAATGCCACGCCTTGGTCCAGACAATCGACCAGACAGTCACGCCCACAACTCCCAACTCCAACCAAAACAAATGTTGTTGTGTTTCTTTTTCATTTCATTTAATTCGTGTTGCGCTTTAAAAAGCCAATTTTTTGTTTTGTTTCGCCTTTTTTTTCGGTTTTTTGTCGGTTTTTCGACTAGCGCCAATAATAAATTCAGTCGATTCCCTGAGGGTTTCTCCAGCACAGCTGCAGAACCGCAAAAAGAAACGGTCAAACTAAAAAAATGAGGCGCACCATTGTTAACCACAAAGATCCACACACTCACACACGTTCATATATATACCACGTGCCACATGCTACATGGGTTGCTTCTTCATTGTCTGCAACATGTTTGATTTTTGGCGCTGACCAGACACTTCAACACACACACCTCTATATCATCCTTCTTGTCGAACAATTGCGCTTTTATTTTGTGGTACACGGAGAGAAAAGTGTTGCACCCATAAAGTAACAAATATATGAATCAAAGAATAGTAATACTTACTTAGAATGCAACTAAAAGTTTCATTAAACTACATTCACCAATGTTGCACAAATAAAGTAACAAATATATGAATCAAAGAATAGTAATACTTACTTAGAATGCAACTAAAAGTTTCATTAAACTACATTCATTTTGTGTAAAATAATACTAATAATTGTGTGGATGTAAAGTTTTTATTCCAGTGCAGCGGCTTGTCGACCGTTGCCATGTTTTATTTATAGCATTCTGGCTCGGTCGAAACACATCCCCTGGTGGTCAAGCAAGATGCTCGCCAGCCCTTTTGTATGGCTCATGTTTTATGGTATGTTGCGTCATAAACTTAATGTCTGGCAAGTGTGAAGCACACAACAGCGAAGCACCCAGCTCCTTTCGAATTTATGTTAAACCTTTTGCTGACCGACACACAAAACACAAAAATAAAAGGCCGAACAAACTCGGAAATGAGCTGCCGAAAGCGAGTTTGTAAGTTGTCATTAGGGAATTGAAAAGAGACCCACAGCAGAGATATTGAGACTCTGGAGCGATAATCAGTATACGACAGATCAAAAGGTCAACAAAAGTGAACAACAAACTCACATCGCAAAGGAGTGAAAATTGTAAAATGAATGACTGAAAAGTTGAGTTCAAGTAACGAAGGATATGTTTGCCTGACACACTGACACTGACAGCTGTTAAACTCATAAGGGAAGTGCAACGTGAGTGAGTGTCCTGTAAAATTGCATTAGATATACAATAAGTACATATAGTACGTGTGTAGTACTTGTTTGTATCATCAGCATCATCATCAGATGGTCATTGCACATGTTGGCTAACATTAAACAATGACTCGTAAAATTCTCAAAACAACAGCAACAACAACAGCATACATATCCCTATTGTTGCAAGTTTTCAACTTGCTTTGCTTGTCTTTGCTGTTTGCTGTTGTCTTCGGCATTGTGTTGTCGATGCTTTTACGCAAGGACATACATATAAGTGCATTTTAAAAATGCATAAGTAACATGAGCTCTCATGAAATTGCTGCTGAAAATGCTGCTGCTGTTGTTCTTGGTTGGCATTTACTTAGCCCGTGTTGCCAGAGTAACGAAAACTTTTTGGGTAAATGTACTCTCGTATCTCGTAAATAGAATACTTGATGAAGCGCTTGTAATCTCTTATAACAGTCTGGCACCTATTAAAAATGAAATACAATATGTGCTATGGTTAAAATGCTTTAAGCAAAAATCTTCTTTAAATGTTTTTTCAAAGTACAACTTTTCAAATGTAGATAATCTCAATTTAGTCTGTGACGAAAACTCTGAGAACTTTCACTAAACTCTTTCTGACACTTAAAGCTCAAAGACACACTGTTTGAAGCATCCCTTAAGGACTAACAACCGTTCACTAATATAGACCATTCACTTGGCTCGTAATGAACTACGCCCCATGCATGCCTAAGAGCCTTTAACCAACTTATGGCTTAAAATCAACGTAACATGTTAAGGCAGCAATGGCCAGCAATTAATCACGAAACTCGGAAAAGTGCCAAAAAGGTTTTGCCAGCTAACCAGCCCGACTAAAAGGCAACCCTCATCTCTGGTTATTGGTTTTGCCCGTCGCACTAAGTCAGCCAGTTTGTCGAGTTCAATAAATTACGTTCGCTTTGCTGAGAATCAATGATGTATATAAGACGTAGCCATCAAAGACGGTTGATTTCTAGATGAGCTCAAGCCAAAGCTAAGCCATTCCATTCCGATGATTATGTTGATGCTAATGATGATTAGGTCTTTGGCATAAATATCTTAATCAAATTATGCTTACTTTGATGTTTCTTGAAGGAGTCGTCAACAGCCAAACCCACTTAATGTGCTTACATTTTTACACCACCAGCACCACCAGAACCACCAGCACCACCACCCTGTTTCAACGACCACTCGAAGTGCCCCACATAGAACACTGAAGTTGTCTGATACTTTTACCAAAGCGATTTTCTTGTCTGCTGTCGGCGCCCAACTTAATTAGTAAGTGGAAAACACGAAAAAAAAAAACACACACACATAGCAAATACACATATGTGTGCGAGAAAATGTATGTTGCTGTCTTAAGACAACGAGGGCGACACTTTTGCTAGCCTTCCCCACACCCACTCGATCCCCCCTTTTCCGAGCACAAATCCCAGCAGCTTCTTTTAGGCAACTTAATCAACGCCTTTGCCGCAGCTAACTTTTGGCCAAACGTGACTAACCCAGTTTTCCCCAACGCATTGGGGAATTGCGTGCAAGCTGAAATCAGAGAGACCTGCATCTGTATCTGTATCTGACGCCGCATCGAGGCGGTGATGTGCAACATCTTTTTGAGTTTAATATAATTAGCACACAGTTTATGCTTGCCATGTGTGCACCATATACACTGGTACTACACTGAGAGAAATTACGAGGAAAGTTTGTGCTTTCGAAACTACAACTGACAATCGACTTGGAATGTTTTATAAATAGGAACAAAAATAAAATCAAGTTCAAAATACTTGAAAAGATTGCGAAAGTTCTAGGAACAAAAATATAATCAACTTCAAAATACTTGAAAAGATTGAGCTAGTTCTTGTTCTTAGTACACATTATATTGTAATATTATTAATTTGCTTATTCTTTAAAGCTTTTGATTCAAATATCAAGATGGCTTTAAGTACTTAAATACCAGGATAAAAATGATTTTAATCTTCTTAAAACATAAACTGACATTTCTTTTGTTTTATTTTTATACCCTGAGCCCATTGAAAATGGGTAAAAAGGGTATAATGGTTTTGTGCAAAAGTATATAACAGGCAGAGGGAAGCATCTCCGACCCCATAAAGTATATATATTCTTGATCAGCATCAACAGCCGAGTCGATAAAGTTTCGATAACTCTTCCCGTTTCCGATATACACATGTGATCGATAACAACAAAATCTTAAATTTGGAAAACTTTGTTGGTACATAAGCTCGCCTAATCCCCGCGCAGTACAAGTTTGTTTTAAATTTTCGATAACTCTTCCCGTTTCCGATATACACATGTGATCGATAACAACAAAATCTTGAATTTGGAAAACTTTTTGATGCAGTTTGAAAGATTAGACTAAATAATGACAATCTGTAAAATTTTATTGAAATCGGTTGAGAAACACCGGAGATATGGAGTATTGAAGTTAAGAACGTATGCACTATACGCGTATACATACACACACTCACACAAGCACTGACTGTATGCGTAAAGTACAGGGTTCAGGGTATAGTCTAGTCGGGATTTCTCGACTAGAGCCTTCTTACTTGTTACAACTAAGAACAGTTGCACTTCTGATGCTTCTCGATAATCCGGCAAGATGCTTTTCAGACACAACTTTGTACACAATTTGTCAGAAGCTGGAGCTTATTTGGTCGCCGATTGAAAGCACACTGCGTAACAGCTTCAGAAGATGCTAAGTATCTGTATGTGTGTATCTGTAGCTATGTATCTGTATCTGTGTATCTGCAGCTATGTATCTGTATGTGTGTATCTGTAGCTATGTATCTGTAGCTGCTTTTGCTTAAGCAGTCATTTTTTGTCCCCCCAATTGTGCATTGTGCGTTTAATTGCGCTGCTTGGCTTAAACGTGCGCTGACCTTTGACAACGACACACACACACACATACATTTTCTGTGTTTGTGTTTATAACGGCATTATGAGTTTTAAGCTGCTGCTGCAAGCAAACACAGCCAGAATAAGGAAAAGGAATACAAATATATATATGGTAGAGAGAAAAAAATGTCCGGAGACACAACGGCGACAAGTGGAGAGAAGTACAGAGATGTTAAAGGAACAAACAAAGACGGGGAGAAAAAAGGAAAATGGCAAAATAGCAGCTACATCGTGTCGCAGTCGTCAGTCGTCATCGTCGTCGTCGTCTTTATGCACAAAACAAGCCAGAGCCAAAATGCTCAAAACAGATTTATGTTCATGCCGCCTAACGTTCCCCCGCTCGCCTAACCCCCCGGCCAGCAGTGGACCATCTATCAGCTTTGCCATGGCTCATACCAATTGAGGCTGAAACGTTGATGCTGGCGCATCTTCACCTAACTGAAAACACATTCAACAAACGAGATTTGCGTAATTCCTGCAGCTCAGTCAAGGTTCGTCTCGGTTTACTGTTTGTCGGTTTGTCTCTCTGTTTGTCTCCTTCTCCGTCTGTCCGTTTGTCGCTTTGTCGCTTTGTACTTGTGCTGTCGAGAAATGCCTCAACGTTCTTTTTTGCATACACTTTAACGTAAAAGGTGTTGTTAACAAGCCGTCATCGAGTTGGTAACGTGGAAAGTAAAGTTTTTCACTTAAATATTGAAAACTTTCATGAACTATGAGAAAACTTCAGTTTGTAAAATATTATTATTATGCGAAAGTAACTTTTTAATTATTTGAAATTATTGTTATTTAAATATTTATTGATTTAAAGCCAAATGTGAACCAACTATAATAAAGATTGACATTTTATTTCGATTATTAAATTTGTGCTATTGAAATATTTTGTGCATCAGTAAAAATAATTGAGATGAAATTTAACATGTACTTTAAATTTATTAATTTAAATTCGATTTCATCATTAAAAGAACTTTTTAATTATTTGAAATTGATGTTATACAAATACTTATTGATTTAAAGCCAAATGTGAACCAGTTTGACATTTATTGTCATTTACTAAATTTGTGTAATTCACATGTTTTGTGCATGAGTAAAAATAATTGAGATGCAATTTAACTTGTAATTTAAATTCGAAAAGAACTTTTGAAATATTTGAAATTAATTCTATATAAATATTTATTGATTTAAAGCCAAATGTGAACCAACTATAATAAAGTTTGACATTTATTTTCATTTATTAAATATATAATTTGTGCATGAGTAAAAATAATTGAGATGCAATTTAACTTGTAATTTTAATTCGATTTAAATTGTACTTTTTAAAGCTTTCCGAATTGCAATGCAAACCTGACAATGCGATGTTGTCGCAGTCAACTATAACATTTAGTAAAAATAAAATAATTCAATTAAAATTGCTGTCAGCTGCAGCTTTGAGAACAACACGATAAAAGTTGATCTTATCGCCACGAAAGTTTATAAAAGCAATAATCAAGCAATCTGTAACACAAGTCCACAAGCTTACGCACTTAGTAGTACTACTTAGTTTAGTTAGTATTCCAATCACTCGAACTTTTCACATGTTAAGTGTAATCTTCTTCTTTTTATAGAGTAAAACATTTGCAGTTATAGTTTGGAGCTTAGAGGCGTGCTGTCTGCTTACGGGAGTTTTATTTCGTATGCCACGCCAGGCACAAAGCCTGACAATGCGGATGGCTTTAGCATCAGCTTGCAGCATGCAGCGTGCAACTTGCAACTGCTTGCTGCTTCTCATCCGATATATGAGTTAAGAGCAAGAAGCTTGTCCATTCTCATAGCGGCACTTTTTGTTGCTTTCTAGGCTATGTCAGTTGTTAGATGTTAGTTGTCAGTTGTCAGTTGTTGTCGGTCGCCTGTTTTTTTCTTTCTTCCTCTATTTTTTTCATTCTGATCCCGCTGACATTTGTCGCATCTTGTTGTGTGCTCGTTTCAAGTACGAGACAATCAATTTACTAGAAGAGTTTTGTACTTGCGTCAAACTTGTCTAGTAGACTATTTCAAAAAATAATCCTACTTGAAGTATATCTTGGTTTCTTGAAGTGTATTTGCGTGACCAGCCCGTTTGTTCGTCTGTTCTGTTCTGTGAAATATTGCACATGCAACTGTTCAACTTGTCGGCGGCTTTCCGGCATCAGCATCCAGCAACAAGCAAACATGAAAAGCAAGAGCTACGACTTCCGTTGACGTCAACGCCTCAACTTGGGCTCTTACCTGGGCATCACTTGCATTTTCCGGCAAAACGCACGCAAAGAGAGAGAGACTCTAAAAAAAATGTTGGATATCATTGTTTGACTTCGCTGACTGTCTGTCTGACTGTCTGTCTGATTGTCTGACTGGGCTGGCTGGCAAATATTTTGCGCTTATCCTTCGCACATCAAAAGCGACTAAAAGAAACAAACAACAAAACAGCAAAGTTTTGGTCTGCTCCATGCGATATTGTGTGTGGACTCACCTTGAATCTTGTTGGCTTTTCAAACTCTTGGATAAACAAACGGCACACAGCACAGCGAGATAGATAGCGACACAGAGAGACAGACCGACCAATAGGGCGCAAAAAGAGTCTAAAAGTGGTCTTTATTGGTCTTCGTCCAGTCTGAGCAGACCACCAAGTGAGTGAGTTATCTGATGGCAGTCATGTGCTCACCCTACCCCCCCATTCACGAAACTGTCTATTTCTATGCAACGTCGTCGCTGTTGCGTTTAAAGTTTTTTGATTGAATTGTTGCAAATTGTTTGCAAATCTATTTCGATTCTCTGTTTGTGGCCGGCCACGGCCCCCATCGAACAATTGCTTTTTGTCTTGTCTGGAAGGCATTTTGCGGCCAACGCACATACAAACAGACCGACATACTAACATATACCATAATATTCAAATAGACAAAGAGTCGTAACCAAAACCGAACCAAACCAAACCGACATGACACTGAGTTATGGTTCTGACAGCTGCACAAAACAAAAACACAAAAAAAAAACCCCAAACCAAACCAAACCAAGCCAAAGATTGCCTCACAAAATACATATCTTTATAGGCAAAAGCGAAGGCTTTTAAGTTCTTAAGATCGTATTTGTGTTGTGTCTGTGTTTCTGTTTCTGTTAGATAATCCTTTTAGCAACCAAAACGCAACTTCAGCAACAGATAAAGTAATTACCCCCAAACCCAAGCCAAAAATGCTTCGCTGACTTTTTGGCAAGCGAACAAAAAACTAAAAAAATAAAGGTAAAATGCTTAACTTTCAGGCTGAGACCTTTTTTTTTATTAATTCCTTTCCCTTTGCTGGAAAGGTATATTGCACTGTTTATAAGAAACGCATTTATTTAGGAAAATTATAATTTCATATTTCTACGCTAAGAATCTTCTAAGAATCATTGAATATTTTTGATGGATCTTTATACTTTACATATTTTTAAGTTCAAAATTTTTCTATTTGTTTTAATATCATTCTTAGTACCAACAATTCCTTCAATCTTAACATTATGATCTCAACAATGGATCATAAAATTATAATAACATTTTTCCCAATATCGTTTCAACGAATTAAAGATAGATAAGTTCAAAGTCTCTTTCCTTTTATTTGAATATAATTTTTAGTACCAACAATTCCTTCAATCTTAACATTATTATCCCAACAATGGATTATAAAATTATAATAACACTTTTCCCAATATCGTTTCACTATAACAACGAATTAAAGATAGATAAGTTCAAAGTCTCTTTCCTTTTATTTGAATATAATTTTTAGTACCAACAATTCCTTCAATCTTAACATTATTATCTCAACAATGGATTATAAATTATAATAACATTTTTCCCAATATCGTTTTACTATAATAAGTCTCTTTCTATTTGTTTTAATATCATTTTCAGTACCAACAATTCCTTCAATCTGAACATTATTATCTCAACAATGGATCATAAAATTATAATAACACTTTTCCCAATATCGTTTCACTATAACAACGAATTAAAGATATATAAGTTCAAAGTCTCTTTCTATTTGTTCTAATATCATTTTCAGTACCAAGAATTCCTTCAATCTTAACATTATTATCTCAACAATGGATCATAAAATATAATTTGTTTTAATATCCATTTCAGTCCAACAATTCCTTCAATCTTAACATTATTATCTCAACAATGGATCATAAAATTAGAATAACATTATTCCCAATATCGTTTCACTATAACAACGAATTAAAGATAGATAAGTTCAAAGTCTCTTTCCTTTTATTTGAATATAATTTTCAGTACCAACAATTCCTTCAATCCAACATTATTATGGATGGATCATAAAATTATAATACCATTTTTCCCAATATCTTTTCACTATAACAACGAATTAAAGATACCATAAAAGTCGTTCACACATTTCACAAATTTCTCGCACAACCCTTTTTCAATTTCATTTGGCTAAATCAATGTACTGTTATTGGTAGAAATGGCTGATTTTTATGCCCATTACCATTTACAAATGAAAATGTTGTCTTTAAGCTGATACACAAGAGTGGGTGGAGAAGTAGGGCTAGGCACAGCAACATTTATTTAGCTATTAAATACGCTTCATGGGGTTTTTGTTTATTTTCATTATCAATTTAAAAGCGCACTGGTCGAGCTGTAAAAAAGCTTTTAACTTAATTATGTTGGCCATAAACTGCAGGTTTATTTGGCCAAGCATTTTTGGCGTGTGAAACGCGTTTGGAACGAACCGAGTCTAATTAAATGTCGCTCGAGGCATAAAGTCTAGTATGCCGTGGCCGAAAATACACACACACACACACACACACACACACCGAAACAGACACAAAAGTATCTCACAGATACATTTTTCTGTCCGTTTCGCACTGCAACGTGCCAAGCCGCCTTCTGCTGAAGTGTTTGCTCGTGAAGTACTTGAAGCAATCATTTCATTTTATTTTTTTCTGACCATTTGGGCTTGTCATTGCGGCCGGTTGTGAAGTGTGTTGAATGATTTACATAAATTCTGAAATGGCCAAGCGCTAGTCAAACAGTAAGAGAAGAAAACAAACCCACACATCACACATTTAAACCGTTAACATATAATAATAATATATATATAACGTAAACTTATGCAACAAACTCGATTCGAGAGCACTTGAAGTTGCTCTTTTCTTCTGTTTTTATACCCTGAACCCATTGAAAATGGCTAAAAACGGTATAATGGATTGTACAAAAGTATGTAACAGGCAGAAGGAAGCATCTTCGACCCCATAAAGTATATATATTCTTGAACAGCATCAACAGCCGAGTCGAGTATATATATATATATGTCACTCTGTCTTGCTCTAGAGACTCCAAATTTGGAACATAATCCCTAGGCAGTACAAGTTTCTTTCAAATTTTCGATAACTCTTCCCATTTTCGATATACACATGCTATCGATAACAACAAAATCTTGAATTTGGAAAACTTTGTGATGCTTTAGAGACTTCAAACTTGGAACATAATCCCTAGGCAGTACAATTTTCGATAACTCTTCCCGATTCCGATATACACATGTTATCGATAACAATAAAATCTTGTATTTGGAAAACTTTGTGATGCTTTAGAGACTCCAAATTTGGAAAATAATCCCTAGGCAGTACAAGTTTGTTTCAAATTTTCGATAACTCTTCCCGTTTCCGATATACACATGTTATCGATAACAATAAAATGTTGAATTTGGAAAACTTTGAGACGCAGTTTGAAACATTAGACGAAATAATGACAATCTGTGAAAATTTTATTGTAATAGGTTGAGAAATACCGGATATATGGATCATTGAAGTTAAGAAGGTATGCTCTATAGTCGTTTACTGACTGCACGAGTAAAGTATAGGGTTCAGGGTATAGTCTAGTCGGAATTTGTCGACTTTTACTTATTCCTTCTGGGCCCTGACCAACTGTCATTAGCATGTAAGCATGATAAATGATCAAAATGCTGGCTACAAAAATGTACTACTGTGTCTACAAGGCTAGGTTTGTCTGGCATGTCTGGGCATGAAGTCGTCAAAGACCATTTGTCACAGTTATGCCAGAATTCGGTTTCTTTTCGGTGAGCTGAGCTTTAAATACTCAAGCAGCGCCCATTACTTAGCCATTGTCATGGCTTTAAGTTCATTTTTCTTTCAATTGTGTGGAATTTGTAAAGTTTCTTTTTATATTCTATGAACTCGGTTGAAGCTATGTGTGGGTTCTTAAAACTTGTGGACAAATTATGTGATATATTTTTCTCTTGACTTTTTTCTCAATCTTTAGTTTAGTAAAAATTCCGTTAAACAGCACATCATCATCAAAAATGATGTTATTCTCGATTTCTCATCATTTCTGACACAATTCCATCTGAAGATTTATGTTAATATCCAAACTACACTCAAACCAAAACTCATCAGCCGCAACACGTTCAATTAATTAGAAAAGTTGAGGAAAAAAACAGCAGACAACAAAATTCGTCTACTAGCAGTTGATGTTTACATTGAACATCAAGACACAAAACAGTTGCCACATAAAACATTCATGCCATGTTGATGTTAAGGCAAACGATGCTTGTAGATACTTTGTGTGTGTGTGTGTATCATGGTCACAAGCATAGCTATCATATCTCCATATACATATATATATGTATTACTTTTTGTTGTTGTCTTTTCATCTCACTCCCAAAGCAAAAATCAATCATACGCAACGTGCGCTCCTCGTCATGGCAATGAAATATCGATTACGACACGTTGTCGGGGCATTTGACTGATGTCGCGAATGTTAAGCGTACATATCTCCAATTTGTTGCTGTCACTGCTGCTGCTGCTGCTGCTGTTGCTGTTATTCAGATAAAAGCAGCAAGCTGCGTTGTTGTTGTTGTTTTTATTGTTCAAGTGCGTCGCATTGAAATGCAAAACGAGTCAACCGCAAGCTTCAACTACTGCTACTACTACTGTATGATGGCAACAGCATCAACTGTCTTCCCCTCTGCTCTCCCTTATCAGCAGCCACTTGCTTAATCCGGAACTTCTCCCTCCGCTCCCCTCCACCCGATGATTTCATTAGCGATGGCGATGGCGACTTTAAGTGCGTGCGCTTAGTGCCATCGGCAGCCGTCAAAAGCAGCGACAAAGCAGCCGTCGACATGGTTGCCACATGGTTGACAAACACACAGATAGCCCCAGACAGCTGGGGCAAGTGCACGTAAATAAAATTACGTTCACAGGCACAACGCCGGCCACACGCATTTCTCTGCGTTGACAGCATTTACAACATAGATATAACGAGGTATGCAACGTTTGTTACGCAACGCAGTTAAAGCTGACTGAAGATGTTGTAAGGGGAGTAAAATGTAAGCATTAACTTTAATAGCAGTGTTTAAGACTTGATTACATATATAATTTCTGTATGTTTGCGTGCTTGAAAGCCAACTCTATTAAAACAAAAGTCAACTTTACATAAACCTAATAAACATTGCATTGTTTTTAACTAACTAAACATTCGTTAAGCAGAAAATCTTCTTTTTTTTTAGAGGTATAGAACTTTGAAATGGAATAAAGCAAAGATGATTTTTTTTATTAATATGAAATTTACTTTATTCGAAAGACAAACTTCTGGCATTATAATTTAAATATAATTTCTGCCATATGTTCGCCACGGCTGGCTCAGACGGTCCAATTTTCGATCAAGATCTTTCCGAAAATTTGGAAGCGTTGATCCAGGCATCAGTCTATTCATGTTGAAATGCCAAACCAGACTTGATTACATAAATAATTTCTGTATGTTTGCGTGCTTGGAAGTCAGCTCTATTAAAACAAAAGTAAACTTTAGACAAACCTTATATACATTGCATTGTTTATAACTAATTGAACATTCGTAAAGCAGAACATCTTCTTATAACTATTTAACAGAGCATTCATCAGTCGACTACGTTTAAGTTCAGCTCTCTATCATAGTTGAATTGTTGCTGCCTGGGCTCTTTTTTGCATAGCCTGTGCACTTTGTGTCGCGTATTTTTCATTCATGGTTGATTTTTTGGTATTTTGTCGGCGAGGCCTTTTATCAATCATGGTGCCTGACGGTCGTCGTACGTGAGGCTCTCGGCCAATAATTACATGCGATAAGTTGCCCAAGTGCAGGCAAGAGACAAATGTGCAACCAGCACAGACACACCGCACCACCACACCGCTGCACCACAGCTCCACCGAAGCACTCAAACCAATTGCAATTGCTGTCCCTGTTGCCAGTTTAAACTCATTAATAATGACCCGAGGCGTGCGCCAGCAACAACAACAACTACGACGACGACGACGACGACGACGACGACGATAGCGACAACGACTGCCAGTTGGTTGTCCGCCCAGGTTGCCATTGTCAAATTGTGGGACACGCCCACCGCCACAATGCAAACGCCTGAATCGGAACACATGTCTAATGCGCAATTTATGCTAGCCAACAAACAGGCTGGCCTACAAGGTGTAGCGGGGGCCAGGCGGATAGTTTAGATGTAAGTCGCTTTAAAGCTGCTTGTTTTCAGTCCATTTGGTGGCTTACTGCGTCAGCTAACAGCAAGTGGTAGTGCACTTGAAGAAATTGTTTGATTAGAAGAGAACAAGCTTTCAATATTCACAAAGAGTTCTTTAGAAATATTTGACTCAAGTATCTGAAATATTAAGTTAAACAAGTAAGAAGGCTCTAGTCGAGAAATCCCTACTAGACTATACCCTGAACCCTATACTTTACGCATACAGTCATTGCTTGCAAGTATGTGTAAGTGTGTGTATGTATACGCGAATAGTGCGTACTTTCTTAACTTCAATACTCCATATCTCCGGTGTATCTCAAGCGATTTAAATAAAATTTTCACAGATTCTCATTATTTCGTCTAATCTTTCAAACTGCATCAAAAAGTTTTCCAAATTCAAGGTTTTCTTGTTATCGATCACATGTGTATATCGGAAACGGGAAGAGTAATCGAAAATTTAAAACAAACTTGTACTGCGCGGGGCTATATCGACTCGGCTGTTGATGCTGATCAAGAATATATATAATTCATGGGTTCGGAGATGATTCCTTCTGCCTGTTACATACTTTTGCACAAAACCATTATACCCTTTTTACCCATTTTCAATGGGTTCAGTGTATAAAAATCAATATGAAATATATTTAAAAACGGCTTTGTGTTTTTCTAAGTGTAAGCTGGGCTTTTTTGTTGTTGCCAAGTGGTGCATGTGTTTGTAAAATTATTATAAATGTCTTGTTGATGAGCTGTGATTATTAACGTTTACGTGCTTCAATTCTGTTGCAGCAGCAGCTGTAGTTGTTGTTATAGTTATGGTTATGGCAGTAAAGCCACATGCCACATGCAACATGCAACAACCAGCGACGTCATGTGTCATTAGTCAGTTCGTGGAATTGCTAACTAGCCTGTCGTTCCACTCGGCCCGCTCGCTCGATCAATCAGGAATGAACTGGAACACTATGCCCTGGGCGATTTATCCGATCAACTGCTCTGATTATGCAGATGATATACACACACACACGTAAGGCGTATCTTATTCCTATGCTTAGCTTGATATCCCGCCTGCATACCTTAACCATCAGACTATATAATTAACTCTCAGCTGCTCATTATGTCGCAGACCCCACAGGCAACCTCGATGACATGCATTTGCATAATATATAATGTAAGTATGCTTATCATGTCACATTGTATGCCACTTATCAGAGATGCCACAGAGATATGCTCGCCAAGGTTCTTACCCAATAAAGATAAGCTTAAACGAAAAGGTTCTCCTTCAAAAAAACATACAAAATGCTATCAAGCAACTTGTTTCACATGTATGAAAAACGAACTTATATTTTTGAAATACTTTAACAATTGTATTCGCCTTTTCAGCTTTTTCAGTTTGTTGTCTTCAATTTCTCAGTTTATTTTGACAGCTATAATCATAAAAATGTTCTCAACTGCTCTCAATCTGATTTGTGTTTGTTTCCCTTTGAGTCGTCTGATAAGCAAAACAAATATTTTTCAATTAAAAGACGTCGTCAAATTTATGTTCTTCGATTTCATGAGCATTTTTGTATTGTTATATGACATATTTATTTATATTGCATGGTTAGATGAAATTTTGCCAAGCTTTGCTGAAATCAAAGACCTAAAACGAGGCCGCACACACACACACACACACGCACATAGACACCCGCAGACACATGAGAAAATCACAACTATTTATTTGATTTGTCCGCACAATGATGCCAACTATGAGATGGCGTGCAACATCAGCACAATTTGCTAACACACACACACACACACACACACATACACACACATACACACACATTACACACACACAGACAGACAGATATTTAGAGCTAGACAGACAAAAGGCGACAAGGATGAGGCAGCTCACTTTTGAATCTCTCAGCGGTCTCATCTCAGAGTTCTTGTCGTCGCTGACGACCCATTTAATTTGGCAAACGTGCGCAGTTTTAAAACAAGGGGCAAACCGCACACTGCCTGCATATATGTGTGTGTGTGGCACGGTGGCATGGTGGCATGGCAACTAACATCAGCAGCAGGCGACGTGTGAATGATGACACTTTGCATGTTTGCCAAGCCAGCAAAGACTCTTTCTCTGCACTAAATATTGATGAGGGTGTCCCACTGATGGTGGAGGGGGAGTTGGGAGTTGGGAGGAGGGTTGATGGTTAGCATATGGCAAGCACGTGCAAAGTATGCAACACTTATTATATACACAAATACCCTTTACTGAACGGGGTTAACAGAGAGTATAATGATTCGAAACAAATGTGAATCGTAGAAAGTTTATGATTTGATTGATTAACCTCTTAAGTATATATATATATATATATATATATATATGTAATATAGCATTTATTTGATATGGGAGTTAAGTTTCTCTAGTAAATTTAGAATATTATGATATGCATGTTTTTTAATTGTTTATTGTTTTTTGTTTAATCGAATGAAAGAAGAAAAAATAATGAAAAAACTTTTAAGCAGAAGCAAAGAATGCAACACAATTAATCTATATCCAAATACCCTTTACTAAACGGGGTAAACAGAGGGTATAATGATTCGACACAAATGTGAATCGTATAAAGTATATGATTTGATTGATTAATCCTTAAGCTTTTAAGTATATAATATAGCATTAATTAAATGAGAGTTAAGTTTCTCTACTAACTTTAGAATATTATTATATTCATGTTTTTCTTTTGTTTATTGTTTTTTTGTTTAATCGAACGAAAGAAGAAAAAATAATGAAAAAACTTTTAAGCAGAAGAGATAAGAACTGTGAACAGGATATCTTTTGGTCAGAGGTTCATTTGCTTTCAACTGACATAAATCACAGAACACGTTTAGCGACAGAGAAGGGGCATGATACGTGGGTTTTTTTTGGGGCTGCTGTTGTGTCGCGTTAATGTGAACACTAAAGGGGAGTCAGATTGTGTGGCAGGTGAACTTACCTTGATCTCGTGAATGAAGTCGGTTTCATCCAGCAAATTAATGCGCACGGACATTATCCGCGAGGGTCGACACAGGCAATTCATGATGTTTGCGGTTTTTTTCTGCTGCTTTGCTGTTTGCTTTTGGCACCTCGTTGGCAAATATTTCAAGCAAAATGCGTATGCGCCCCGTTGTCATTCAAAGAAGTCAGCATTTTTATTGTTTTTTTTTTTTGCGTGAGAGCTGCAAAGATAAAGATACAGATATTGTCAGCATATGTAATAGTATGTGTGTGTGTGTAGAAAGTGGCAATTAAACTGTGCACATAATTAATAAATAGTTGCTATCATTGCATGTTGTTGCAAGAGCTGCAAAAGCTGCAATTAGTTTCGAGCTGTAAACGGGTTTAAGATACATAGAGAAGACTGCAACTGCTGGCGATGACAGTCAAGTAAAAATAGTTAAAGCCTTGTTGTTTTAATAACTCTTTTTGGCTTTAGCCACTTGGTGGCACTTATCTGTGCCGCAGATCAGCAGCAGCAGCAAAAGATAGAACTGCGACTGGGACTGGGACTGGGACTGAGAATGGCAATGACAAACCAACTGTCAGCAGTTGCCGCTCCCCAGTTGAGTATTATCATTATAATTTTATAATTGCGGTTGTGGTTGTTGTTGACGATAAGTTTAATATGCACGAAGCAACAACAACAACAGCTACAACAACAAAAAAATAGCAACAAAAGTCACTTAAGCGGATTAGTCAAAGGAAAGCTTCTGCTCTTTCCTCCGCCACTTGCTCCTGTTACCTTAAAGCAGATTATGTCATTAGAGCAACTTACGCTATATATATATATATATATATACAAACAAAGGTCAAAGGCAGCTACTTTACTTTAAGAACTCAGCAATTTTAGGGATTCAAAACTAAATATATTTAAGCATAGTTGAATATTTGTGACATTTTTGAAATAAGTGGAAATTTGCATAAACGCAAGCATTGAATATTTTGAGGTTTCAATTAAAATAATCAAGCTTATATTTTTGATATTTTAATAATGCCACAAAGTGAATAATGAACAGCTTAAATTCTTAGTTGGATTAGGCTTTTACATACAAAATGTAAAAATAAAGAAAGCCAAGTGGAAAAAAGTATTCTTTGTGGTTAAAAATAATATTAATTTAATGAGCAACTTTATGTAGAGTATTAAACGGTTTAATATCATAAGTTCCTTTCATCAATAAAGCGTTTATAAACGTATTTGAAGTAAAACTTTTAATTTAATTTTTGTAATATATTTTTTAAAACTTTTTTGAAACAAATTTAATATGAAATTTTAAGTGATTTAATTTTTGTAATATTTTTTAAAACTTTTTAAATCGCTTTTTTGAAGCACATTTAATATGAAATTTTAAGTGATTTAATTTTTGTAATATTTTTTACAACTTTTTTGAAACACATTTAATATGAAATTTTATGAGATATATAATTTGTAATATGTTTTAAAGCTAAAATTTTTGAATCGCTTTTTTGAAACACATTTAATATCAAACTTTAAGTGATTTAATTTTTGTAATATTTTTTAAAACTATTTTGAAACACATTTAATATGAAATTTTAAGTGATTTAATTTTTGTAATATTTTTTAAAACTTTTTAAATCGCTTTCATTTAATATGAAACTTTAAGTGATTTAATTTTCGTAATATTTTTTAAAGCTAATCTTTTTGAATCGCTTTTTTGAAACACATTTAATATGAAACTTTAAGGGATTTAATTTTTGTAATATTTTTTAAAACTTTTTTGAAACAAATTTAATATGAAACTTTAAGTGATTTAATTTTTGTAATATTTTTTAAAACTTTTTGAATCGCTTTATCGATGATAGAAAGTTTCTCTCATGCAAAATACTTGTAATCTAGTTCTTTAGCAGTTAATAATTTAAGTACAAACTGTAATAAAAATGTTCCCATACAAAAATGGGTTTGTTCTTAAGAGATTTGAGAGCTGCTGTTGTTGTAGTGTGTTTCTCTTTGATCCCGTTGACAGGCAGCTTCAAACACATCTGTGTTTGCCAACTTACAAAATAATTAATGTACATTTCGCATAATGAATAGCAGACTGCGAAACAACAACGAGAAACATTTCACATGAATAGCAAGTAAGCACAAAGAAGAGAGTTACGGTTTAGTTCGTTGATAGTTTGTGGCAATGTGAGATTTGCATGGCGGCGTTTGTCTGAGCTTTCATTAGGTTGCCAACAACGTTGCAAGTACAGAATTGCTGGCACATTTCACATAGTTTATGGGCTCGCGCTCATTACGCTAATGAAATATTATGCCTAATTAATGGAAAGTCGACTTGACTGACATGTGTCAGACAACTGTATCTTTAACTTGGTCACTCTGTCAACAAGGGGCAACAAGAACATCATCAAACAGAACTTGCCTCAATTAAAATCTATAAGCTCATGGAATACATAAGCTCATACATCATCAGATGCTATACATACATAAATGTATTTATGTGAATGACAGACACTATGAATGGGCGCTGCATATAATTTTAATTGCATTCAAACGCCAGTTCGTTCAACTCCAACAACACCCACTGCAACAGCATGCCACAGCGAGGCACGCACAGCGGAAATTACAATTTACATTCGTATATCGCATTTTTATGACAACATTTTACAAATTACACGCGCGCGCCCTTTAATGTTCAGCTCGTTAAGCATTCTTCAACTTTAAAATGGGGAAAAGAATGCAATCAAAAACTGAATCGAGATAACTTTTTCAAGGTATCTTTTCCCAAGCGTTTATTATTCTGCGCATTTCATGACAAATTTGTCATCTATTATAGTTTGATTTATTGGCTTTAAGCTTACCGTGAGGCATAAAAAACCAACCGCAACAACAACATTATCATTACAGCCAAGTTAAGCCGAAAAATCGAAAGACATGTGATAAATATGACATTGATCGGTTTTTGAGCGCCACAAACCCTCACCCCTCCACCTACTTACTTAGCATTAAGAAAATTTATAGCCTTGGCATATTTATAGCATATAATATCCATGGCAAGGCTCCAGCTTACAAAACACAACAGGACATCATCACAGCCAGGGACACCCTCATAATTTGTGTGCCAGCCATCAAATTTATCAGCAGCCCCAGCAAAAGTGTTTATGGCGCGGGGAGTGGGGTTGAAGGCGTGAAACGGCACAAAAACTTGGCTTGATTTGTGATAAACTGTGCGTG
>JAWNNV010000040.1:0-67246 GCA_035044485.1 Scaptomyza reducta
ATCAATAGCCGAGTCGATATAGTTTCGATAACTTTCCCGGTTTCCGATATACACATGTTATCGATAACAATAAAATCTTGAATTTGGAAAACTCCATAAAGTACATATATTCTTGATCGAAATCAACAGTCGAGTCGATATAGTTTCGATAACATTCCCGGTTTCCGATATACACATGTTATCGATAACAATAAAATCTTGAATTTGGAAAACTTTGTGATGCAGTTTGAAACATTATACGAAATAATTACAATCTGTGAAATTTTTATTGAAATCGGTTGAGAAACACTGGGGGTATGGAGCATTGAAGTTAAGATACTTGCAAGCTCTTTGGGTTTCAGGGTATAGTATAGTCGGCATTTCTCTTACTTGTTTTGTATTTTATGTTTTTCTTTTGGTCTGCGCTGGTCAATCAAACAGCTGTGAAACACTTGGCTCAAAAGGGTGTATGCCAACGAACCCTTTTTCTTCAGCCATTTGGGTCACTTGTTAGCCACAAAGCCACATATAATTAAAATATTTGTTTGTACAGTGAAACGAATATTTGCGAACTTTTCAATGTAAATAACCAATTTAAAAGTAATATTATTTGCCATTCATTTTTAGCTGTGCAATTTTAGTATTCGCTTTCACAGTTTAACCGCATAAAAACTGCATTTATGATTTTGTTTATTTTACATTTTTTTGGCTCCTTTTGGTGAACCCGATTCGCAGTACGTTTTTGGGTTGTTATGCTCAACATTAGCATCAACATCAGCATCAACATCAGCATCAGCATAAACATTATCAGCAACAGAAGCGTCTCATCAGCACTTCGTCCTTGCCGCGCTTAAGCATAATTTTGAGGCATAAACTCACATAATCCGGCGCCTTGATGGCAACTAAAATGGGTGAAGGGGCGAAGAAAAGTGTGAAAAGTTGTCGCCACACCAAAAATGTTATCTCGCATCGTATGTGCTAAATGTGAAAAAATGAAGCGCTGAAAAAAAAGTTACGCATACGCCATGTTGTGGCTTGCGCATTGCGCCTTATGGAGCACATATATATAGTTAATGACATGCAGCTGCTGCTGTTTCGTCTGACAAACTTATGAATTTTAAGGTGATTCTCATGTCGTTTCGGGTGAAGTTTAAGTTCATATCAAATGAGCGAGTCTGGCTTAAGCATACGTCTCGCTTGGGGGTCGCTCTGTGTGTGTGTGTGTGTGTGTGTGTCTGTTTCGCAGAAGGGTTTTTGTGCCAAGCATCATAAATCAAACGAAAGTTAGCAACCCCATCGACGAACCCACTCATCGTAATCAAAATCATTTTGAGGTTTTCAACATTTGCTCGCTTCGCTCGCTGCAAGTAATTAATCATTAAAAGTAATTGGTTTTATGTTTTGATTTGACAGTTGAAAAATTGCAGCTGTGACAATTCAATTCCCATTCCTTTCAACTCAATTTTTGTTTTTGTTTTTTGTTAACCTCTTTTTCACACATTCTGCACATAAGTTGCAGCGAACTATGCGCAAAAATTGCTAAATCACATTTTTTTTCAAGCTTTCATTTTGTTAACTTTACTCACATATTCATATTCATACATATGGCAAATTAAATGAAAATTGTTGGTGATGTTTCAACAAAATATAAAACGAATGACAAAAAGTTCGTTCTTTCGGAGAGTTTGTTTGACTTGAGAAATACTCTGTTAAAAGTATTTAAGATACTTAAATTAAGCAAGAAAAAATCATTTTACATTAAAAAATTCTTATTAAAAATCAAATGTTCATAATTTTGCAGTACTTTTTAAACGGGATTATTATTATTACCAAGCTTTGACTGTTATCTCTGCTTTATAAACCCTTTCATTAATTCCTCAAAAATCCACATAAATTTATTCTCTTTTCTACATAAAAAAGTATTCATTTTCTGGCTACAAAATTGCTAGTTACAAAAATTATACAAACTGCCTGAATTTATGAATATTAAATGCAAAATAAATAAATGCGTGTAATCCGCACCAAGCCTAAAGTATTATATTATTGTACAAAACAGAAATACAGCTGAACCTCGCAGGACATCAACAAAAAATAAGTCTTTATTATTCATATGTGAAAAAAACACTTGTTTCGAGTATATTATAATAATTTATTGCACGTTTGATGGTCAAACAAATAGTGCATTTAACCTTAAACATTTATTTATTAAATGCACGAATCGTTAATAGTTCATTACAAAAAATCTGCAATTACATTAAATTAACACTTCACTTAAAAACCCATAATGTTATTATTTTTTTTTTGTAAAACCTTTTCCTTTCGAGTTATTCAAGTATCAATTTCCAAAAAAAAAAGTTTATGATACCGTTGAGTGGTTAATTTTCGAAAAAGAAACTTTTAATGACCGACTAAATGACGAAGTAAATTAAAGTGCACCAAAAACAAGCAAAGAAACAAACAATGATAAAAGTTTAAAATCCCGAAAAAACTTTACAAAATGTTCACAATAAAAAAATTATTCCAAATGCGTTAAAGTCTTTACAAAAAATTATGCCACAGTAGCAACAGCAGTCATAAACTTGACTTTCAGTTTTTCTTATACTTTCTTTTTGGCTGAGAAATGCCGCTGCTCAATGTTGAGATTCTTTCGTTTCCAGGGCCACTTCAAAGGGAATAAAAACGGCAGCTTACACAAATACAAAACCAAACACACACACACACACAGAGAGTAAAAAAATAACAAACAAATCCCGCTAGCAGTGCGGACTTCTGCCCTAACTAAGCTACTCTGTCTGTGTGTGGACTCTGGCGCTCGCTTCTCTCTGCTCAATAAAACAAAAATTGATGTTCTTTTTTTTTTTTTTGTTCAAGTGGCCTCTTTGCCAACGCATGCTGTTTTTTTTTTTTTTTTTTTTTTTTGCTACTTCATCTCGAAAGTTTTTGTATTTGTGCTCTTTTATTGAAGTACCCATATTTGCTAGCTAATTAAATGCCACTTTTGTAGGCCCATCGTCAAAAGTAATGCATATTAAATATTTATGCGGCATTTAATCAGACAAACAAACACACACAGAAGCTATACATTTTGTTTAAACATTAGAATGATCTTACATTTGATTAGCGTCGTGTGTTTATTTTCATATCAGAGAAACCATTCGGCTTAGCCGATTCTTGTCCTTAATTTTGCTTTCGATGCCAAAATACACATATAAATATATTTAATCTGAATGAGAGAGATTTGGACTTAAAGATAGCCTGTAATGAAGTTAAACTAAAATTATGTATATTTATTTTTATTTTTGGGTTTTTCTGGGTAATCTATTCTATAACCTATTCCTTTCGCAATTGCTTTTTCAATTAAATTATAAGAAACTTGTTTAGTATTTATTTATTATTTATTTTTTATTGATTTATTTAGCCAAAAAACAATTTTCACTACAATATTTAATATTTTTTAATATATTTAATTTAATTGAAATATATTCTTAGCATTCAAAAAACTTATTTTTTTTTGAGAAGTTTTTTTTTGTCGTGTCTACAGGGTAGAACAAGTAAGAAGGCTCTAGTCGACTAGACTATACCATGAACCCTATACTTTATGCGTACAGTCACTGCTTGCAAGTATGTGTGTGTATACGTATATAGAGCATACTTTATTAACTTCAATCTTCCATATCTCCGGTGTTTCTCAACCGATTTCAATACAAATTTCACAGATTATCATTATTTTGTCTAATGTTACGAACTGCTTCTCAAAATTTTCCAATTTCAACATTTTATTGTTATCGATAACATGAGTATATCGAAAATCGGGAAAGTTATCGAGACTATATCGACTCGGCTGTTGATGCTGATCAAGAATATATATACTTTATGGGGTCGGAGATGCTTCCTTCTGCCTGTTTCATACAGCAAACCATTATACCCTTTTTAGTTTTTTTCAATGGGTTCAGGGTATAAAAATAATACGTTCGGGTCGCATTTTATTTGCTTTTGGGTGAGTGCGCGCTCATTATATATGTTTTCTGTGCCTTTTGCCTTTTATGCGGCGAAATGAATTAAAATACGAATATATATATATATATATATATATATATGTATTCAGGCAGCAATCCAACAAAGTCCGTTCGAGAAAGGCGAGCAATAGCCTTGTAATTAAATATGTAGAAGCACATTAATAAATTGATTCTTAATTGAATGCGGAGATGAAAGGAATGTATGTGAAATAAAAATATATATTTTTAATAAGGTTTTCGCGAATATAAAATATTTTACAAATGCGGTGAACATATAAAGGCTATAAGTTGAATTGAATGACTTTCTGATAAGTCTGTTAAAAAAAAATCTTGTTGCCTTGGCAGCCATTTAATCAAGTGATTTACAAGGATTCAACAACTTTGAAGCAACTTGTGCTTTAAGCTATCATTAAAGCTGATGCTCATGTTAACTGGTTGAATATGAAAGAGAGAACCTTCAGCTGACGACAACTGCCAGAAACAGCAGCAGCAGCAGCCGTTGAAGCAGTTTCAGCTGGCGGTTTTTGTTGCCAACTGTCAACTCGTTGTCTAAATGACAAATGGGCGCATTTGCCTTTTGTTAGACAGCGCCATAGATATGGCGGAATCGCGCCAATCGACAGTAAAAATAAAAAGCAAATAAACTCTTGCGGAACATAAACAAAAAACAAAGCCAACAACAAGACGATGAAGCGAAAACAAAACCCCAAAAATACAAAGCGGCTTTATGTCGCACACGTCGCACAAATGTGGCAAGCAGCGAAGGGAGTGCAGATACTTTGCTCTATATGTATATTTATATATTTGTGCACGCCGCCAAAAGAAAATAAAAAAGAAGAATATTTGTCAACATGGATCAATATCGAACGTTTCGAACTTTTACAGCTGGCTGGATAAAACAGCGTCGCGATATCTGTGATATAACCATAACTATTAAACGCTTGCGTATTTGTATCTTAAAGTATCATATTTCTTCTTCTCACACTCATAATCATAATAATATTATCTGTGCTGCGGTTTGCCATTGAAAAATTGTGTAAACAACAACAACAACAACGTTTTGTGTACGCGCATTTTCCACTTCATTTGCTTTGCTCAATGGCTCCAAAAATTGTTTGTAACATGACATGTGAACTTTGCGCTTATGGCTTTATTATCAATAGCATTAAAATGTTTGCTGTTACAATTACAAAGCTGATTAGGTTATTTGTTGTTTTTATTGGCGCGAGGTTCACATTTCAACTTAAGAACACTTTAAGAAAATCTGAGAAATGAAAAAGGAAAGGAAGGAATCAGATCTAAGTTTTTGTGCCTATGAAAAGCTCTTTGATTTTAGTGAAAATATATTTAACTCACATTAAATCATTAAACAAGTTTTAATCACAAATCGATTAACAATAATAAAAAGTTGCATATCCAAAGCTTGAACACATGTGAAAACATTAAATTTGAACTTAAGAACACTTTAAGAAAATCTGAGAAATGAAAAAGGAAAGGAAGAAATCAGTTTTAAGTTTTTATTCCCATGAGAAGCGATATATATTAATATATTTAACTCACATTAAATCATTAAACAAGTTTTTACTTCAAAAAAATCACAAATCGATTAACTATAATAAAAAGTTGCATATCCAAAGCTTGAACACATGTGAAAACATTAAATTTCAACTTAAGAACACTTTAAGAAAATCTGAGAAATGAAAATAGGAAAGGAATGAATCAGTTTTAAGTCTTTATGCATATGAGAAGCGATATATATTAATATATTTAACTCACATTAAATCATTAAACAAGTTTTTACTTCAAAAAAATCACAAATCGATTAACTATAATAAAAAGTTGCATATCCAAAGCTTGAACACATGTGAAAACATTAAATGTTGCCGCAAAAAACAAAACTGCTGCTGTTGCAAGTTGGGCAAAAACATAAAGAAGCAGTTGTTTGTTTTCTTTTAAGCTGACCTCATGCGGGTTTTTTTTGTTTTTTCCGCAACACTTCGCGTATTTTATCAGCTGCTGCGGTAAATTTATGAAATGAAATTTGCATCCAGTTGCAAGTGGGATTTTGTGTGTGTGTGTGTGTGTGTGTGTGCACAAAGTTAATTATGAAGCGTACAATAAAAAAGCATATTCAGCCGCAAACGAAGCAAGCATACGCCGTGTGTGCCCGGTTCGGACTAATTGCAAGACAGACAACTCAACAACAACAACAGCAAAAATATTTTTAGAAAACTCAATTTGCTAATTGCTATCAAAATAATGAAGTTTGACTATGAAGAGCGCTGGCCGCTTGGCTGCTTGACTGCTGATTGCAACCATCAAGTATTATTCGAGTAATTTAAAGTGCACTCGCCTCGTCGGCGAACAGAGCGGAAGCTGCCTCGACTCGAGTCGACTCGGCTGCAGCTGAAGTTACTGCAGCAATAAAATCAAGCAAGCTGCTATCAAAAGCCGGACTCTGAGCAAAAAAAAAACTTATGCAAGCCAAAAGTTTACCCTTTTGCCTTTTACACACACACACACACACACACGAACACTCGCACACTCGCACACTTGCACACTTGAGGTGTTTGCCCAGAACTTTAGCACTATGTTTTGCTGCAGTGCCTCAGTTGCCCCTTCCCGCAAAGTCCCCTTCCATAAGTTTACAGCTATCGTTGCTTGTAGTTTTTTTTCCCTCTCTCTCTCTCTCTCTCTCTTAGTTTGTGAGCATTGCTGCATTGTCCATTTATGTCTTGTTAAGACTTTTATATGCTTAAGTCCATATTTAGTTTTATTCCATTTTGCAAGTTTTTGCTCTAAACTGCTTTCGCTAACTAATCCTTGGTCGCTTTTTCCGGCGACATGTGAAACTGACGTCTCTCTCTCTCTCTCTGTGTGTGTTGCTTGATTAATTTCTTGGAAGCTGTGTAAATTCGTAAACTTTTTTTGGCATCTTGGCAAAAAGCAAAGAAGTTCGCTTTCTTTCCACCTAAAGCCAACTTAAATTTAATTTGGTTTTTACAACTTTTGAAGCCACAAGCGTCGCTTAAGTCAAGTAAAGTTTTCTCATGGTTTTTTGGTTTAATTAACTAACTTATTTGTGTTTAATTCGAAATTGGAAAAATACCATCAAATATAGCTGAATATATATATTTTATTTCTATCTTTTAGAAGCGCCATAAAACGTAAAGATTTATTGTAAATTTGTACAGCTTGAAGCTAATTTAATGTAAATTCACGAACTCATTAACTTAAAATATGCGCAATGGTAATTTGATTACGGTAATTTGCTCTTGATCCTAATGCGACACACACACACGCACAGTCACATTGTTGTCAAATGTCTTAACATTGCGGCTACACATATAATCTTCGGCGTAATTTGTTGATGGCTGTGCGTCGTTTATGCCAAATTAATATGCAGCAGCAGCCGAAGGCCAAATTGCCTCAATAAATTAAACGACAAAGAAACCAACAACAACACGAACAGTTAACAAAGTTGTCTTTTACGAAATTATGAGCAATTTTCTAGGAAAAGTTTGCACGACTTTGCACTTTGAATAATTGCACGCACGTTTCATAGAATTTTTGCGAGCTGTGCCTATATTCAACTCGGCGGAACTCGAGGAGCGTCTCAAGAGTGTTGCTCAGCGAGGCACTCTCATGTTGGCTAACAAAAACCCTTTTTGGCCACATGCTTGCGGGGGGCCGCGTTGTACGTGTTTTGGTTTTGCTTAAAAGCCGAAAACTGTTACGATAAGCTTCGCTTATTTTTTAGCAAGTGAATTTAATTTCACTTTGTACAACATTTTTGCCTGTGAACCGTGTTGCTTTGGTGCGTATACTTAATATTTTGCAAGAAATATCGTTTTGAAAATGGATTTATGTATGCACAACTGTAAAAAAAAAATTGGTTTTGTTAATGCAAAATATTTTTTCTACCTTTATATTATTATTGTATCCTTGATTTATTTATGTTTCGCACTTAACTTGCACTGAAAATCATTTTTAAAACATATAAAGATTACAAAAAATGAAAAAAATCATTTTTAAAACATATAAAGATTACAAAAAATTAAAAAAATCATTTTTAAAACATATAAAGATTACAAAAAAATGTTTTATCTTAAAAATTCTTCATTTCATTCCTAGAAAAAGGCTTTTAAACATTTTATATAGCTTTTATTATTGGGGGAAAAATCGTTTTCAGCAATATGAAACAACATTTTTAAAGCTCTGACGCCAGATTTAAGCCAAAACATTTTTCAGGCTTAAGACTAGGCTGTGAGCATTGTGAGCCTTGAATAGCCAAAGTAATTTCTAGTTATTTCAAAATAAGAAGACAGGAATTCTTTGAAAAAGAATCTGACCTTATGATATGCAGGATCAAGAACGCTTTTCTTTAGTTGTACAAAAATATCTTATATGTCCTTATCAGAGGGATTTTAAAGTAAAGAACCAACAAATGAAACAGCGACAGAAAGAGAGAGGGAGAAAGAGGGAGACAGAGAGAGAGAGAGAGAAAGCGATAGTGTGTGAGTAAAATAGAGCATGAAACGTGGCAGCAACAGCAGCGGATCTGGACGCAGGTGAAGAAGAAGAAGAAGCAGCCAAGCCAAATGCAACGAAAACTCAACTCAAAAACACAATACATTTCCACACAATAGCGCATACATATATATGTGTATGTGTGTGTGTGTGTGCTTGTCGCCTGCACAACAATGCCAGCGAAATACAATTTTGGGCAGAAGTGTTGCGGAAATATTGCGGTAAATACTTTAAATTTGATACAAGTGCCGCCCTAGAGTAAGTGCTCTCAAGGATACTCTTGAACGCGTCCCTTGGTCCTTTGGCCAGCGCTGCACTGGTTGTTGGTGTTTGTTACCGGAAAGTGTTTGGCCAATATTTTCATAATTAATGGCGCTGTGCATTGAAGTATCTGCAAAAAATGCATACACTGAAAATAACCACATACCTGAAGGTAAAGGAATTTCAGTGAACCTAAAGAGCTTGCCAGCGAAACAACTGTTGTCATTCATAAGGCGATTAAGTTGCCACACAATGAGGCAGAAACTGAGGCGAATAAAGTTGAAGTTCCTTGTGATAATAATGAGTTTAACATGAATAAGGTTGAAAAAGTTAATGTAAGATTTTAAAGTGATTAAAGTTAAACAGAAAAGAGCAGCCTTCAAATCACTTAAAAGCTTAAAGTTCAATTTTGAAAAAGCTACTAAAAGAGATTGAACTTAATGCGATTACAAAATAGATTTCACATTTATTTCCGAATGAAATCCAAAAAATTAAAATAAAAAAATTAAATGCATATTATTTATTTCCGAATAAAATCCAAAAAATTAAAAAAAAATAATTAAATGAATATTATCCCAGCTTATTCATATTCGAAAAGTTTCAATTTATATATACAGTAATAATGCTAAATATATATATATATATATAGTCTGGCGACTAAAGCAACTTTTGATGTAGCTTTAAATAATTACGCGAGAAATTATTTAAAATTTCATAATTGCCTCAAATGGAACTCAACCTCAAACCCTCAGCCCAACCAACACCATCAGGAGCAACCACAACAGCAAGCGAGGACACACAGGACGTGGCCGAGGCCGAGGCGGCAACGTTGTCGCTTATCTATGTGCATAAGTTATGAGAGCCACACGGCCTCGGTTGGACGCTCCAACGTTCAAAACGTGTTCGGTGTCAATGTGAGACACGCTTGCCCGCCAGCCAAAAACCACGCCCCCTCCGCCTCTGCCACACTCAATGGCCACGCTTTGCTGTCAATTTCGGTTTGGTAGCATTGCAGGTGGATAACAGTTTGCATATATTTAAGCGAAGCGAAATAAAATGTTAACCTCCATAAAGGGAATACATTAACACATCTTTACAATTAAGGACAACAAGGAGCAGCAGTAGAAACAGTATCAGCATGTCCCCAATGCACTACAAGAAGCCAACTCCAGCTACTTCAAGCTGTGCCAAGATGCACATACAAACTGAGGGGTTGTTGGGTGTGGAAGGAATCCACAAGCATCCATGGCACATTATGCAGAGTCAATGCAAGTGACCACAAAACGAGCCGGCAGCACTTACACAGAGCAAGAGGACCTTTTCCACTGCCTTACCACAAACTCTCCAAACTGCACACAGGACATTGCCGTAGTTAGTTGCATGAATCTACAGTAGATACATTTCCGTAGCTATGCAAATCCTTGTTATAGACTTTCTCTTTGTTTTCTTTGCATTTTGCCAAACGCATCGTTAATTTTTTGCCAAGAATTATGAGCGTAAAGCTAAAGTTTCAGCTACGTGCTTTAAATTTGCAAGCATTTAAAATTTTACCATAAATATTAACAGTATTTTGTCTGCTAAAAAAGTTTCTAAAAGTCAATAAAAAGTTTTACAAAATGAAAAAAAAAATATTTTGTATTTTTATTCGCTCTAAAGAATGCTTATTATAAATAAAGAATGTAGTTAAATACTGTTAAACTGTTTCTTTATATATTTCAAAATGAAATAATTTTTTTGTGCTTATTTATACGCTCAAAAATAAGCTTATTATAAATAAATAATGATTTAAAAATTGTTAAACTGTTTCTTTATATATTTCAAAATGAAATAATTTATTTATTTTTTATTTATACGTTCTAAAGTATGCTTATTATAAATAAATAATTGATCTAAAAATTGTTAAACTGTTTATTTATTTATTTCAAAGTGAAATAATTTATTTTTGTGTTTATTTATACGCTCAAAAATATGCTTATTATAAATAAAGAATGTAGTTAAATACTGTTAAACTGTTTCTTTATATATTTCAAAATGAAATAATTTATTTTTGTGTTTATTTATACGCTCAAAAATATGCTTATTATAAATAAATAATGATTTAAATTTTGTTAAACTTTTTCTTTATTTATTTCAAAATGAAATAATTTATTTTTGTGTTTATTTATACGCTCAAAAATATGCTTATTATAAATAAATAATGATTTAAATTTTGTTAAACTGTTTATTTATTTTTCATATCATTTTTAATTGCATTTTTAGCAACAACAAAAGTTTATGTAAACAATTTCAAACTTGTTTTGGTATTTTTTTTTAGCGTAAATCTTTGCACTTGCTGGCAAATTCTTTAAAATTTCATTTGTGGAATATGTTTTTTGGCTTGGATTCCCAGGATTCCTTGCCAGTAGTAGTGCTGGTGTTGACCAGAGAAACCGCAAGTGCTAAATTGTCAAGTTGAAACTAACTCGCTTGCCAGCAAACAAATTCAATTAATGCAAAAACGTTATGCGAGCCAAATATTTGTACTTCTACTTCCTAGATGCTAGTTTCAGTTGAGCAAGAGATGAGTTTCCCAACATGTGTGTGAGTGCAAGTGTGTGTGTGTGTGTGTGTGTGTGTGTGTGTGGGTGATGTTGCCGAATGTGTCGGAACGTATCGGGCAAAGTTGACTGTGTTGGCTGTCTGTCTGCTTGGCTGACCATTCTGGCTATCTCCGGTCAGCCTTAGTGTCTGTGTTTCTCTGTCTATGTGTGTGTGTGTCGGGTGCCAAAACTATCGATTGGCATTTGCCGATGGCCACAAAACTTTGTTTACCGTTACTTGGACGTTTTCGCAATCAGTTGAGGACAAAACTTTGCAGCTATATATTTATGTTCCCTACACTCACACACACTCTCTCTCACACACGCATATACATATATAACAGTTAGCACTTTCTAATGCATTTGTGACCTCAATATGCTCACCAAAAATATTTCTTGGCTCCTTTTAGTTGGCAACGTTTTGAGCTCAAAATCTGCATAGTGCGTACATAATTTAACTTAAACATTTTTCACACTTTAAACATATTTTTCTGGTACGAAAAACTCATCAATTTCATTTTAAATCTTGCAGCTATTTTTTAACCCAGTCGATCCATTTAAAACAAGTAAGAAGGCTCTAGTCGAGAAATCCCGACTAGACTATACCCTGAACCCTATAATTTACGCATACAGTCAGTGCTTGCACGTATCTGTGAGTGTGTGTATGTATACGCGTATAGTGCACACTTTCTTAACTTCAATACTCCATATCTCCAGTGTTTCTCAACCGATTTCAATAAAATTTTCACAGATAGTCATTATTTAGTCTAATATTTTAATCTGCATCAAAAAGTTTTCCAAATTCAATATTTTATTGTTATCGATAACATGTGTATATCGGAAACCGGAAAAGTTATCGAAACTATATCGACTCGGCTGTTGATGCTGATCAAGAAAATATATACGTTATGGGGTTTTCCAAATTCAAGATTTTATTGTTATCGATAACATGTGTATATCGGAAACCGGGAAAGTTATCGACTCGGCTGTTGATGCTGATCAAGAATATATATACGTTATGGGGTTTTCCAAATTCAAGATTTTATTGTTATCGATAACATGTGTATATCGGAAACCGGAAAAGTTATCGAAACTATATCGACTCGGCTGTTCATGCTGATCAAGAATATATATACTCTATGGAGTTTTCCAAATTCAAGATTTTGTTATCGATAACATGTGTATATCGGAAATCGAAAAAGTTATCGAAACTATATAGACTCAGCTGTTAATGCTCATCAAGAATATATATAGTTTATGGGGTCGGAGATGCTTCCTTCTGCCTGTTACATACTTTTGCACAAAACCATTATACCCTTTTTACCCATTTTCAATGGGTTCCGGGTATAAAAAACGACGTGTTGGCAATTTTTTTTTATTAGACTTCTAGCAAAATAAAATTCTGACAGCGTAAACATTGATGGATGATAAAATAAAAATAAGCGAGTAGGTAAATTTAACTTTCACTGCCAGTTTAGTGTTCGCATCCCTTGTGTGTCAGAAAGTTTTCAATTAGTAATTTTTAATCATGATACTGTCTGGCAACGTACATTGCCTGCCTTATCACAAAGTCTGCATAATTTGTAAAATTTTATTGTTGTTTTTGTGGTCGAGTTCAGCTAGTTGAGCGCTTTGTCTGGCTGTCCGTTTGTTTGTTCATTTGCGGAAATATTGCAGTGCATTGGATCGAAATAAATTCTATTTGGGTCACATAAACAAAATTTTGTATTTTTTTTTGTACAATTTATGAAGCTTGAAGTCAAACTTTTGTTAGACAACAATAATATTAATTAGCATATAATAAAGTTATGGTAAAATTTATTTTTGTTTCAAATCTTTGAGAATTGACCAAAATTAGTTGCTTATAGATTGAATGACAAAATAAACTTTTTCTTTTAACTGTTTTTGCCGTTTGAAAATAAATATTTGCACAAATACCAAAAATTCCATTTCAATTTCGGGCCATTAGTGTCGCCGTTTAAGAATCGAAAGAGACCAAAAAAAGTTTTGTTTTCACGCTTTGGCATTAAAAGAAAACAGTCGAAGAAAAAAATAACAGAAAGTGGCAGCAAAGTTTTTTCAGTTTTGTCTGCATTGCCCCCGCAGCTAATATGCCACACTCCGATAACCTCTGACCCCTCCAACTTATTTTTCGAAAACTTTAGCCAGTTTTTTGCCCAGTTTCGTTTGTTTGCACAAGGCAAAAAAAAGAAGAGAAAAATTAAAGAAAAATACGAGCCGAAATGAAATTGAAACCCTATCAAAATTCAATTTGTCTGCGACAGCGGCATATGTAGAAATATATTGGTTTTGTATTGAAAACGCACAAACAAATAAAAATATATTTGTATTTTTTAAACATGTTTAGCGCGCCCTAAATTCTGTTACCAAATCAATAAATATGCTCGTGTTGTGTTTACAACTTTAAAAGCACATCAAGGCCAGTCAGTTTTGGGGTTTTGTAGCTATTTATAGAACTTGGTTTAGCTGTCAGAAACTTTCGCCCACATAAGTATGCAACACTTTTTTGCTTCAACCACACAAAGCTCTTTAATTTAATTAAAATATATATCTAGATTAAAATACCATATATATATATATTTTGTCTTTCTTTGGCATTTGCCAAAAAAGTTTAGCAAACAAAAAATATGACTAACGATGTGCTGAAGTGATGCTCACTTACACACACACACATACACCACACAACTACGCAGCAGACACGCCTTAACTAAGCTCACTAAGCCGCCGCCGCCCGCAACCCGCTCTTAACTAGCCAACTTTAGCAGAGGCACGTTGCTGCTGCTTGCTTTTGTTGGCTGCAGTGGGTCATGTGGGTCAAGTGGGTGGGTCAAGTATTAGAATTGTGCGGCTACGCAGGGTTCGGCTTACGGACCCGTCCCCTTGCCATGGGTTAAGTGGTTTTTAATGAAAGTTAGAAGCCGCTTTAATGCAACTTGTTGTTGCTAATTGTGTTATGGAGCAACCACCAAAACCCACCCACTTTCCCAGCCACTGTTAACTCGCTCCCTCGCTCGCATCCTCCACTTTAAAGCATATCCTACAAATGTGCAAAAAACTTCGTCCGGCTAACAAAAATGTTGATTAAAACAACTTGAAGGTGACGCACCATTAATTGCTGGGGATAATAGCTTTAAGCCCCGTTAGTGATAACTCCGTCTAACTGTATTAAGTTTTTAATTTATTCAAGCTGCCATTAACTAAAAGTATTATTCACAAAAGCACTTTTTTTTTTGCGACCATTCGCTTTTGTGTTATTTTATGGATATTATATAGTACGACGCGCATTGTTGTTTATATTTTGTTTTCATTTTGTTCACGGTTCCACCTCTCTCTCTCTCTCTCTCTCTCTCTCTCTTAGTTTATATTTCACTGCGCGCGCTTTTTTGTTTTGTCACTTTTTCAGTTGATTTCCTGACCCCTAGCTTCCTGATCGGAATTCTGTATTTCCGTTACGTCCATTACGCTTTTAAATGCGAACTTTTCGTTTGTGTGTTTCTGTTGCCATCTTCTTTCTAGTTCGCTTATTTATTATTGTTGCCCCAGGGTCACTGAGCAGCTGTGTCAGCTAGAGTAATTTCATTTTGTTATTTTTGTTTTTTCTGTGGCAAGTTTCAAATGCTTTTTTGCAAAATAATATTTAAAGAAAGGTAACGGAGATGATTTACTTCTTTGATGCAGTCAAAGTTGAACGTTAGTAGCTGTCAATAATATTTGAATATTACATGCTGCGTTGAGCTCATCAGTATTGATGTTCCTTCCGTTATATATCCTGTTATACTGAGATTTTGGAGTTTGTTGGTAGTCATTTAACCAATATATCATATTTAAGAACAACCACAATCACTCAATATCTTTACAAATTATAGCCTAAGGGTAAATCTGATGTCTGAGCTTTATTATTGTAAAGTTTCATTAGAATCCATTCAGTAGTTTTTGCTTGAAGGTGTAACAAACATACATACAAACTTTCACATTTATCATATTTGCAGGAAGTCGGTTTCGCCTAATATCCTTATCATGTTATGTTACTTACAATGTGGTCAAAACATTCGTGCAATCTTTACCTTCTAAACCCCTTTCAGCAAATCAGAAACAAAATTAAATTTTCTTTCTTTCCTTTCTCTCACATTCCCCCTGCCGCTTGCCCTTACTCAATGCTAAAGTTAAGCTGACAGTGTCATAATTTAGATCCAAATGAATTTGCTTTGCTTTTGTACAACTGTAAACACGGTAATATTATATGAGAATACATTCATCTTCTGCCTTGGCTGGCCTCATTCGGGAATTGTGGCTAAGGGTTTTCATTCCCAACTGATTTCCTTGGCTGTTTAATATGCTCAACGCTCACTGATTTTAATTAACATTTCTGATTTTGTGGCTAAGCTGTCTCTGTCTCGCTCTTGTGTACGTCTCGCACACCTGTGACACACACACACACACGCCGAGAGAGAATCTGGAGACATGCTACTAATTAATTGAATTGCTGCTTGTTTAATTAGCTGTACAAGTTTTTTGCTATCTTCTTCTTATGATTAAGTTTTGTTCGACACAACAGCTAAATCTGAATTTAACCTAATTAATGCATTTTGAATACGAATCGTTACAGTATATAACATACCAAACAGCTTGTGGCCCTCAAAGGAAACTCAACAGTAAAGGTAAGTTCGAAAATATTTTGTTTTGTCAATCGAACATATGACAGGATTAACAAGTAAGAAGGCTCCAGTCGAGATATACCCTGAAGGCAATACTTTACGCGTACAGTCAGGGATTGCAAGTGTGTGTGTGTGTGTACTGAATACTTGACTTAACTTCAAAGTTCCATATCTCCGGTGTTTCTCAAACGATTTCAATACAAATTTCACACATTGTCATTATTTCATCGAACGTTCCGAACTGCATCTCAAAGTTTTCCAAATTCACGATTTTGTTGTTATCGATAACATGTGTATATCGGAAACCGGGAAAGTTATCGAAACTATATCGACTCGTCTGTTGATGTCGATCAAGAATATATATACTTTATGGAGTTTTCCAAATTCAAGATTTTATTGTTATCGATAACATGTGTATATCGGAAACCGGGAAAGTTATCAAAACTATATCGACTCAGCTGTTGATGCTCATCAAGAATATATATACTTTATGGGGTCGTAGATGCTTCCTTCTGCCTGTTACATACTTTTCAACAAAACCATTATACCCTTTTTAACCATTTTCAATGTGTTCAGGGTATAAATAGAAAGGTCAAACCATTTGGCATGCATTTGTAATTTATTTACATTGAATATAGTACTAGAACCATAATGGTTTAATATATTGGTTTTTTCTTCAAAAAATATCAAATAAAAATGCAATTTATCACAATTTTTCACCACTTTTCCTGATTTCAAATACATTTTCATTTTATTTTTAGCCGTTGAGTGAGCAAAATATTTATTTGCATGCAATTCGATATCCATTTTGTGGACACTCAACTTTCTTTTGACATTTTTTCTATGCTCTGACAGCTTTATTTCCATATCAATCGGAGATAGAATATTTATTAAAAATATTATTCGTTTTTAAATTTTGTTTTAATATTGTGCAATAAATAGTATATTATTTTTGCTGTTGCTGTTATTGCTTTATTGGCTTTTGTGGTTTCAAAATTAAATGTCAGCATAACGAAAAGTCGTACACAAAGATCTCGAACTTTGTTTAATAACTTGCTGACCATTGCTCGAAGCCAAAAAGCAGTCGGCATAACAAAGGCAACAAGGAATTTCGATATGAAATTCAATACAGTAGAAGGCAGAAAGCCGCCTGCAGGCAACACAATTTTTTGATTAATCAATGTTGTGTGTGTGTGTGTTGTGTGTGTGTGTGTGTGTGTTGTGTGTGTGTGTGTGTATGTGTGTAAGGGAAATTATGAGCGAAGCGCATACACATACAAGAAACTCGGAGACACATGCACATAAGTATGCTACAGCAAATAAACTACAGCGTGCAGCAGCAGCAAGGACTTGGCTGCCAGCCTGCTTGCTAGTCAGGCTTGTTCGTTTGCCTGACTGGCTCTGCCTGCCTAACTGATGAAGTTGATAATGATAAAAAGGGCCAGATAAAATGAATGCTCAAGACGCAACGAGGCGAAGCACGCAAAGCAAGCAAGCAAAATAAATTATGAAAAGAATGTTTCACGCATGGGCATAAGGAAACGGGCGTGAATCCTCGCGCTTGCATGGTCTATATATATATATATATATATATAGTCTTTTCTGTTCTTTGCTGCTTAATTAATTTGATTTCATTCATTCAAGTCAAGGAAATGTAAAAGGAGAACAGTCAAAAGGCAGTTAAATAAATTGAATGGATCAAGGACAGCAAAAAAGAAGCCGACACATTCATAATTTCCAATGAGTTGAAAGCAGAGTATACAAATGTCTGTGTGTGTGTGTGTCTGTGTGTGTGGGTGTGTGCAAAGAAGTAACTCATTGAACTTGCTGCAAAAACGCCAAACCCTGTCGACATTGGTAATAAAGCGTTCACAAACAGCACGTACATATATTCTGCCCAGCCAGCCTTCTACGCTGTATCACTGTGTGTATATGTGTTTCTGTGTGTGTTTTTGTGTATGTGTGTGTGTGTGTACCGAACGAGGTTAAGAGCTTAATGACTGAAGAAGAGAATGTAGAGGGAGAGAAATGGAGACACACAGAGAGGCTGCAGTTGACATATGATATTTTTATGGTGCCTCACATACACATACACATACATGTAGCCTTGGGCAACAAGAGTTTGCTATTAACATGCCGAGTGTCCTTACAAGGTAAATGCTAAGGTTTTAACTTAATTAGTGCAAAGAGCCCATTTCCATGCCAATGCGACACTACTTTCGGTCATTTAACCGTTTCGCCCACACAAAACTCAAATTCGTATTCGTAATTGACAAACTATGTAAGTATCCTTTTTCTCTTGGGCTATCTACTTAAGCCACATGTCGAGATTAGTTGGTAGAGAGAGCAATTAAAAAAAGTCTTTAACTTAATAGTTGACATATACTCGAAAACAATTAAAACTAGTTACAAAATGAAGTCTCTGTTTGCATTCTATTGATTGAATAAACAGAGAAACTTCGCAAAGAAAATGAAAATAAATAATTGCTATGCATCAACAGCGTCAAATGCAATTAAACCCAAGGGTAAGGGGGACAAGTGCCAATGAGAACATAAGGTTGATAACTACAGTTATTTACCTTTTATTTGATTGCTTTTCTGAGCAAATCGGATTATGTGTAGATGGCAAGGGGAACTATCATTTGCTATACGTATCTTAAATGCAACGATTGGCATAATGCTATTAAGTTATTATAATTGTTCAAAGGGGTTCTCCTTGAACTAAACATTGCTGAACAGTTTAAGCAAAACATATTTCTCTGAATTTTAGTCAAAGCATATGTTTTTTTAGAGAGTTTCAATCGTTTAAAATATTCACTTTAAGTCTGAGAGTAAATAGTTGGGGGAATAGTTATTTGCCTGTCAATATTTCGATAACAAGGTTTAAGTAAAACATGTTTTAGTGAAGCAACTTGCTTAAAAGATGTGTTCAGCCAAAAGATATCTCTGTTAACAAAGTTTTCGTCGTTCTTATGCTTCACTTTAAGGCTGAGAATAAATAGTTGGTGGAATAATTAATTTCCTGTCAATATTTTGATAACAAAATCTAAGAAAAACTATATTTCAGTGAAGCAACTTGCTTGAAAAGGGATTTTTAGTCAAAGGATATGTTTGTTTAGAAGAGTTTCAAATGCTTCACTTTAAGCCTGAGAGTGAATAGTTAGTTTGATAGTTATTTGCATGGTCTAAAACTATATTTCAGTTGCTTAAAATATGTTTTCAGCCAAAAGATATCTCTGTAAGAAAGTTTTCGCCTTTTCTATGCTTCACTTTATGCCTGAGAGTAAATAATTAGTGGGAGGCGATTAGCCTGTCAATATTTCGATAACAAGGTTTAAGTAAAACATGTTTTAGTGAAGCAACTTGCTTGAAAAAGGGATTTTTACGTCAAAGGATATGCTTGTTTAGAGAGTTTTCGTCGTTCTTATGCTTCACTTTAGTTAGTTGCCTGTCAATATTTCGATAATGAGGTCTAAGAAAAAGTATGTTTCAGTGAAGCAACTTGCTTAAAAGATGTGTTCAGCCAAAAGATATCTCTGTTAACAAAGTTTTCGTCTGTTTTCTTGATGCTTCACTTTAAGGCTGAGAGTATATAGTTGGTGGAAGAACTGTAGCTCCCTGTCAATATTTCGATAACAAGGGTAAAACTATATTTCAGGGAAGCAACTTTCTTGAAAGGGGTTTCCAGTCAAAGGATATATTTGTTTAGAGAGTTTCAATCGTTCAAAGACGACACTTTAATCCTGTGAGTGAATAGTTAGTGGAATAATTAGCCTGTCAATATTTCGATAAAAGGTTTAAGTCAAACTATACTTCACTGAGGCAAATTGCTGGAAAGGAGTTTCTAGTCAAAGGATATATTTGTTTAGAGAGTTTCAATCGTTCAAAGGCTTGACTTTAAGCCTGAGAGTAAATAGTTGGGGGAATACTTATTTGCCTGTTAATATTTCGATAACAAGGTTTAAGTAAAACTATATTTTAGTGAAGCAACTTGCTTAAAAGATGTGTTCAGCCAAAAGATATCTCTGTTAACAAAGTTTTCGTCGTTCTTATGCTTCACTTTAAGGCTGAGAATAAATAGTTGGTGGAATAATTAATTTCCTGTCAATATTTTGATAACAAAATCTAAGAAAAACTATATTTCAGTAACGCAACTTGCTTGAAAGCGTTTTTTTAGTCAAAGAATATGTTTGTTTAGAGAGTTTCAAATGCTTCACTTTAAGCCTGAGAGTGAATAGTTAGTTTGATAGTTATTTGCATGGTCTAAGTAAAACTATATTTCAGTTGCTTAAAAGATGTTTTCAGCCAAAAGATATCTCTGTTAGTAAAGTTTTCGCAGTTTCTTCTGTTTCACTTTATGCCTGAGAGTAAATAATTAGTGAAATAATTAGATGCCTGTCAAAATTTCGATAACAAGGTCTAAGAAAAACTATGTTTCAGTGAAGCAACTTGCTTGAAAACCAAAAGATATCTCTGTAAGAAAGTTTTCGCTGTTCTTATGCTTCACTTTAAGCCTGAGAATAAATAGTTGGTGGAATAATTAATTTCCTGTCAATATTTTGATAACAAAATCTAAGAAAAACTATATTTCAGTGAAACAACTTGCTTGAAAGTGTATTTTAGTCAAAGGATATATTTGTTTAGAGAGTTTCAAATGCTTCACTTTACAGCCTGAGAGTAAATAGTTAGCTTAATAGTTATTTGTGCTTGTGAATATTTCGATAATAAGGTCTAAGAAAAACTATTTTTTAGTTAAGCAACTTGCTTGAAAACCAAAATATATCTCTTTTAAGAAAGTTTTCGCTGTTCTTGTGCTTCACTTTAAGCCTGAGAGTGAATAATTAGCTGCCTGTGAATATTTGGATAATAACTTGCTTGAAAGGAGTTTCCAGTCAAAGGTTCTCCCGTTTGTCAACATTTCGATATCTGGGTCACAAGTCGCGACAATTTGAATGATTATCCCGTGCCGCATATATAGTAGTTATTAATTGGCTTAAGCTCTGTATATTTAACGTGATACATGAGGGAACGACAAAGCACGCCAATTTGCCAGATTGTAGCATATCTTCAATTTGCTGTTTGCATGCTTGTTTTGCATATTTGCGAGCAACAACTCCATCTGCTCCTCCGCAGCTGCGCAGCTCTTTGTCAATTAGTCGAAAACAAGCCAACAAGTTATGCAGTTGCATTTGCCGTGTAAACTGATGTTGCAGCTTGTTGCAGCTTTATTGCCACGTCAAGCGCCAGGGAGCGTGACAAACAACATGTAAATACAGACAACAATCATACACAACACACATACTAACTAAATACACACACACACACACATGCATGTGTATGTGTGAGTGACCGTTGAAGCATTTTGCAATCTGCGACGCTGTTTGTCATTGTTAACCGCTTGTGGACATTGTTTAACCAACTGCTGCTGCCATAGCATCATCTGCTATATTTACAGTTGCCATTGATGACATTAATTGTTTCATTTTGCTTTGTGGATTTAGTTTAGTTTCGCGAGCGTTTCACGCCACGCTGCACACATTAGAGTCTTGTCTTACCAGCTTTACCTTTTACCGGATTGTATTCCGGCCCCCGAGCCAGAGCAAGGCAAGCTAGCGATATCAGTTGCTTGAACACGCGCGCTCTCGTACCTGATTTATTAGTTGGCTGCGTTGGCAGCAGCACTTTTTGAAGACTCTAACGTTTGTTTGTGGGCCAAGTTAGTTGGTTTTAATTAAATTTCATTTAATAATTAAGCAGCGTGATTTTTGCTGCGAGCTTCTGTAAAATTTATGACGAAAAAGTGTGTTGCATATTTTACAGACAGCTTTTTTGCCTTGCCACACTGTGTGGCACAGAGTGTACTTAACTTTTGGCTAGCTAATTCAACTTGAGGTGAGACTGTTGGTTTTGGTGACGCAATTTTTCGAGCTTATAGTGCTTGGCCTCAGGGTTTTATGCCCTGAATCCATTGAAAATGGCTAAATAGGAAAATGAAAAGTATGTAACTAACAGAAGGAAGCATCTCCGACCCCATAAACTATATATATTCCTGATCAGCATCAACAGTAGAGTCGCTATAGTTTCGATAACTTTCCCGGTTTCCGATATACACATGTTATCGATAACAATAAAATCTTGAATTTGGAAAAATTCATAAAGTATATATATTCTTGAACAGCATCGACAGCGGAGTCGATAAAGTTTCGATAACTTTCCCGGATTCCGGTATACACATGTTATCGATAACAACAAAATCTTGAATTTGGAAAACTCCATAAAGTATATATTCTTGATCAGCATCAACAGCCGAGTCGATATGGTTTCGATAACTTTCCCAGTTTCCGATATACTCATGTTATCGATAACAACAGAATCGTGAATTTGGAAAAATTCATAAAGTATATATATTCTTGATCAGCATCAACAGCCGAGTCGATATAGTTTCGATAACTTTCCCGGTTTCCGATATACACATGTTATCGATAACAATAAAATCTTGAATTTGGAAAACTCCATAAAGTATTTATATATATTCATTATCAGCATCAACAGTAGAGTCGATATAGTTTCGATAACTTTCCCAGTTTCCGATATACACATGTTATCGATAACAACAACATCTTGAATTTGGAAAACTCCATAAAGTATATATTCTTGATCAGCATCAACAGCCGAGTCGATATGGTTTCGATAACTTTCCCAGTTTCCGATATACACATGTTATCGATAACAACAAAATCTCGAATTTGGAAAACTTGGTGATGCAGTTAAAAACATTAATCAAAATAATGACAATCTGTGAAATTTATATTGAAATCGGTTGAGAAAGACAGGAAATATGGAACATTGAAATTAAGTATACGCAGAAGAAGAAAGAAGAACTTAAAAGAACTCAAGTATGCCTGAGCATGAATAATTATCAGCTTAACTAAATGATATTTTAGCTAAACTATTACTCAAGCTTTCTTACATCAATAAATGACCGCAAAACGTATTCAAATATTTCAATTGAATTTAAAAGAATTTATAAACATTTTTTTTAAACAACTTTTAATGAAAATGTTATTAAAAACTAATTACTCAAACGTTAGTTGCATGAAAAAAGCGCAAAACGAGTACTCAATTGGAATTAAGTTTAACATTTAATGGCACTCACGATTCGACAGTTAATTAAGTGCCAAATGTTTTTGAGTTTTTTAAAGTTCAGAAGTCAATTGCACGCAGAATTTCGCACAATTCGTTGCACTTGAGCAAATAAGTTGACAACAACAACAACAACAGTTGCAACAACAACTGCAACAACAACTGCAACAACAAGTTCACAATGCACACGCAACATCAACAAGTTCATTAAAAAAGTTAGCAAAAAGCAGAGAAAAAAAAATTGCACCCTCGAATTTCAACTCAAACGAATTTCTACGCTTCACTTGAACTTTGTTGTTGTTGCACTCGACTTTTTATCTGCCCTGCAGCAGTTCCTTCCACCCTCCCCTCGCCTCGCATGATTTAACTATTTGCACACCTACACTGAGCGCAAAAAAAAAAACAGCCGGGGAAAAGTACATAGAAAGAACTAAAATGATGCGGCTCATTTGTGTGCGACCACAAAATGTGCTTCAGAAAAAGTAGTTGAAAGCTTCAGACAGTCATTATAAATATATACCCTAGCATTTGCTAATGAACAGAACATGATATGTCTATATATAAGAAAGTTTCTTGAATAATATTTTAAAGAAATCATTTCTTTTGTTATGTTAAGCGAAAGAGAATATTGTTGAACTATGCAAAAAAAACCTTATAAGTTATTCAATCGGGTCTGCAACTTTTTTATAGTGAGATATTAAGTTTGGCAAAATGAAATGGGAAATGCTGTAGGAAGCTATCAGCAAAGTTATTGAGGATATGCGAGCCTGCCTGCGTGTAGGGTATCTGACGGAACCGGATGTGACGTTGCAATTGAATTGTGTTGCGCATTACATTGCCAAGCAATGAGCAGGAATACAAGTCATACCAGCCTTGCCCCCCTTCACCGTTTGCGTCTGGTTGGCTTTTGTCATGTTCACGTTTTGTTGCACTTTATGGCCAGCGAAGTGTGTCGAATGGTAGCGAAAGTGAAACCGCTAAAAAGTTTCAGCCCCCCCTTTTAATGTTTGTATGCACGTGTGTGTGTGTGTGTGTGTGTGTGCGAGATGCATTGTTAACAACACGGGCAGGAGTGCACATTGTGTGTTTGCCGGAAGTTTGCGGTGGGAAATTTCATTTATGCTGACACTTGACTTCGTTTGACTCGCCCTTTTGGCCACCCGCCGATTGTAGTAGTAGCCGTTGGCTCTTCTCTCGCTTTAATTTGCAGCAAATAAATAATGGAAACAGACGTTACGAGTCCTCAGTCCTCGATTTGTTAGCCATTTGGCCTTGACGGCCGTCAGCCATTTGCTGCTGCTACCAATTCTATTCAATTTTCGCTTGCCAACGTTTTTTGTGTGCACTTTCCCATTTCCTCTGCGATGTCCAAAGCGGAAGCGCAAAGAGAAACAAAAGGGCAGAGAGCAACCGGACAGCACTTCATTGATTTTGTTTCGCTTCTTTTGTGGTTGCTTCTCATCATCCTTGTTGTTGTTTTTGGTACTTTTTTCAATGTATTTTGTTTTCACATTATGTTGTCCATTGGCCCAAGTTTGTGCTGTTGGCGTTTAATGTGACAATTTAATTGTTGGCTCTTTGATTTCTAGCCAAAAATTGAATGAGCACCTACAAAATACACTTAGCTAGATAATTCTTTTATTTCTATACAGTTAAGCTTTCGTTTGTTTCCTAATCTCATTTGCTTTATGCTCATAAACAGAAGACTTTTCACTTATGCACTGCCACAGGCAATTAAGCTTTAAACTGTTAACAATGTTGCAGTTGAACTTCATGCTAAATAAAGTATACAAGTTGTTTTACTAACTTTTTGTTGTGGCATGAAAATTATATACATTTTACACGATGAAAAGTTCACATACTTTTTGACTTTCGTGATTTTCTCAGTGCTTAAAATTCATTATTAAATATCAAAATTTAAAAAGTTATTGAGAATGTTTGTAGTTCAGCCATCGATACTTGACTTTCATAAAAGGAAAATAAACAAAAGGTGTATGATAAAATGTTACAGCTTTGGCAGCTTATGTTATAAAAAGTTAACAATGTTCGTGAAGTTATGTCTGAAAGCAAAGCTATCAATAAGGACTAATTAAGTAGTTTTCAAAGCAGCTCCCGCTTAGTTAAATCAATAGTAACAAGTATGAAGGCTCTAGTCGAGAAATCCCGACTAGACGATACCCTGAATCCTATACTTTACGCATACAGTCAGTGATTGCAAGTATGTGTGAGTGTGTGTATGTATACGCGTATAGTGAATACTTTATTAACTTCAGTGTTCCATATCTCCGGTGTTTCTCAACCGATTTCAATATAATTTTCACAGATTGTCATTATTTTGATTAATGTTTCAAACTGCATCACCAAGTTTTCCAAATTCGAGATTTTGTTGTTATCGATAACATGTGTATATCGGAAACCGGGAAAAGTTATCGAAACTATATCGACTCGGCTGTTGATGCTGATAATGATATATATACTTTACGGATTTTCCAAATTCAAGATTTTATTGTTATCGATAACAAGTGTATATCGGAAACCAGGAAAGTTATCGAAACTATATCGACTCGGCTGTTGATGCTGATCAAGAATATATATACTTTATGGAGTTTTCCAAATTCTAAGTTATCGATAACATGTGTATATCGGAAATCAGGAAAGTTATCGAAACTATATCGACTCGGCTGTTGATGCTGATCAAGAATATATATACTTTATGGGGTCGGAGACGCTTCCTTCTGTCTGTTACATACTTTTGCACAAAACCATTTCACCCTTTTTACCCATTTTCAATGGGTTCAGGGTATAAAAAGGATAAGAATATATAGTACAGTATAGTATTGCATAGTATAGTGTATATTATAGTATAGTGTATAGTATAGTGTATAGTATAGTGTATAGTATAGTGTATAGTATAGTGTATAGTATAGTGTATAGTATAGTGTATAGTATAGTATAGTATAGTTATTCAGCAAGTATTTTATATATTTGACTTCAGCTTTGAATGTCGTTTTACTGATCTACAAAGAGAGAGAGAGATTCCACTACGATTCCATTAAAATCATATTAAAATAATAATCTCTTACAACACTAAATCACTCCACGGAAAGTTCAAGCCTGCAAAGCCAATCTAGCTAACCATATTTTATAATAAAATATGCTCTCGCTTGTTAAATCCTACTTGACTTAATTGCATAACAGTCTGAGTTCGCATCAGCCTCCACCAGCTGTCCTTAAAGGCACAGAACCTTGGAACTAAGGAACACTACGTGCAGAAAACGTGTCTAACTAGCAAACAAGAGGAGCTTGGCAGTTAAAAGTTTTTTGTAAATGATTACAGTGCATGAAATTGGCTAGAATTTTCTTTCGCTTTCGCTTTCTCTCTGTCGGCTTTAAGAACAAAGTTTTGTGCTGCTTGCTGCTTATGTTGTTGCTCAAATGAAGTTAGCAAAACTGATTAACTCTCTGGAGCAGCAAAAAGCGAAAGCAAGAGCATCAGCATGCCATGATTTTTGCAGGCTCTGCGCCTTGCAACTTGCTGCATAATTGAATTTTGCAAGCAACGCCACCCAATGCAAATGCAAATGCAAATGCTTTGGCCTTCTCCGGGTTTGGCACATAATTTTAATGAAATATTTGTTGCCATTCAAATGCAATTCGATGTTGCTGTGAAATTTGCGCACCGTTCCTTGCAACATATATCTCTCTGAGAGCTGCCACGCCCGCACGCACTGCTAAAAGGTTCATCAGCTGGACTGTCACTCCGCTTTGGACTCGACTGACGCCAGCCATTTGCTTAGGCACGCCCCCTTTTCGGGTTGGTTTGTCACGCCCACCAGTTAAACCGAAAGCGCTCTTCGACTAATACTCTGGCGCTGGCCCATGATAAATGTGGCAACCACAAAACAAATTTATATAACCGCGCACCAAAAAAGAAAGAATAGAAAACAATTTTTCGCAAACATTTTTAGTTTTTTCGTCCACCATATTGTCGCTTCTGTCATGAAAATTGATGATTTTTCATAGCTTGTTCAACTGCCAGAGGGCCAGTTTAAATATTTGCTGTCCTTTAATCGTCGCTTTGCATTTCAGATGCACACTCCAAGGTGAAAAAGTGGGCGTGTGTGGGCGTTAACTTTTGCTACACATGTTCAAAGCACTTGGAAATAAGTTGGCCAAGTGTCGCTCTTGGCTTTGGCATTTACCATAAACAAACTGGCCCTGAAACTGCGTAAGCTTCAGCGTTCTCTACAAGTTTCTTTTGCGTGTTTGTGTTGGCTCAACTTTTTCTCATATGGAACTAATTAATGTATAATTAAATAACTATTTTTCTTCTGTATAATGAAATAACTATATTTCTTCTTCGTTGCAGGCTTGCGTTACCCTTACCAAAGGTGAGTACCACAAATATTATAACCCAAAGAGTTAAAGACTTTCGTACTTACTGCAGAAACTGAATAACTTTTAATGAATGTGTGTGTATATACAACTAAATATTGTGCATTATCGCGATCAAATTGTTCATATTGCTATTTAACTTAATTGTGTTAGTTCATTTTGTTGCACTGTGTGTTGTCCGTTGTTGCTCAGAATCCATGCACTTTGAGCCGATCGGCTTTGGCCAGGCCAGCTTTGGTTAGCCAACGGCAAATGTTCTCGCGTTGATCGCCCTGCAATTGCAATACCTCACCGTATTCAGGATGCTCAATGACCGTGCCGTTGCATGCGAATTCCTTTTTGCACGATCGCACAATCTTCTTGAGATCGTAGTCAACGGACAAGCCCTGAATGGTGGTTAATGTCTTGCGGCCGGTGCGCTGTTGAATACGTATGTGAACGAGACCGTCCTGTATGTCATCATCTAGTCCTTTGGAAGCATCTGCGAATGGATCGCGCGAGTTGAGGTTCTGTATGGACATTAAATGATGTAAATGCCAAAAAGAAATTATTTTATTTATATGCACAAACTTAAAAAGTTTTTTTTTTTAATTTTTTATATATAATTTTTTTTTTGCTTTTTTTCTAAATTCTAAACGCTTGAATTTTTTTTTAATATTTTTTTTTGCTGATTTATTTCGATTTTATTTGGCCTGTAGATCTGAATTTTTCCGACTATTGTTTTTCGTATGGCAACCAAAAATTATTTAAACTGTTAACCGAACTACAGATAACATTTTCCAAACCTGCTACGACTTACAACAAATATATATATATATTCTTGGAAACCCTCCAAAAAAAAACACAAATCGATTATTCGATTCGATTGTTCGAGCTATTTAGCCTTCTGGCTTACTTGGTTTTGCCTCATTTCATTAGCAGTCCTAATGAAAACTAATGAAGTTCTGCCAAATTAGCTCAGCTCGTTGGAAATTTCAAGCGGTAATTAAGGCCAATAAGCTGGATAGATTTCCTACTTTCCCCTTCCCCTTCCCACAACCTCATTCGCATTTCTTTAGCTGCAATTATTGTTGAATTTATGAAATTGAACCAGACTTCTTTTATGACTATATAAAATTGAATAGGTGCCTGCTGTTCGCATTCTCTATCGCGGAGTAGGCGTAAATTCAATTTGGAGCATTTTCCAAAGAGGTATTTGAAGCATTGCCTGCTTTTAGGCGCGGTTGTGTAACAAAATATGGCGTTTTTTAGCTTGATTAATTTTTTGCGGCTGCAAAATGTCGATGCGGGTTGCTAAACAAAGCCAAAAATTTGAAATATGAATGCGTTTCAAGGAGAACCGACTTATTAGATACCCTGTACAAGATTCCTTTTCCCTTTGTACCAAATAAAAACACTTTTTTGTATCATACCCCATTTGAACTCTTTCTACAGGGTATTTGACGTGAAAAAGGGAAACGACAAACGTAAAAGAAAAAGGTAGCAACGCAAGCACAAAATCAAATTACGAAATTTGCATTTAGTGTGAGTGAGTGCGCACAAAAGTAGGCAACAGCAAAACTTTTTTAGCCAAATCACATGCATACATTTGATATCCCAACGCACACACACAAACAAGCAAACAAACAGAAACGAACACCTGCTGTTGCTGCTTCACGATGATTCCGGTCTATTATTTTTTTCTTTTCCAAACTAAATTAAAAAGTTTTTCGGGGGGCTCTCGCATATAATGAGCTTGTCATGTTTTTGGGCTTGATGGAATTTCTATTTTCCGAAAATAATCAAAGAATTTTTCGAAAATGCATAATGCAAAGTAGCGTTCGCAATTTATCAGGCAGTCGAAACAAATTTGCATTAAACACTGTTTGCAGTTTATAATTGCTTATATCTGTGTGTAAGACCCATGCCACATGCTGATATATGGACTCACAGTATTTGTGTTTGCCATGCCCCAACGGGTCCAGACTAAGCTTACAACTGGCAAAATATGATGAATGCGACGCGGAAACTAAGCGCCGAGCGTGTGTGGCAAATAATGAAAAATTACAAAAAGCACAAAAACACACACAAACACGCACACACACACAAACACACGTACACATACACGCCCACGCAAAGCATACTAAACAACTAAAAACTATAACTGACAGAAAGAGATAGTGAGCGAGGGAGAGAGCGAACGAATGGTGCATACTTTTGGGCGCTGTTAAATATAAAATTCTATAAATTTGTACGTACATCATTTGAAAATCGTAAAACTTGCAAGTGTTGCTTGTTGAGCACACACACACACACATACAAACACACAATATGTGCTGTCATAAACAGTCAGAAGGAAGCTGAGCCACAAAAAGGTAAACTCTCTCTCTCTTGTATATGCATACTTTTCCTGTTGAGTTTTATTTTTATTATTCGTCTCTTTTTTATTTGTGCATGCCACTTCGTATTTATATAATTATAATGCCTGAGCATGACGATCATGATGCCTAAAAGCTAAAAGGCTGCTGCAGACATTTACTCAGTGCAATACACTTACTTTTCCTTCTTTTTTTTTGTGGTACTTGATACTCGGAGCGTTTATTTGCCCAAGTTTATGACTGTGCAAATTGAGGTAAATTTTTGATGTGCTGCTGCTGTGTTTTGTGGGCCATGTGTGAAAATTAATAATATTCACTTAACAAAATTAAATCCAAAAGCATAATATTTACAATAAAGCTGGGACAGGTTTTAGTACGTTTCCCCTTTAAATATATATCTGATTTTTCCACTTCATTGATTTTCTTTTGGCATATTGATTTACGAATCCTAACTTCCATTTCACTTAAACACTCCAACTTATTTATTACTCAGCATCGTTTTGTAAGCTTTGATATGGGTATTCAATAAATGTCGTCTTACAACTTAAGCCTTAATCCTTAATCCTTAATACTTATACTAATACAAAACAGACACACAGAGGCAATCAAGTACAATGATTTGCGTGTAAATGTCACAGACACACATGATGAAGGATGAGAAAAAACGGGAATGTTAAATGACATAATCAATAAAGAGGTTAAATTGCAGGTTGACGTGTGACAAACGATGCTTGTGTGTGTGTGTGGCGAACCTAATGAATGCCAATGCCAATGGCCAATACCTAGCTTCTATTCGTTCTGTCAACATGTCAGTTCACACATCAGTCAGTCAGTCTGTCAGTCACCCAGTCTGTCAGTCTGTCAGTCAGTTGGTCGATGGGTTGTCCAAACATATAAAAGCGCTTTTATTGTAATCCGCAATGTCAAAACATTGCAGCGGATGTTTAGTAAACCGTTTCGCACCACAAAACTGGCAGTTGGAAGGAGTACATATTTATTCGCGTGTGTGTGTGTGTGTAATCTACCTGTGTGTGTGCGTGCAACTTTATCGCATGACACGCAGTTGTTCGTGAAAACGATTTTTACACCATACCATGTATGTTTCTTCTTCTTTTTTCTCTTTGCTTTGCTTCTTCCTTTAACGACACACTAAACCATAAACCATAAGTACTTATGCTGGGGCTAAGGCCATAAGCTTAAAGCGAGGCCAACAAAAAAAATGGTCCTATTGATTTTCCATTGATAAATAGCTGACAGTTTTCTGTCGACTGTCTCCTTGGCAGAAAAAAAAATGGAGTTACCCACAGGATAAATAGTTTAAGACCGGCTGACACATTAAAAAACAATTTCCGCTTAAGCTTATCACGCACGGTAAATGGAAATGATTGAGTGCAGGAGAGAAGGAGGTTAAAGAAAAATCTGTGCAATTGAGAATGAAAAGCATAAAGAAGTTAAATTGATAAGGTGTGAAAAGATTTTTAACAAACAGAAAGTTTAATTAAACAGTAAAAAGAACAAAGAACGTCTTAAAATGATTTTTCTTCAGACATATCTCTAGTTTGATAATCAAACTACTTTAAATTTAAATCCCGCACACACATAAACCAATTGATAACGAACTTGAAAAATGTCAAGCGACATTTCTTTATGTGGCCACTCAAGTGGCCATTAGGGAACTAAAAGAAAGATGTCACGGGAATAATATGCGTCCTGCGGCATTCCCATAAAACGAAAAACAAGAAAAAATCTCAAAGAAATATTAATAAAAGATGAGCGACATTAGTGTCTTCTTCTACTCGTGAATGTCCAACCCAAAATCGTAAAAGTAGCAAACAAAAAAAAAAAACGAAAAAAGCAGAAAGAAAGAAAACACTTTTTTTTAGTACTTCCTTTTTGGAAACCGAATGAACGCCTTGCCACGCCCCCTTGCTGCCGGCAACCTTTTGCATTGGCTGTCATCTAACCTCGAGCGATTTGTTGACCTTTTTTCGTTTGTTGGCCTTTGCTTAAGCTCGCCCTTTAACGAAACGAATATGCCTGAAAATGTGTAACACTTTTGAGACGAAGACGCTATGCTTGAGCTATTTTCATGGCTTGAAGTCGTTGGTCCTGGCAAAATATGACACAGGAAACAACAACAACAAAGGCAACAATAACTGGGAACAAGGATCAAACTTGGCCCCTGGCACAATTTGTCACACATACATGACACATAAATAATATATGTGTGTGTTTGTGCAGAGAGAGAAGTCATTCGGTCTTGACTTGTTTCTGTGTGTGTGTGTGTGTGTGTGTGTGTGTGAAGTCTTGGCCCTATTTGATTAATAAATTGTTTAGACAGCGCGCTGAGCAATGACCGAAAACTTACTGACTTGTGGCTAATAAAATATGAATGCCGCAAAAGTTTACAGCCGCAGCATCAAAAGCACACATATACTATGCCACATACTATATATACATCCGATTTGCAAATTAGTCATGCGTATATAAATATTGCTTGTAATTTATGTGTCTGCCTTGATGTTTGTTTCAACCTTAGTTAATATTTTGCCTTTTGTTACATATGTTTATTCGTTAAGGTTTCGTTTTTTTTTAGAGCCTGCATTGCGTATGCGTAATTAAAGTTTTTTTTATATGAAAATGGGTAAAAAGGGTATAATGGTTTTGTGCAAAAGTATGTAACAGGCAGAAGGAAGCATCTCCGACCCCATAAAGTATATATATTCTTGATCGGCATCAACAGCCGAGTCGATATAGTTTCGATAACTTTCCCGGTTTCCGATATACACATGTTATCGATAACAACAAAATCTTGAATTTGGAAAACTTTTTGATGCAGTTTGAAAGAATATACTAAATAATGACAATCTGTGAAAATTTTTTTGAAATCGGTTGAGAAACACTGGAGATATGGAGTATTGAAGTTAAGAAAGTAATTCATACTTGCAAGCACTGACTGTATGCTTAAAGTATGGGGTTCAGGGTATAGTCTAGTCAGGATTTCTCGACTAGAGCCTTCTTACTTGTTTTATTTTCTTAAGGTTTGTTTTTCCGTTTTATTCGCCTACGATTCGTTTTTTGTGTCCAGCTTGTTGTGTGTGGGCAGCTCTTTTGATTACATCTCAATCAATTGGCGGCTGTTTTATGTTTGCACATTTGAACAGCAACTTTCGGCTTTTGAAATGTTCAGTTTTTATGATGCCGGCGGCCTTTTTTCTTGTTCTTGGAAAAACCCTCTCATGAAAATTTGTAAGCATCTTAAGCTGTTTCCTTTTTTGGCACAGACTTCTTTCAGGCTTTTCGGATTTTCCGTTTTCCATTTTACCATTTTTTTTTGTGCTGTGTTTTTTCAGTGAATGCGTAAAAGTTGTTTATATCAAATTACAATTTTATTGTATTGTTGAAATGCTTGCAAATTGCCAAAACCTATATTCATTTCTTAGTTTAGGAAATTCTTCAAAACAATTTTCACAAAGAACATGCAAAATAAATCTGCTGCTGCTCTAAGAACTGGCTTTAAATTGGGCATCAATTTTTACGACACTCGGAAAACAATTAGGAAAAAAAAGAGAAAAGTTAACTAACAAAAGTGTAGTTTTTGAGAAAATTCAATTAATATTCTGTATAGATGTGTTTGATTCTATACAATTTATTGTAACTTTTCCGCTGATTAATATTTAGTTCAAGTTTTTTGTTGTACTTGAAAAGAAACTCGAAATGAAAAGAAAACCATTCCACTCTCCATCTTGAGTCAACTTGAGGATAGGTTAGAACTTTCCGAAGTCATAACTTCCTCAAAACTCAACCGATTATCAAATGCTACCTTTTAAGTCAAGGCTTCTTGGCATCTGAATTAATACTGCATTTCCAGTTTATAACTTTATTTTAGGAAATTTATGAAAAAAATCTTCCCAAAAAAATCAACTTGAACATAGGTCAGAACTTCCCGAAGTCATAACTTTCTCAAAGTTCAACCGATTATCAAATGCAATATCTTAAAAGTCATGGTTTGGCCTCTTAATTAATACTGCATTTCCAATTTAAAACCAATTTTTTCACTCAAAATTGATGAAAAAATTCTTGAAAAAAATCAAGTTGAAGATAGGTCCGAACTTTCCGAAGTCATAACTTCCTCAAAACTCATCCGATTATCAAATGCCATACCTTCTAAGTCATGGCTTGGCATTTAGATTAATACTACATTCACAGTTTATAACCTAATTTTAGATCGAAATTTATGAAAAAATTATTCCCAAAAAAATCAACTTGAAAATAAGTCAGAATCTTCCAAAGTCATTACTCCTTCAAAACTCAACCGATTATCAAATGCAATACCCTCGAAGTCATGGCCTTCCATCTAGATTAATTCTGAATATATCTGAAGACTGAGCACATGTCGGCAACTAGCTGCTTGGCTTTTCGCAGCTGTCTCACAGTTGATTCTGGCATCGCTCTTTTGTTGTTTTGTTGATGCTTTCACATCGTTGGACCGGGCATACTTTTGTGGTAAACATACTCACACTTCCACTCGAGCTACACACAAGTGATTCACTCAAAGCCAACTCACCCACACACACACCCACACACACATTCGCACTCACATAAAGTACATTCATCAGTCATGCAAAAGAAGGAACAGCATCAGGAACAGCAACGCAAACGAGTACAAAATTGAGCGTACACTTGTGCATTCAACATGTTTTTGCAATTTACCGATTTAGGCAGTAACTGAACACGACATCCTTCTCACATTCTTCCTCCTTCTTACACCCTGTACACAGTCAAAAATCGAGTCTATCTTGTTTAAAAAAATTATTTCTTACATCACATCATAAAAAGTGTTGACTAAAATAATATATTACATCAACACAACAAAAATAATGCTAATTAAAATATTTTAGCCTCATAAATTTTTCTTCTTTTTGTTTTTTTTTTCACATTTTCAAATGTGATTTTTGCTCAGTGTACTACTTTGCTCATTGTTGCTCTTGTGAATGCCAAGTTCTGTGATCATCAGCGCGCTAATCATGCGGAATTTTCGCGAAAATGTACTTTGACGTTTATGCATTGCGTATACGCCGTGTGTTTATGCATACGTAATGCGCACTAGGCACCAGGCGCCGTTAATTTCGTTTGTTTAAGCACAACGACAGACACATTATTTGATTAGACATTAAAAGGCAGCCGAAAGCCTGTCACAATTCTACATTCATTTGACATTTATAATTATAATTGGTATTGGTATACAGCTGAGCTAAGTAATTGAAAGTTAATATTTGTGCGTCTACAAATATAATCAAACAGCTTAAATTTCCATGGGTCGTATGTGTAATGCCGTTGGGAGCTGCGTAATAGATACGTGTATCTAAAATAAAACACATATATACCCTTCCCACACTGTGTAAAGCATCTGTCAGCCTAATACCTTTAATGTACTTCCGTTCCGGAAACAGGCGCCCCAAAAAAACGGAATTTATCAGCTAAGGCAACGCAACAGTTTGGCCAGCTCAGCAGAACAGAAAAAATGAACTTGCTTCAAGTTGGTAACAAGGATTTGTGCAGTCCTTGCCTTGCCTTTTTTTATTTATAGATTAACAGCGTCCATCACGAGCGTACAATAAAGGGAATAAGGCTACCAAATATGCTGTTAGCCATGGCCAAAATCTCGGCCATAGTCTTTAAATGTTTCAAATTGTCGACAAGGGATTTAGCGTGGCATTTACGCTCAGATAAGCGCCTGTAGTTGGGTCTTATCTAGCAGCAATACTCGCATTTTTATGCCTCTGCTCTGCTTAGATTTATTACAAGCAATTTTTTGCTTGGCGTTCCCTGTTTTTGCCTTCACGGCAATTAAATTGTGTGCTTGGCTTTTTCCCTTTTAAATTGTTGCGGCATGCTTCTAGTTTCAAGTGATGCCTAAAAGTATGCAAATTATTTGCCAAAAGAATTTTGGGCAAGCTTCTAGCTCAATTTAGTCATTAAGTTCAACTTTGCGACAACACAAAACCAGTGCAGGGAGGAATAATTATGCATGGCTGTGTGGACGAGAAAGCCAACATATGACCGAAAGAAAATTGTTCAGCAAGAAAGCTCGCATAATGTGACAAAGGCAAACGCTTGAGTTCCATGTGCGATTAAAAGTGTGGAGAATGGTTGGTTCAAAGCGAAAAAACAGCAAACAAATGACATTGCCAAAGGCAGCGGGGGGAAGAAAAGTGGGGAAATACTTTGCAGTTTAGTGAAGTGTGCGCGCCATGAGAGACATAATTATGCGATTTAACACTCTAGTGTTGGCTAAGTGGAACGACAACCGACAACAGCCAGACCTCAAAGTTTCCTTATCCGCACTCTCCGCACCGCTTCTCGTCTCATCATCGTCGCCGTCGCGTCGTCGCATCATCGCATCATCGTCATCATCCTTGCGGCAGTCTCATCGAGGCGTTGAACAATAGGAAACGTTTGCAACAAGAAAAGGAAATTTGTGCGCTAAAAGTGCACTTCCCACGCAAAGTGAGATGGGCACAAACAACACTAGAAACCATAAAGTTATCAAAGCAGACTTAACCAGAGTGCACAATTATATCCATATCCCGTATACTTAAGCAAAAAATTGAATATTTCCCTATTTTTTATACCCTGAACCCATTGAAAATGGGTAAACAGGGTATAATGGTTTTGTGGAAAAGTGTGTAAGAGGCAGAAGGAAGCATCTCCGACCCCATAAAGTATATATATTCTTGATCAGCATCAACAACCGAGTCTATATAGTTTCGATAACTTTCCCGGTTTCCGATATACACATGTTATCGATAACAACAAAATCTTGAATTTGGAAAACTCAATAAAGTATATGTATTCTTGATCAGCATCAATAGCCGAGTCGATATAGTTTCGATAACTTTCCCGGTTTCCGATATGCACATGTTATCGATAACAACAAAATCTTGAATTTAAAAAATTCCGTAAAGTATATATATATATTCTTGATCAGCATCAGCAGCCGAGTCGATATAGTTTCGATAACTTTCCCGGTTTCCGATATACACATGTTATCGATAACAACAGAATATTGAATTTGGAAAACTTTTTGATGCAGTTTAAAACATTAGACGAAATAATGACAATTTGTGAAATTTGTATTGAAATCGGTTGAGAAACACTGGAGATATGGAGTATTGAAGTTAAGAAAGTATGCACTATACGCGTATACATACAGGGTTCAGGGTATAGTCTAGTCGGGATTTCTCGACGAAAGCCTTCTTACTTGTTTTCTGTTAGTTAAATACTCAAATAAACATATTTAATGAAGCTAACTTGATTGAAATTGTGCTAGATTTAAGCTAACTCAATTATGAACATTGCGAGCAGCCAAAGAAGTCAATGCAAATGATTGCACAGAATGCCTCATTTGGCAGCAAATCAAATCGGCTTCATTTCTAAGTGGATAAACACATAAATAGCTATGAATGCAGCCAGCCTGACCGGTTCTGACCTAGTCGGTTCGACTAGACCCAAAAGCTAAAAACCTGGCCAAATGCCTAAACGAATGAGCAAAATTGTATGAAAATGAGAATTATGCTGCTACTTTGTGCCACTGCCTGACGTTTCGACGGTCCCTTTTGCGTTTTTATGCTAACTTGGCCCTCTTTTTTTTCAGATCACTGAACTTTTCGCCCAAGCAGACCAGAAAGAGCCACAAAATACAGCATAAACATTTTTTTGTTAAGCAAAATTGAATTGTATTCTGACAGACAGGCTCGGCCTGAGGGATCTTTTCTTGTGTTGTGGGGAGTTTTTTTTTTTTTGTTTGTTGAGAAGTTGTTGGAAAAAAGTTTCAGGCCAAATTCGAACTAAAAACTTAATAAAGTTAAGAGCAAACAGTTTGGTTTCAAATCATACATAATGTAATGGAAAACTCAAACATGTTTCAAAAGATCAACCTATAAGAAGTTTTGTATATTAAAATACTAAATAACATTAAAGGCATATCAATATTTGATTCCTTTTAACGTACATTAGCTGCAGGAACTTCACATTATTTATTTTATATTAAGCACAAACAAAATTGAATTCTTAATTATCGTATGGAAGTGTTGGCTATTCTATGGCTGTGTTTGTCAGTCATAAAATGAAATTAAACGCATTTCAGCTTAGGAGATGTGAAGAGAAGCAGCGGCAGCGGCAGCAGCTTCATGAAAATGAAAATGAAAAAAAAAAATGCCGGAAGAATGGAAACTATGAACAGTGCTCGTAGTTTTTAATTAAGTCTTTGGCAATGGGGAAGAAATAGCTAATGGCCAAGCGCAGACGACGAAGCACTTGGAAAGTGTTAACAGTTTCAGTTGACGCAGCTAACAAACTCATTTCGTTGCGAACGATGAAGCAAGAAAAGCGTTTAAAGGACCTTGTTCACATATGAGTGTGTGTGTGTGTGTCTGTGTTAGTTTCCTGCCCTTTGCCATTCCATCTGTCTCGTCGCATTGCACTGCGCAAAATGAACAATGTTGGGGATTATCATTTAAGTCTATGGCTTTAACCAGATACGAAACTTTATTCTACCACATGGCGTATGAGCAATGCCGTTATGATTTTCATACACGCGCTCTGCTTATCTACACAGCTGCACAACAAGCTAATAAATGTGTGTAAATTAGTTATCAAACAGCCCAAAAAGTCTGCTCCTTAATCATAAACGCATCATAATTAATATGATATACCATTGTTGGGTTTAAGTCCTCATTAGGTTTAAGTGCCGCTACTAAAGTTAGACGCTTGCTAGGCTTAGCTGCTGATTAATTAACGGCTGCACTGCGCCCAGATAAAACTATATCATCCTTTGAGCCTGAAACGAATTGGTTTTCACCTTTCACTTAATTATGCATATAACATTTAATGATGTACCCCGTTTCATTGGTTTTTTGGTTGAACTCGCAATAATATTATTTCACTTAAATGAATTTTTTTGAACACAATCCCAGGCCCGAAAGCAATTCCTCATTGACAGGCACTCAAATGTCAAAAGCGAGCAATTAATCATTTTTCATTTTTGGTTTTTTCTTTTATTAAATAATTTATGCACGGTCCGAAAGTTTGGCATCAACAACACGAATTTCAAACTGCCAATAAAGTGTCATGAATCCAATGATTCTCGCTTTCGTTTTCAACATTTGCTATTCGCCGCTTTCAGTTTCAGTTTCTCTTCGCCTGTCATTAAAACGAATTTCTCAATTTCAACTCAATTGAAATGTCGAAATGCTCATTAATTTATCAATTCATATAATACTTTGGTGTGTTTCGAAGTGGAGAATGTTATGGAATCTTAATTCAATTTGCATTCAGCTACTCTTTCTACCCTGTCAACAGTTAGCTGGTATTATAGACTGTTGAGACCTAGAAAAAATATTTTTTGTGAATGTTTCGTAAGAGATTTTAGTTACAGGGTATCACTCCACCAACCGCTATAGTTTAAAGCTTGCTTACTCGCTCGTTGCCATCCCGCTGATCATTTTAATCAATCATCTTGCTCTTGCGAACATTTTAGAACAACGCTATTGAAAATGTTTTCGCTCTGCTTTTGCTCAGCATTTGACCCTTGGACGCAGCTAATTTATCAATGCGAAGCGTCATTGCAAATATTTTTTGTTTGTGTAATAATGTAAAATAATTTTTCCGGTCCCTTCACTGTCTTTCTCCCTCTCACTCTGGGGGCAACGAGTTGAAAGGATGCCAAGGACTGGCGTTCGCTTCGCTTGGTTTATGTGATTGAAAGCACATTGTGTCACACTTTAATATTTATGACAAAATGCCAGTTGACCGTTAAGGGTCTTCCGACTATATTTAACCTTTGCTGACAGCATTTCCGAGCATATTTTTTTGTTCATGTCCGCTCTTCGCATTTTTATTCGTTCAACCCATTGAAAATGGCTAAAAAGGGTATAAGGATGTTGTGCAAAAGTATGTAACAGGCAGAAGGAAGCATCTCCGACCCCAGAAAGTATATATATTCTTGATCAGCATCAACAGCCGATATAGTTTCGATAACTTTCCCGGTTTCCGATATACACATGTTATCGATAACAATAAAATCTTGAATTCGGGAAAACTCCATAAAGTATATATTTTCTTGATCAGCATCAACAGCCGAGTCGATATGGTTTCGATAACTTTCACGGTTTCCGATATACACATGCTATCGATAACAATAAAATCTTGAATTTGGAAAACTTTGAGACGGCGTTTAAAACATTAATCGAAATAATGACAATTTGTGAAATTTTTATTAAAATCGGTTGAGAAATACCGGATATATTACTGTAAGCACTAAGTATAGCATTGAGGGTATCTTTAAGTCGGGATTTCTCGACTAGATCCTTCTTACTCTATTTAATTACGCACTTCGTCTGAAGGCTGCTGCCCGGCAATTCCTTGACAATATTAGAGACGACAAAAAAAATTACTCAGTGCATTAAAATTTTATTTTGTTTATTTTATGGCCATCTGAGGCATTTTACCATTAAAAATAGTTTTTTATTTTTGTTGCTGTCACGCGCTTTGTATTGACTTTTGAGCATATCGAGCGCATTATACATATTGATCAACCGCAAATACCGCCGCTTCACATATAGGAAAACTCAATCAAACTGTTAATCGACTTGTGGTGGAGCAGCAACAAGCGCACCACTCGCAGCAGTCGTGCCACTCGTGCGTGTTGCACAGATCCGCATGCTTCGGCAGGTCCTCCAACATTCCATATGAGTTGTTAACCCTTTTTGATTGTCTTTTTTTTTTAAGCCATAAAATGTCAATAATATGTTTGCTATATGCGTTGCTTCAGTGATATGGTATGCAGCCGGAGGCCATCCTCGTCGTGTTTAATGTCAATAGGCAATAATAAATGTCAAATTGCTTTTGGTGCGAGAGCATTGATATCGCATTTGAGATTGGCCAGATGCTCTTTCACTTCGGATTGTTTAATGGATTAACTTTCTGAAGAAAAATTTGAAAATTGTAAAAGTTGCTGGAAATTGTGTCATTCAAGCTTGACAACTAAATTAAGTTGCTAACACCATGCAACACACAAATAACTCAAGGTCCTTTCAAATCAAAATGTCAATCTATTATTATAACATTAAACATATCTCTACAATCAATTCAATCTTCATTAACATGCCCGTCTAAATAGTTTATTAGAGCAGCCTTGAGGCCAATTTGTGCTTCATCGCAAATTAACAACAATTAAATGTGTCCACAAAATAACAGACAGCTCTGACTTAATTTGCTGCCATTATTGTTGCTGGTTAAGCTCAATATTATTGTTACAATATTCAATCAGAAAGTGTTGCTAAGTTTAAGTCTGTTGTTTGGAATAGTTGACAGCTCAACAGCTCTGTCGGTTTTGAGATTTAATGAAATGTCAAGGGGCCAAAAGTGCACAAAATAACTTAAATTAAACAAATCTAATGAAGTGTGTGAGTGTGTGTGCTGTGTGTGTGTGTGTGTGTGCTGTGTGTGTGTGTGTGTGCTGTGCTTGATGCATGAGACCCAACAGTGGCAGCTATGCGGTCGCAAGATAGACGGCTCAGCTGCCGCCGCAGACACCGCACGTGCCTCAGTTTTGTGGCCAGCACGAGCACATACAAAGGCGACGGCGAGTTGCTGTAATTTCTGGCTACCTTTTCTTTCAAAATGATATAAAGCTGCCGCATGCCACCAGCGACACCAACAATAACAACACAAAGACTAACACGCCGCAAGTAAAGTAAAGCTTTGTTTGGCTCTAGACGACTTTTAGATACTCTTGCAAGGCAGTGAAAACATTAAAAAGAATTATTTAAACTAGTTGATAGTTTCTATGAGTTTATTAAATAGTTTTTCATCTGTATTTTTAAAGAATTTTTGTATTTATTTATTTTAATTATTATTTATTTTTTTATAAATATTTTTGGTATATTTTTAACTTAAGAATTTTTATCTGTGGATTTATTTATGTTTTCTTTATTGATTTGGATTCATTTAAAATTTTATTTTTTTTTCTTATAAATTTTTTAGGTAAATTTTTCACTTAAGAATTTTTATCTGTGGATTTATTTCTACTTTCTTTATTGATTTGGATTCTTTTAAAGAATTTTTTTATTTATTTATTTTTTTTTTTTTTATACATTTTTTTGGTAAATTTTTCACTTAAGAATTTTTATCTGTGGATTTATTTATACTTTCTTTATTGATTTGGATTCATTTAAAATTTTTATTTTTTTTTCTTATAAATTTTTTAGGTAAATTTTTCACTTAAGAATTTTTATCTGTGGATTAATTTATACTTTCTTTATTGATTTAGATTCTTTTAAAGAATTTTTTATATTTATATTATTTTATTTTTTTTTAAATTTTTTTTATTTATTTTTTTTTATAAATATATTTTGATTCACTTAAGAATTTTTATCTGTGGATTTATTTATACTTTCTTTATTGATTTCGATTCTCAAGTATAGAGGTATGGAGAACACAAATACCTTTTTCAAAGCCTAACAATATTTATATATACTCTCACACAGTTTAGGGTATAACAATGTGGTGATGGCATTCACCGCTTCTACTTAGTAAGGCTGCCTGTCTGTGGTGCTCGTATATGTGTATGTGTGTGTTTGTGTATGTGTGTGTGTGTGGTCTTGTCGTCTGGTCTTGTTAGCTGAAGATGTTCAGCAGCACTCTATGGATGCTGGATGAGATGGCATCTTTATTATATATGCTGCTCGGCTGCCATGGCTGGTTTGTTGGGTGCCACGGGGCAGCAGCGAAATGAGCAAGCGGAAACAATTAGCGTTGTAGCATTATTTGCAACATGCTGCTGCCGCTGCCGCTGCCGCCGCTGCTGCTACTGATGCTGTTTGCCAGCCAGTAATTAAGTGTCTCATTAAAAAATGATAAATTTAAATGGCAAGATCTTTTACAATACTCGCAGACCGTCTCAAGTGTGCTTAAAGACATTATTACAGCAATTTTTTGTATTCGTTTTCTCAACAGCAATTTAACGAGCGGCAGCCAAAGTTTGTTGTGAGTTAAGCTAAAACTATATACGACTTGTTTTCGCTTCTCTTTTTTGTGCTTTTTTAATCTACAAACCCTTTTTCCTGTTTTCTTTTCCGTTGACTGACAAATCGCCAACTTTTCCGGCTGACTTAATTCAACGGGGTTTGTCTTCCTTGACTTTCAAAACTTTAAATTGTTAAAATACAAGCAAAACAATTTGGTGCCAGAAAGTTTTGATTGAATTCCATTTGTAGATAGCGTTAGCATTTATGATATCATATACCCTATATATATCATTACCATACCACATCGCACATAAGTGCAAATAAATGGTACAAACTTTTGTTGCATTTCTGGCACATTTACATAATTTCCAAAAAAAAAAAACCATTTACGTAACAAAGTTAAACAGAAAAGTAAATCGCTTCGATATGCCAACTGTACAAGTGGACAACTGCATACAACTGCAAATTGAATTAAAATAAATCCCTTTTAATGTGCGCTGTCAGCTCAAGTGGCATTAAAATGCATTAAATATTGTATCACTCCCCCCTTTTGTCTCATACACGAAGTGCATATAAATAAATCAGGTAAATATTCAGGAACACTTTTATTCCATTTACTTCCTTTAATTGTTCTTTTTTTTGGGGGGGAATCGATAAATGAATTAATTTTTTGGCTGTTGTAGCTCTGACATTGCGGTCAGCTTGACTAAGTTTTAACAGTTTGAAAAGCATATCAAATTAGTTGGGCTTTCGAAAACAAATTAACCTTTAATATGAGTTGGGTATGTTGAAAAGTTTCGGTTAAATAATTAATTCATTTTTTGGCCAAGTCAAATATTTTATCATCATATTTTATTTAAGCAAAAAAGTTGGCTGAATATTAAAGTGAATGTTATTGTAAGTTTTTCTTTCCGGAGCTTTTTTTTTTTGGTAGTTAAAAATACTTATGGATACTATATAAATATTAAACAGTTGGACATTTGTTGGTCATAACCAATTTAAGGACATTTCGCCATAGGTTTCGTCGTGGAATATATTTAATCATATTTTATTCAAGCAAAAAGTAAGCCTTGAAAAGATTTTTCGTTTTGAATGTTCAACAAAAATTTTACTATAAGTTTTTCAACTCCTTTTTCAAACTAAATAAATATTAAACAGTTTCACATTTGATTTTCATAACCAATTTAAGGACATTTCGCCAGAATTTTCGTCATGGGAAATATTTAATATTTTATTCAAGCAAAAAGTAAGCATTGAAAAGATTTTTCGGTTTGAATGTTCAACAAAATTTTAGGGTAAGTTTTTTAACTACTGTTTGGTTATTAAAACTAAAAAAATATTAAACAGTTGCACATTTGGTGTTCATAACCAATTTAAGGACATTTCGCCATAGGTCTCGTGATGCAAAATATTTAATCATATTTTATTCAAGCAAAAAGTAAGCCTTGAAAAGATTTTTCTTTTTGAATGTTCAACAAAAGTTTTACTATAAGTTTTTCAACTACTTTTTGGTATATATTGAATAGTTCCACATTTGATGTTCATAACCAATTTAAGGACATTTTGCCATAATTTTCGTCATGGGAAATATTTAATCATATTTTATTCAAGCAAAAAGTAAGCATTGAAAAGATTTTTCGATTTGAATGTTAAACAAAAATTTTACTATAAGTTTTTCAACTTCTTTTTGGTATATATTGAATAGTTGCACATTTGTTGTTCATAACCAATTTAAGGACATTTCGCCATAGGTTTCGTCGTGGAAAATATTTAATCATATTTTATTCAAGCAAAAAGTAAGCCTTGAAAAGATTTTTCGGTTTTAATGTTCAACAAAAATTTTACTATAAGTTTTTCAACTCCTTTTTCAAACTAAATAAATATTAAACAGTTTCACATTTGATTTTCATAACCAATTTAAGGACATTTCGCCAGAATTTTGCTGATGGCTTGCTCTTAAATATTGCAATTTAAAATCCACACGTGTGAGCAGGCCAAACACTTTTATCAATTTTGTGGCGATGAGAAGGAGCCATGCAGCAGATCAAAGGCAAGCTGCTGGCTATCAGTAAGCTCACCGGATTGAGTAAAGTGTCAGTGGCGCGTGATTATGCCACAAAAAAGAGAGGGAGGAGGCGATGGATAACAGAATATGATAGACACGAAACTGCTGCTGGGCAACACTTGGCCATAAAAGACTTGAGCGATTAGTTACAGAACGTGCAATGCATGCGATCCCAACACTGGCAACTAGCCACGTGCTAGCCACACACACACACACACCCACACATAGACACATTAAGCCAAGCTCAACAAAACCGCCAAGGACAACTGAGCGGAATTGGGAATGTGAAGTGCTATGCTCTTGGGGTTTTAAGCCGAGCTGACCATTCGGTTTTGGCTCCTGGGGATTTACCAGTAGCAAGCAAACAAAATTGTCATCGTTCGATTGTATGTTTTTGTTTTTCACAAAAATGTTGTAATTGCCAAAACATGTGCTTACCAACCAATCGGGAGACGCCCACTTATGGTCAGCCACTACGGGACCACTTGTGTATTTTCCTTTCCTGCTTCTACTCGTTTTTATACCCTAAAACCAATTGAAAATGGGTAAAAAGGGTATTTGGGTTTTGTGCAAGAGTATGTAACAGGCAGAAGGAAGCATCTCCGATCCCATAAAGTATATATATTCTTGATCAGCATCAACAGTCGAGTCGATATTGTTTCGATAACTTTTCCGGTTTCCGATATACACATGTTATCGATAACAACAGAATCTCGAATTTGGAAAACTCCATCAAGTATATATATATTCTTGATCAGCATCAACAGCCGAGTCGATGTAGTTTCGATAACTTTCCCGGTTTTCGATGTACACATGTTATCGATAACAACAGAATATTGAATTTGGAAAACTCCATCAAGTATATATATATTCTTGATCAGCATTAACAGCCGAGTCGATATCGTTTCGATAACTTTTCCGGTTTCCGATATACACATGTTATCGATAACAACAGAATATTGAATTTGGAAAACTTTTTGATGCAGTTTGAAATATTAATCCAGATAATGACAATCTGTGAAATTTTGATTAAAATCGGTTGAGAAACACTGGAGATATGGTACATTGAAGTTAAGTCAAGTAGACAGATACACACACATACTTGCAAGCACTGACTGTACACTTAAAGTATGGGGTTCAGGGTATAGTGTAGTCGGGATTTCTCCACTAGTGCCTTCTTACTTATTGTTATTGGCTTTGGATACTCTCTCGCTTTGCTTGTGGGAAAAGACTGAATTGGTTTCGTGTACAAAGTTTATTTGTCTGGAGATTAAAAGAACAACAGATAATAAAACATAGCTTAGACATTGTTTCAACTTAAAGTAAACTGCAAATAGATAGGGAATCATATAGCCAGAGCACATATAGAGCATTGAGTAGTCAACATATTATTCGTTTAGCAAACAATTTGGCTTGTTTCATTTGATTTATTTGCCCACGCCCAACAAAGCGTGGGAATTTTCATGTAATTGCCTTGTGCTAACATAAGGAGAATTTATGTATATAAACTTTCGGTGTATATGTGTGTGAGTGTGTGTGTGTGTGTGTGTGTGTGTGTGTTTGTCTTGCTGTCTCACTCTATCTATCTACATTTGTCTCTTTGTGCATTTTGGGCTGCAGCTTTTTTTGTCGCTCAGTTTTGGGTCATTTGGTCGATGCGATTAGCTTGTGTGGCTTTGGCTCGGGCCTAATGTGACTACCAACCAGCCACGCCCACAGACTGTTTGTATGTGTGTGTGTGTGTGTGTGAGTTAGTGTGTTCAATGCGGAAGTGGAAGTGCGCAGACGACATTAAGCTGACACTGGCCAATTAAGCACGGCAAATGAGCAGCAATCTTTTGGCTCAATGATGCCTAAAAGGCTCCTTAGGCCACACACACACAGTTACACCTTGACCGCTACAGTTAGGGACAGAAGTTCATTTTGAGGCTTTAAGCCTGACTGAACCAAAGTAAATGAACTGTATTTGGCTGTGAGTAAGTACATCCAGCGAAAGAGGCAGAAAAACTTGAGCAAAAGCAAAAGTAATTTATGGCTTAAAGAGCCTTCAAGCTAACTATATTTTCGTATTCGATTAACTTCTTATAGCCACAACATTTCGCCAAGTGTAAATAGTTTTAGATTTCCGGCGAACTTAAGCAAACCAAGGACCCTTCACTTTGCAGCCAAAAATGCTTGTGGCAAGTGTTTCAGATTTCACGAGCAGAACCCAAAACCTGCTGCAAGATATTAACTTTCAACGTCAGCATAGTCTCTGTTGTTGTTGTTGTTGATCGCGGTTTTCTTAGCTGTCCAACCCGTTTCAGTGTCACTTGCCTGCTTAGTAGTAGAAGTAGTAGTAGTTTCTGACCTCGCTTTCTTACCTGCTCACTGGTCACGGTCGCCGGCTTCCTTTGTTGTCATTTGATTGCATTTTTAACGCTTCACGCCAGCGCTTCCATTCACAATAGCCACGGCCCCAAAGTCTGCCCAAAACCATCGTCAACATTCACTTCTTCAATTTCGTGCTCTTTCAGCTGCTGCTTCTGCTTCGGTTACTGCCTGCCTTAAGTTTAATTGAATTGCAAATGCTTGCAAAGCTGCTGTGTAATGCTTGCAACAAGCTGCAACTTTGGTGGCCAGCAAGTCAAGTTCTTAACGGTAATGTGACGATTGCAACAGGAAACAGTGAAACTTGAACATTTTGAAAGAACTTAAAACGCAAGCGATTTCACACACACTCAAACTGCCAAATCGGCATTAAGATTATATCATCTGCATGCCCATTTAATGGCTGCGCATAATTTAGCAACGCTTTTTTTTACCTCCAACTAACCGAACTGTTATAATCAGAGCACGCATTGAAGCCATAAATTAAAACGCAGCGGTCCGAAAAAAAAGGCATTCGCTTTAAAATCGTTTTGGCTGTTAAAGTATGAATTCGGAACTGTGCAAAAAATACAATAACAGAACGCAAATACACATAATATATATATATATATATGTATTATATTGTAATATAATTTCTCGAGCGTAAACCTAATTTATCAATTTGTGTGTGTGCAGAAAAAAAAAGGAAGCAAAATCGAATAAAAGGCCAACAAGAAAAGCTAAAATCGGCCGCAACATTTGCTGCCAAATCAGAGAATTGTACATGCTGGGCAGATTGTAGGGGGATATATATATATATATATGTGTGGGTTATTTTTTTTTTGCCAGCTTTTGCTATATATAGGAAGAAAACGTGCCGCAGGGCCTTGTGGTAATTGGCAATAAATGTGTTCATGAATTTTAATGTTGGCTCGACGGTCAGCGCCTCCCGCCTCTTTAGCCACGCCCACACGCTAGCATATAACTCATAATGTTATGCCAGCTGCTTTTGGGTTGTTTTTTTTCGGGAATAGCGGGGGCTTAGCCTTTAGGCAGCAAATTTAATGTAATTTGATTTTCGGGCGGAAATATTGAGATTTATTTCGTTTTGAAACAAAAACATGTTTTTCCATTAAACCTAATACAATTGAGTTCAAATCAAAAGTAAATGAATACATTTGTAACTTAATATGCAGCAAGAGGAAGGAGAAGAAGAAGAAGGAGAAGAAGAGGCCACTTCCGAGTAATAGTTACTTTCTCTTGGTTTGATTTATCATATTCAATTACCAAAGTGACGCGCACACGTATTAAATGGCCGCATCCGCAACCGACTGTCCCAAGCGGCGTATGAGTAATTTAGTTCTGCAAAACTTAACCATCCCCTCCCCTCTTGCAACCCGACTGTCTCCTTCCGGCACATTCATTCTGTTTGCATTCGCATAAGCAAACGGCTTACAAACAATTTCTTCAGTGTTTAAACAGCACGAAAAAAAAAGAAAAAATAACCTCGCTGAAAGCTGATATCAACAACTACTTTAGCCCAAGTGCCCCGTGCGGCATTACCTCACTCCCACTCCCACTCTCTCTCTCCTCGTACTCCCCTTTTAGGCCAATTCGCGTGCGCCATGTGCTCGAAGCGGCGGCCCAGAACGCAAACAAAGTTTGCCAAAAGTCCAAATGGAGCGTGTAGAACGTCAGCTGGCATCGCGGTTAACTTCCATATAACTAAATGTGTTCCGTCTGTCTGTTAGCAAGGGTGGCAGGAAGGGAGTGAAGGCTTGCGTGCGGCCTGCTCACAAATCTTCAGTTACTTTAACGAGTTTGACAGATGCTGACTTTTTGGGTTAACCCAGCTCAAAAAGTTGCCATTTTGTGCAGATTAAAATTTTAATTCGATTTTATTTAACTGATTAAGTGAAAGTTGAAATTTAATCAAGATGTGCCAGAGAATTAAATCAACGATGATTTATTTGTAGATATTTGGTTAAATAATGAAAAGATAGCAGAAAATCGTAATCAAATATTATTGCAAATATCTTTTCACTGCACTTATCGTATTAAAATCAAAGAATATTATTCGATTGTGTGATTACAAAGCTTTCGCTTTACTGACAAATGCACTTTTGCAGATTGTATTGCAACTCATGCCACAAGTCACCACAGACGTAACTCAAGAAAGCTGTCACTTGCATTCTTTCTTCTTTTCTTTTTTTTTGGTTGGCCGCAAGGCAGGCGTAGCAGCCGTTTCGTTCATTCTTGGCTGCTGTCGCAATTTTTCACTTTTACCGCAACAACTTTGCAGAAATATTACTCAAACAGGCTATAGGCGAGGCGAGGCGAGGCGAGATGAGGCGAAGCTTGCAGCAATATTCTGACAACAAATCGGAGAAACACACATACGCACACACACACACACAGAGAGAGACAATATGCACATAAGGTGCCGACGATGAGCCGGAAACTTGACAGTTGCTGGTTGTCTGCTCGGCGTTTGTTCGCTATGGTTCGCTATGTTAAAATGAAAAATATGCTGCACATAAATCCTGCGGCTTACACAAAAGCCGCAGCGCCAAAAGAGAGAAGATAGTTACAAAAGATAGTGGAAAAATGAAAATGCTTTATGAAAATAAGCAAGAAGGCTCTAGTCGAGAAATCCCGACTAGAAGATACCCTGAACATACCTATTAACTCTCATACTCTCACACATAAAAAACATTCAATATTGTATATCTAAATCTTCCACAATTTCAATAATTAATACGCATAAACGATATGTTAAATATATTGTAATTAGCATTTAATACATCATATATTTTATAAGAAGCTATGTCATCTCTTTGAAACAAAAATATAATGTATAGTATATGTATATAATATATAAAATATATAAAATATATAAAATATATAAAATACATAAAATATATAAAATATATAAAATATATAAAATATATAAAATATATAAAATATATAAAATATATATAATATATAAAATATATAACATTTTGAAAATATATAAAATATATAAGGTACCTACAGATTTATGCAGAAAAAATACTCATTTTCTCATACAACAACAATGAATACTAAACAATATAAAAAAATAAATATATATTTTAAAAATGAAATCAACAAGTGTTTTTTTATTAATTTATCTAGTATTTTTGGTATTTTTTGGTATTTTTCAGATGATCAAAGTAAATTTTCTCCATACAGTTTTTACGAGTTTTTCGTAAAATATAGTATTTTTTGATATTTTTCAATTTTTTTAGTATTTTTTATATTTTTGGTATTTTTTGGGTATTTTTGGAATTTTTGGTATTTTTCAGATGATCAAAGTAAATTTTCTCCATACAGTTTTTACGAGTTTTTCGTAAAATATAGTATTTTTGGTATTTTTTGAAATTTTTATATTTATGGTATTCTTTGGTATTTTTTGTATTTTCGGTATTTTTGGAATTTTTGGTATTTTTTGGTATTTTTCAGATGAGCAAAATACTAATTTTCTCGATACAGTTCTGTCTGGCTACCAGGCGAACAGAATTCAGCAGTAGGCTGATCTTTAACTTAAAATGTTAACTAACAGCAGCTGAAATGTTAATTAAAATGAGCGGCTGAGTGAAAACTCAAAGATCAGTTTGACCTTGAACTCGGTTTTCACTCAAAGTTTTCATTCAGCCGCTCATTCTGTTAACTGCTGTTAGTTAACATTTTAAGTTACAGATCAGCCTGCTGCTGATTTCTGTTCGCCTGGTATTTCACTTGGCAGACGCAAGTTTAAATGCCTCGTAATATCTAGTATTTTTGGAATTTTTGAAATTTTTTGGTATTTTTCAGAAGAAAGTACATTTTCTCGATACAGTTCTGCCTGTGAAATACCAGGCGAACAGAATTCAGCAGTAGGCTGATCTGTAACTTAAAATGAAAACTAACAGCAGCTGAGCTGTGAACAGAATGAGCGGCTGAGTGAGAACTTTGAGTGAAAACTCAGAGATCAGTTCGACCTTGAACTAAGTTCGTGCGTTCTGATTGGCTGTTCTAACTTTAAGAGTTACCTGCTGCTGATTTCTGTTCGCCTGGTATTTCACTTGACGTCACTACCAGTTTTACAAATATTGCAAATCAATCTAAAAAAAATGCATACTTTTAGGGGCACACATAATTCCTTCAATTCCTAAAACAGCTCTAACTCGGCCAAATTCTTGCAGATTTTCGCAGGACATGGTGCGTTAGAAACGTAAGGACCAACTCTATCAAACGACATTTAAAAAATATAGGGTTATCTAAGGTCCCTATACTTTAAGAAATTGTGCCTCAGGTCGAACGGGAGTGGCTAAAAATCACAAAATCGCTGTTTTCTCGAAAACTACAACGACAATTGGAATGTCCTTTGGCCAATTTGTAGCTCTAATCAAAACCTAATTTTTGACGCAGGACTCGCCAGGATCAGAAAGGATTTGTCCAATCCAGAAGCATTTTTCTGTTTTTCAAAAAAGTCGTTATATCTTCACTGTTTTAAGGACTTTCGTCCTTTTTATTGCTTTATTCGAATCGGCAGCATAAGGACTATCTGTGATCCAAAGGACATCCGAATAGTCCTTAAAACAACTGAACAACGACCGTTTTTTCAAAAATCATCAAAATTTCTGACCTACCCCCTTGTCTATTTTTCAGGAAAATTTTTTTGACGAATATTGAAAAAATTTAAATGCAAATCGATAATCCTTTATCGTACGATCTCAAAAATACGTGTCCTGCCCATGTCCTTATGAATATGACCAAGTTATGGCAAAAAAACGCAAGTGAAATAGCAAAATATGCGATAAATAAAATGTTTTATTTTTATTCAATTCCATTCATAAATATATTCTACTACAAAACAAATTAGACTGCTTTGGGGGAGAAAAAAATAAAACAAAATGTATTTTTTATATTGATTTTTATTATATTTTTTAATTTCTTATGTTTTAATACAGATCATATATATAAATAAATATATAATATATATATATAAAAGAAAACTTACAATTTTTACAGACTTAACAGATTAAGCTTAACAGCGAATGTAAATAATAATAATAATAATAATAAATATATATAAATATAAAAAATTAAATCAAGAAAACACAAATGTAAAATCATATGAACACCAATAATAATTATAATTCACAATTCAATAAAGTATATATATAACAAAAATCGTATCTCTTATTATTTGTTATATTTGAGCATGATTTTACGAGTTTTTCGTAACATCTAGTATTTTTGGTATTTTTTTAAATTATTTGTTTTATTTCAGCAGGATTTTACGAGTTTTTCGTAATATCTATTATTTTTGGTATTTTTCGATATTTTACATATATGCATATACAGTTTTCCTGTTTTATGTTGCAGTCGGCGCTTACGCATTTTTTGGCTTTCAAGCAAATTGAGTACGTCCCCAAACGCACGATGAGCGCGCATGATAATTTCGCGCTTAACCCATATATATATATATATATATATATATATATATTTAGTTGAGTTTAGGTCCACGTTGCACTTACCGCAATGCGTGTGTGTTACTGTGTGCGTGTGTGTGTTCACTGTGGCTAATTTATGCAGATCGCACTGCTGTGGCCGCGCGACCACCGCAGTTTATCGCCGTGCCCAGCGTAGCAGAGTGTCCACAGAGAGAGAGAGAGAGAGAGAGAGAGAGATGCTGACCACAAATCACTGAGGTCAAACATGGCGTATACTCAATGTACACATACATGTGTGTGTGAGTGTGTAAAATATAAATAGAACAAGAGTAACAGCAACTAAAACTACAAATAACAACACCAAAAAGTATGTGGCAACTATGTCAACATCTGACACCATGTTGATTTCAATTTAAAATGGCTGCCACCATGTGGGTGTGTGTGTCCCCGCGTGTGTGTGTGTTAGCGAGTATGTGGTTTTCTAAACAGTATTAGTATCATTGAACAACATATATGAAACAAGAACGAAATATACGAATACTTAATGCAGTAAAAAACATTTTAAAGTTAAACTTATCAAAACGTTGCACATACCCCAACTGTTAGGGTATCAAAAGTGCAAACAATGACTGCTATCATGGGGTGTTAAAAAGTTGAATTAGTTTGCAGTGCCGACAAGTATTTAGCTGTAATTAAAACCTGTAATTAAAAACCACCCGGAACACAACTTAAAAGTAAAAGTGTTTAATTTTTTGTTCTCTCTCTTCTTTAATTTGTATTGCAGATGCTGTTGAAGTGGCTGCTGTTCAGCCTGTGCATAATGCCGGCCATGTTCAGCAACACGAGAAGGAAGTGCCCCGCGGAATGTAGCTGCAGCATTGATGATCTAGATCGTTATCAGGCCATCTGCACGAAAGGTAAGTGCCACAAAAAGGAGAACGACACGCAAAATGTGTGTGTATGCCATTTCGAAACTATAGTTGTGGCGGTTCGAGGGTGTGGCCGCAACTTGTACATCATTAAGGATAACATCATAATTACATACAGCAGCTACTTTCAACGCTTGCTCGATTTGTACAATGGGGGAATATATAGTAGTATGTACTTGTGGCTAACACAGATACGTATATGTGTACGTAGTTTGATTTTAAAGCTTGGCCATTCGTGTGCTGCTCCCCTTGTGACTTGTCTGACAATTTCAATTTGTTCAACTGTCATTTGCCGTTTTTTTTATACCCTGAACCCATTGAAAATGGGTATAAAGGGTATAAGAGTTTTGTGCAAAAGTATGTAACAGGCAGAAGGAAGCATCTCCGACCCCATAAAGTATATATATTCTTGATCAGCATCAACAGACGAGTCGATATAGTTTCGATAACTTTCACGGTTTCCGATATACACATGTTATCGATAACAAAAAAGTTTTGAATTCGGGAAAACTCACTAAAGTATATATATTCTTGATCAGCATCAACAGCTGAGTCGATATAGTTTCGATAACTTTCCTGGTTTCCGATAAACACATGTTATCGATAACAACCAAGTCTTGAATTTGGAAAACTTTGTGATGCAGTATGAAAGATTAGACTAAATAATGACAATCTGTGAACATTTTATAGAAATCGGTTGAGAAACACTGGAGATATGGAGTATTGAAGTTAAGAAAGTATGCACTATACGGGTATACATACACACACTCACACATACTTGCAAGCACTGACTGTATGCGTAAAGTATAGGGTTCAGGGTATAGTGTACTCGGGATTACTCGACTTGTTTTTTCTTCGCCAGCTTCTTGGTCTCCTTCTGCTTATTCTGATGCTGTGCTTGCAGCCAAAAATCTATAATTTCAATTTAACGCTTGTTTGACTGTCGCACACATTGTTAGTCGTCGCCTCGCCTTCAAATGTGCTTGCGTCGTTTTAATTTCATTACACAAATGTGTTCAACAACAACTACAACAGCATGACATCGTGTCAAGGCAAGAAAATGAGTTTCAATTCAGCTCGTTATGCCAACGAAATTTAAATACAATTTGCCAGCCTTTGATACTTTTTTAGTTATTTATTATATGTGATCCTTGTTCTTGTTAAGTCTTTTTTAATGAATTGGAAAAAGTTCTTCAAATGAAATGAAAATGAAATTTAAGTTTTATTATTAAAGTAAAAATTACCCAAAAATGATTTTAATCTTGGATTGAGTTGTGCTAATGAGCTTTAGTCAGCTTTTATGCACATGTTTAGTGCCACTTTGCCACGCCGTGCAGCTGCAACCATTCTCGTAAATGCCAACAATGAAAATTTCTAGCACATTAAAATATTTTACAATCAGCTTTTTTATGAAAATTTCGCGTGGTCATAACAAATGCTGCGCTCCAAACAACAGCTACACACACACATATATATAATGCATATCACATAATAAAAGTAGACAACAAAAAGTGCGGTAAAGGATACGAATAGTTTGGAGTAACACAAGTGTTAAAAAGGATAACTGCTAACTGCAACAAAAGCTAACCGAAAACATTTTAAGCATGCAAAAAACGAAACGAATAAAAGTTGAACCAAGGTTGAATACTGCAGTTAATGATCTTTTTTTTTGTAGTAGCATTGTTATGCTTCAGTTATTGTTGGCCATCCTTTATGAGCGTAAATAATAGTTAGCTGTAAAGTTTTGTTAATGCTTGCAAGTATTCATTTTCATTTGGTTTTGCAGGCGGCTTGAGCTCCTTGTCGGCCAATCAGCTGGATATTGATGTGAAGATAATCATTATACGTGGACCACGTAATTCCATAACCATTGGACCGGCACTGCGTCAGTTTATGCAGCTGCAAGTGTTACGCATCACGGACTCCAATCTGCCGGCAATTGGTGCCGAGTCCTTTTGGGGTCTCAAATATCTACGCATATTAGGTGAGTAATCAATTGTTTATGGCCGAGACGCCACAGCTTTATGCAAATAATACAATCAAACAGGATACCTCGTTAAACCGCCAACGCATATAAAAGTGCGAGCCACAAAATGGCTACAGCACTAAGTAATCCCTTCGATATTGGGGGTACTCCTGCTTGTTCGTTGGTTAGGATAGCTGAAAGTCACTCTGAAGGACATTTCACTTTTAGTTTCTATTTTTAGTTCGCATTTTTTAGCTTTTTAAGTACAACTTTTGATTAGAAAACGTTAAACCTTGCCAATCATTGCAGTTGTTTAACTCTCTCTCTCTCTCTGTCTCTCTCTCTCTCTCTCTGCATTCTATCAACTGTTAAACAAATTAACTGCCAGGAGTATTTTATTTTCGATGGGGCGTATTTTGTCAATAAAATTGAAATTGCTGCGCCAAACAGTGAAAAGCGAACCCGAAATAAAATAAGATTGGACGCAAAAATCAAAAGTAAAGGCCCTCAAAACCCGCTCAATGCGTCGATATCGTTCGTCCTCGCTTCTTGTTTATGTGTGTTTTATGTTCGTCCTTCCAACTCTCTGTCTGTCTGTTTGTTTGTTTGTTTGCGCAACGGGGCCCCAGGAATCGCAAGTTGGGCTCTCCAATTATTTACATGCGCGAATCTTTGTTTTTCACTCAATGCCAAAAGTCAAAAGTCGACACACACACACACACATATATAAAGCCTCGTTGCAGCAGTTAAAAATGTTTCCATCTACTCACAAAACAAATGGTATTCTTTTTTTTTTTCTTTTACATCGTTTCTATTTAAATTAATTTTTTGGCAAATGCTTAAAATGTTTAAGTGGGCGTGGAAAAGCTGCAACTACTCCCAAAACTGGGAGCAAAAGTCGCTTGCTTTTTAGCTTAAAATGCTTTTCATGTCGACTAGACAAAGGGGCGTATGTGTAATGTGTTTTGTGTGTCTGTGCTTTATCTGCGGCAACGTTTTAAATAGAGCAACAATCTAGCATTGAAGTGTGCTCTCTTCTGCACGTTTGTTTTCAACTTACTTACATATGTATTTATATATTTGCTTTCACAATTGTATACGATTCGTTGTACGTGCATTGTTAATGTCCTTTATTTACTTATTGGGGTTTTTTACATTTGTTTACCACACCCAAATGCGAACACAAGGTCTCTGTGTGGTTATTCAAAATAGCTGGCTGGCCAACAAGTGAACATATATATATACACATTTATATATATAATTTACAATATCAAACAATAATATCATGTTGCATTTTATTTAACCCAATATAAAAAACTGTTGCATACTTTTATGCGACCAACGAAAATGCCACTGACGAAACGGTACGGAACGGCATAAATAACAATACAATGTGCGATACTACAATGCGGCCTGTCAACGGTTGGATTGGCAGATCTTTCCAAGAATAACATAACAAACATAACGGAGAATAACTTTCGCGGTCAGGATAATCTGCACGAATTGGATTTATCAAAAAATAAAATTTTACGCATGGCTAGCTCAACATTTCGCCATCTAACGGTGAGTACAGAGAGTGTGTGTGTATTGGTGTGTGTGTGTGTGGTTGTGTGTGAACCAGATCCATTTAAAATTTCATTTATTTTATTGTAACACAAAAAAAAACAAACTATGAACAATTTTTCAATCAATATTTAAAGTGCGAGTTCAGTGAAACGAATTGAAAACATTCAAAAACTAAAAATATATATTTGAAAATAGATTTTGATAGTTGTCAGGGCTCTAAAAAGTGTTACAAATATATCTACAGCATATTTGTGATAAGTATTTCCAACAAAATATGAAAGTTTAGCTAATAAAACTTATGAAACAAGATATATAAATCTATTCAATGTTGAAATTAATAAACAAGAAAGCGAATTCCAAGTATAAGATCTAAGCTCACTAAGTTCTTGTTTAAAAAGTAAAGCAAGAAAGAGAACGAATTTGAAATCTAAATAACAAAACATGAAACTTCCTTCCAGTTGATTGTTCATTTAACATTCTTAAGCTTTTATTGTCCTATGGTTAGATGGAGATGAACTACCTGAAAAAGTTAGCTTGTTCCACGCTCAACAACAAAGAGACTAACTCAAATATTAGCGCAGCTTTGCCGTTGAGCCACTTTGTAATAAATATCATGGAATTTTTAATACCTCCCCCTACCCCCGAAAATTGTTTTCGTTTTTTTTTTTTTGGGTGCAAATGAAAGTTTTTACGTGCTTGAATTTAAGTTTGGCTGCAAATGAAACTGAAGCTTTAGTTTGCGCCATTCGACACGGGCTTGGGCGGAAGTGCCAGTGCACAAAACTTTCGTTGCGTTTATTTCAATTTGCTTTCGATTTTGTTTTCCCGGCTGCTGCTGTTGCTGTTGCTGCTGCTGCTGTTTTCGACTTCCTTTTGCTCGTTCCGCACTTGTAACGGTATCTGTGAGTTCCTTTGCTGCAGCAGTGCTCGAAAGTTTTTGCAATTGGGGTATGTTGCTTTTGTCACAAGGTGTGTGTGAGTGTGGGCTAAAGTGGAAAGGGTATATAATATGTCGGTTATTGCAGTTAGAATTACTTTCTTGTTTTATGATGGTTTCCGCTGCTGCCAGCTCATATTTATAAATTATTATTTGTGTCTCACAAAAATGTATTAATATTAATTTGAATTGGTTTGGTTCGTGGTCGCAATAAAACTTTAAGCAATTCCATAACTCTCTCTCTCTCACACACTCTCTCTACTGTCTCACTCTCTCCTGCAGGATCTGCGACGTCTTAATTTGGGCGATAACTCAATTGTGGAGCTGGTGCAGCGCAACTTCTTCATGCTGAGCAAACTGAAGTACCTGGACTTGAGCGGAAATCCGTTGCAGGATTTACAGCCGGATGTCTTTCGCGATGTCTCCGTGAGTATACGCAACAACAACAACAACAACAAACCGAAACGCACTTTTGCGTAACGCAACACTATTTGATTTTGATTTTACAGGAGCTGAAAGTGCTTCGATGCCGCAATTGTCAGTTGAAAAAAATCAATCCGCAATTGTACAATTTATTGCCGCTCTTAAGCGAATTGGATATGGGACGCAACGAGGTTTGAACAACTTCTCCAACCATTTTCCAATTATTTATTTCGCCTTTCTTTCTTTCGTTTTTTTTTCAGTTCAAATTCCTTGACAAGGATGAATTTAGCGACGTGAAGCGTCTCACAAAAGTTTTACTCGATGGCAATCAATTGTCTGTCGTCGTGGACCAACTCTTTCGCATGCAGAAAAGTCTTAATCACTTGGGTGCGCCATTCAAATGATACTCATTAAAGCTTCCAAACAAACTTAACTTTCTACCCTTCCCATCTCTGTAGATTTATCGTACAATCGCTTGGCCAAAGTGCCAAATGATTCGTTCCTGCAGCTGACCAATCTAACCTTTCTGGATCTCTCCTACAACAAGCTGGTGCGTCTGGAGCCGCAGTCTGTGCGCAGCTTGAGCAAGCTGAGGTCCCTCAACATTAGTGGCAATGTGCTCATGGATCTAAGGGATATGCATGAAACATTCGAGGTGCGTATTTCGCACTGAAAGTTGTTTCTAGCTTAAGCTATTGATATTCTCTTCTAGCTAATACCGAATCTGACGCATTTGGCTATTGCGGATATGGGTGAATTGCCCGTTGGCTTGCTGCGACCATTTCGCCAGCTGCGCTACTTAAATATCTCGGGCAATTCGTTGGATAACATGGCGCTGCAAGTTATCGATCCGTGCCGCGAGCTGGAGGTAAGTTCTCTGCACTGATTGAATGTGCCACGTCGAAAGTTATATTGCATTATTCGATTGCCACAAACAACGCAAGATTGTCACGTTCCTACTCAAAGCAAATGTTTTTCAGTGCTTGTGTATTTATTTGTCTGTTGATAACTTTTTGGCCAATTGCAAATATATATAGCAACAACAACAACAACAACGTTGACAAATTGACGAAATCGCATTGCTGGCTGTTTGCACTTTTCTGTTCACTTTGAACATTTTTCGGTTTTCCGTTTCGTACAACAGCAAAATGGTTTTATTTTGTAATTGTGCCTACGCCAACTTGAAGCTTCCCTCCCTCTCTCTGTCTGTCTTCGTCCTTGTGCTACTGCGACGTGTCCTTCCTTCGTGTCACTTTTTCTCTTCTCTTTCCCGTTTGTTGGTTCTTTGTGTATTGTTTTCAGAGTTGTGTGCTGTCATTGTTATTCCACGTAGGCACACAATTACCCAAAAGGGGTATGATCAAAATCGTATTAAAACTACAAAAAAAGGATGTTCAGTTTGTTACGATGAGACAAAGAAACAGGCAGAGAAATGATACACAAAGAGAAACTTCTACAAGTAAAACAGGATATTCTCTCGTCGAACACAACTTTCATTAGTCTTGTTATTGTCCTGCTATTGTTGTCGTGTTGTTGACTCTGGCAAAATTTATGGGCGCACCAAAACAACAATCATAGTTGATATGCATTTAAGCTTTTCAGTTTAATTGAATTCAATTGCAATGAGTTGTGGCCAAAAGTAGTCAAGCCTCTTGCTCCTTGTTGCTCTTTGGTACGGCGAACCAATGTTTTGCGGCTAATTGCTATTTGATAAGCAAATCTGTGTCCAAATGATAACAATTTTCGTTTTTTGTTTATAGTATTTGGACCTATCACGAAATCAATTATATGGCATCAATGCGGACACAGCGCTAAGGATTCAGGCCATACGCAATGTGCGGCTGGACAATAATCCGTTGATATGCGATGAATGCCATATGGGAAAATTAATCAATGTCGTGCGGCAAGTAAGTCAAATTTCAATTCAATTCAATTTTCTTTTTTCATACAGTTTTCTGCAACGATTTTAACCATAATTTATTTTACTCTTTATCCTTTTTTGCAGCTGCAGTGGAAATGGGATACGTATCCGATTTGCTTTTTGCCCAAAAGTTTGCGTGGCGCTGAAATAATTAATCTGGACATTGGCGGCCTGCACACGTGCCTCGATTACATCAGCGACGAGGAACAGAATGCGGCAAGCACATCCTATAACTTTCTTGAGCATGGTAAGCATGGATTGCAATTTGTTTTCACCTCAACTTCTCAATGGTCAAGTTGATACCACCTTAAGCTTATATTATTTGTTTTGTAACTCTTCTCCTTGCAGGCGGTCTTAATACCCTGGCTATCTTGGGCGGCATCATATTTGCACTGCTTGCGGTCATTATCCTGTCGCTAGTCGCCTGCTTCTCCAAGAACCGAGCACGTTACTACACCAGAGAGGATCATCTCAATGGCAGTAAGTAGAACATATAACCAGAAAATGCTACTTTCTTCAAACTGATAGTTTTTAATAGTCTTTTATAGTTTTTGGGCACTGTGCCAAGGCGTTAAAATGAATAACTGTCTGCTGGCCGAAGACAGCATTTTATTTATGTGCCATTTTAAAAGTTGTTTCCTTAACGTTCGGCACGTAAAAGTTCGTTGTCCAAATTAAAAAAGAAAGCAGCCGCCGCGCACTTAATTAATTACAAGTACGTGCTTCATTATGTCGACCAGCAGCGCCCCCCCTTTGCGCCCCTTGCCTAATTGAGGAATAAATAAATTTCAAGCTGACCTCGCACAGGCCGGCGTTAATGTTTGTGTACCTAACTTGGTTACCTTTAGCACAAATTGGCCCGGAGGCCGGCCAGCATTCAGCAGAACGCACTCGAGGGAAACGCAACGTTTCGCAGCGGAACAAAACAAACGTTAACTTTGGATTCTTTTATTGTAGCTGTTAACAGGTTTTTTGAGTTTTTTGTGTTTTGGCAAACAATAAAAAATGGTCGCAACCGAAAGTTTTGCCACACCGCATTTCGATTCCCTCGATAAGCGAACGCTGCAGAGCACACAGAACCATGAACAACAACAATATTCGCTTTTTTATACCCTGAACCCATTCCAAATGGGTAGAAAGAGTATAATGGTTTTGTGCAAGAGTATGTAACAGGCAGAAGGAAGCATCTCCGAGCCCATAAAGTATATATATTCTTGATCAGCATCAACAGCCGAGTCGATATAGTTTCGATAACTTATCCGGTTTCCGATATACACATGTTATCGATAACAATAAAATGTTTAATTTTGGAAAACTCCATAAAGTATATATATTCTTGATCAGGATCAACAGCCGAGTTGATAAAGTTTCGATAACTTTCCCGGTTTCCGATATACACATGTTATCGATAACTTAGAATTTGGAAAACTCCATAAAGTATATATATTCTTGATCGACATCAACAGCCGAGTCGATATAGTTTCGATAACTTTTCCGGTTTCCGATATACACATGTTATCGATAACAACAAAACCTTGAATTTGGAAAACTTTGAGATGCACTTTGAAACATTAATCGAAATAATGAGAATCTTTGAAATTATTATTGAAATCGGTTGAGAAACACCGGAGATATGGATCATTGAAAATAAGTCAAGTATGCACATAAAAATACTTGCAAGCACTGACTTCACACGTAAAGTTTGGGGTTCAGGGTATCGTGTAGTCGTTATTTCTCGACTAGAGCCGTTCGTACTTGTTTTTTCTTGCCACACATTTAAAAATTCTGGCGCTGTAGTTGGGCACATTGCAAATATACGCGCCAGGCAGCCAGGCGGGACACGTGACAGCCTGCTGTGCAGTGCTGTGCGTATTGACAATTGCAGTCACTTCAACAAGGATTTCTGTTCGCCAAAGGGATGCACGGCTGTTGCCCAATAAATTAAACAACCGTTTTTTTCTGGTTCATCCTTCAATTGCATAGAAATGGGAAGCTTAATATTAGAGAAATGATTGAAAGGGAACATTCTTTAACTAATCACAGACAAAAGTCAGCCTACAGCTAAAATATATACCTAAAAAGCTAAAAATAAACGAAACGCAAACAAGTACAAAAACAGCTCATACAAAATGCAACAGCAACAGAAAATTTCCAGAGAAAAATAAAACAAGCTTAGACTTAAGTGCAGCTAAAATTGTTGTCGATGTCGATGCAAAGGACTGCAGGGTTTTTCCTTCGAAAATACAAAACAACAGCAAGTAAAATGTATAATTAGTTTCGGACAGTTGGTAAACAACAACAAAATGTATAAATAAATTTGAATTTTCCTACGAAAAAAAAAATATTTGATTAACAAGAATTTCAAGTTGTTTTTTTAGTAAAGTTGAAGACAGGATAAATAAGAATTTGAATATTGTAGGAAAAAGTTAGAACAAGCTTGTTTTAATGTAAATATTTGTACAACTGTTTATTATGTTAAATTATTAAGCAACGTTTTAAATATTACACACACACACACCAACACACACACACCACTGTACGTAATGCCATCTGCAACTCAAACTCAAACTCTGTTGTTGCTTGTTTTTCTTCCTCAGGCGAGAGCAAATGTTTGGAAAAGAATTTGGAAGCGACCACAATAACAACGCTTGGCAACGGCAACGGCAGCTCACCGACAACGACAACAACATTGACACTGGCAACATCGCCGGCAGCAGCATCAGCAACAACACCAACAACACCAGCAACAGCAGCAGCAACAACAACAACAAATGGACACATTCAGACTCCAGCGAATGGCAATACGCCCACGCATGCACCAACATGTACAGCGGGAGGGGGCGGCGGCGGCGGCGGTGGCAAGGAAATCAACTTTACATTTCCCATTGATGATCGTGTTTGCACCATGGACGAACTAGTGTTGCCGCCGCCACCAGCCATTGCCCAAGTGCATCCGCATCCCAGCCTGGGCAGCCTAATGTACCAACATTCGCCCAACAACAGCAACAGCAACAGCTGTGCCACGGCACTGGCAGCGGCTGCAGCGGCCGCAACTGTTATACCAACTGGCGCCCCATCCCCGATGTTGCCCGCTGAGGCTGTGGTTCTGATGATGCCACCACCACCACCACCAACATCACAGCAGTTGGGCAGCTTGGCCAGTCTGCGCGAGGTGCAGCAGCAGTTGGTGCATTTGAGCAGCACGCTGGAGCCGCTGGTCAGCGTTAACTGACCCAGGGGCTTACCAACAGCAGCAGCAGCAGCAGCGTCAACCGCAGCATCAGCGGGTAAGTTTGCCAAGCAAACACTGAGTACGACAGCGACGTAAGCCGCAGAGCAGGAGGAACGTGGCAAACATGGCGTATAATTAATGACAGTGTATTTCTTCTTCATCATCATTGGGGTCAAAGCGAAGTTAAAGTAATTGGGATTTTAGTTCTAGTAACTAAGTTCATTAATCATTGAAGCAAAAACTTTTTCTCAGAGTCTTGAAAAATTGATTAAGACTTTAGAAATTTTAAGGATTAGGCACATGCATTTCTTTCTTTTTTGTATGTACTGCCATAACGAACAAAATAAATGCGCATACGCAGCGTGTTACCAGAGTTTCATTATGATATTACGTAGTTTTTGTTTTCTAATCCTTTTGATATATTACAAATAACTCTGCATCTGTGTGTATATTCAAAACATACAAAATAAATCGAAAAACACATTAGTAGGCAGCTAGTTTGTAAGCAAAAACACACATTTTAAATGTGATCAAAAATTCATTTTGTATATATGAAAACTCAAACCTAAATGGAAAATCTTAATGTTAGTAAAATTAAAAAAAATATATAAAAAAAAAAATTATTGTACATTTGGCAAATGCGATTCGAAATTGAGCAGCCTCTGTTTTGTTTAGGCTAACAATTAAATAAGCATATATATATATTTAAATCGAAATAAGTAAGTATTTAAAACTTAGCACGTAGCTAGTTGCATAGATTTTAAACACATATAAATTAAAATCATTAACATATAAGAAACATATAAGAAAAGCAAAGCATAAACATATTGTCTATTAAGCAACATAACTTCTCAATCGTTTGAATGTTTCCCAACCAATAAACCCAAACGATTTATTTTGTATTCAATTGAAGCATTTTCTCTTTTATATTTAAGAGTATTTTATTTCATTTTTCTTATAACAAAACTTCAATTGTATTTATGTTCGAGCCGTAATAAAGAGTGACATTTTATGGAAAATACCATAAAATAATAATAATAATAAAAAAAATCTTTAATTTATGGCAACGTGTCGCAATTACCGCAAGGAATGAAATAAAAACCCCAAAAACCGAAAACGTTTAGAAAAATCAAATAAAAATCACATATATGAAAGCCACACAGAAAAACCAAAAAAAAAAACGCTGCATTCTTCTAACGAAGGGGACAACAATGCGAATCAGCGTTGCAATTTATTAAATAAAAATGCGGCACTTGCAACGCTTTGCGGTTACTTGGGGCGCGTCACCACTTGGTCGCCCCATTATGCGCCATTGTGTGTGTGCATGTGTGTGTGCGTGTGTGTGTGGCAACTAGAATTATGCTTGTGTGCAGCTGCTACAGCTTTTAACAAACAGTCCCCCCAAGTGTGAGCCACACCACAAGAGCCACCATTTTAAGTCAACGCAAAATGAAAATTGCTTCCGTTTCCGTTTTGCGGCACACTTCCGTCGTGTGGCTGCACTGGTGCAGGTTCGAATTTGGATTTGCTATTGTTGCTGATTGCGTTGTGAACAAGCTGCTCTTGCTTTTTGCCTATTTGCCTTTGATTTACTGGCCAAAGTGCACTCGAAAGATTCATTGATTGTCGTCTCCAACATGGATACACGAAAAAATACTGCTCTCAAGAAGAGTTCGAATGGTTAGGGTAAGCAGTGCATTACGTATACCGTAAAGCAGTTCTCATTAAAGTATACATATATTTTGAAGCAAGCAGTTCAATCGAATATCGTATCTAACTCTTTCTACGGCAGTGTATTCCCCAGACATTTTGTGCTTCAGCTTGTCCGTCAGCTCTTTTGGTGCTGTATTTTCTATTGCACTTGAGTGGCTGACAAACAGTTGAATTTATGCATGCATATAGAATGAAGGCACTGGCAAATGCATTCCAAATTGGGTGGTTCGTATCGCCACTCAAGCGTCAACATGCAAATGGAGCATGTGGCTCCAGTTTCAGCTTGAGAAACCACATCAATATCGGTGCACTTGGCACTTGACGAGGTCCGGGGCATTAATTTACAAGGCCTGCTTGATTTCAAATTGCTTGGCAACCAAATTAAAAAAAGCTCTCAACGCTGGACTTACACTTCACGAAACGTTGCGCATACGCAGCGTATTGCAGGCAAACAAGCATTTTCAAGTTTGTTCGATTTATGCACAAACATAAAAAATGTTTACAACACGCAAATTGATGAAGACGTTGCCCATCTGTTGCCATCGATTGACGGGCAAAAAACCTGAAGCCTGAAGTGAGTGCCTCAGGCAGAATCCAGCTGCCAGCTTTTGCCAGCTGCTGCTGCTGCACCTTTTGCTTTGTTCAGGCCTGTCAGGAATACAAAATCCACTCAAGCTCAGCTAGCTGCCACACGCTGGCTTTTTATTAGTTTTCGGTGCAACAGTTGTGGCTCCATGTGTACATTTAATGCGGCAACTTACTCCACTATGCGCTTTTACTACTCTACCGCCTGCCTGACTGCTGCTTGTCTGTCTGCTTTTTATACCCTGAACCCATTGAAAATGGGTAAAAAGGGTATAATGGTTTTGTGCAAAAGTGTGTAACAGGCAGAAGGAAGCATCTCCGACCACATAAAGTATATATATTCTTGATCAGCATCAACAGCCGATTCGATACAGTTTCGATAACTTTCCCGGTTTCCGATATACACATGTTATCGATAACAATAAAATCTTGAATTTGGAAAACTTTTTGATGCAGTTTGAAAGATTAAACTAAATAATGACAATCTGTGAAAATTTTATTGAAATCGGTTGAGAAACACTGGAGATATGGAGTATTTAAGTTAAGAAAGTATACACTATACGCGTATACATACACACACTCACACATACTTGCAAGCACTGACTGTATGCGTAAAGTATAGGGTTCAGGGTATAGTCTAGTCGGGATTTCTCGACTAGAGCCTTCTCACTTGTTTTTATAGCTTGCCTGCACAAAAATCGAAATTTCATTGAATGCATTGGCTTTCTAGTGGGTTAGTCGAGTATTGGAGTTAGTTTCTTTAGTTAGTTTATCTGAGGTGAGATTTAATTTAACGATGCGAAACTAAAATAACAAGAAACTGTTAAGAGAGGGAGCACGATACGATGAGTGTTGTTAGTTGTGGTCTATATGACGTAACTAGTTTAAGGTTAAAAAATACTATGTGTTTGCTTTTAAAGTAAGAGATTAAGCCTTTTACTATCACTGCTTAACATGATTAGGATTATTTCTGGTTGATTACTTTCAAAGTATCTAAGATAATAACTCATATCACAAACATGACTTCGCACCTTAAACCTTAAACCTAATCGTAACGCCAGATCTATAATGTTTTAAAATGGTTTTTGTAATCGAACCTTAAAGTAACAACCCGCCGTATCCCAGCTGTTTGAT